>JAUCMS010000036.1:15469-28994 GCA_032357445.1 Enteromius radiatus
CGGCCCACAAAAGACGAAAATCACCATCGGCCCACCGGGCAAATGCCCGGTATGCCCTATGGCCAGTCCAGCCATGATTGCACTGGACTAAAACTTACTGATTTTGCTCAAACAGAGTAAAATGACTAAACGAAACTACTCCTAAGGGTTCGTTTTCTCGCATTTCCAAATCATAATCTGAAAGCTGAATAAACCACCTCTCCATTGATGTCTGGTTTGTTTGGAGAGGACAGTATTTGTCTGAGATACAGCTATTAAAATATCTGGAATCTGAGGGAGCAAAAAAATCTAAATATTGAGAAAATCTCCTTTAAAGTAGTCCAAACGAAGTTTTTAGCTATGCATATTCTAATCAAAATTTATTATGATAGGAAATGTATTAAATATCATGGAAACAAAAGTTAAATCTGAAAGTGCTTTGTTTATAAAGTTATTGTCAAAAGAAAGAGTCGACTCTGAATCATTGAAACGAATCCTGAGCCGTTTGATGTTGACGTCATCATGAATCATTAGCATATTGCTGCTCTCTCATTGGTCTGAATGAAAATGTAAATTCCTTCTTCGCCACTAGGTGTCTCTTTAGGAGCGTTAAAAGACCACAAACACTGCTTTAAATGAAATCCACCAATCACTGGAGGAGTCTGGAAGAATGAATCGTTGAACGAATCGTTTGGGAGTCATTGAACAAATCAGGTAAAAATCAAGGCATAAGAAAATGAGAGTGTTTTTTTGACTCTGCATGCATGTCATCATGTTGTTGGAGACTCCCCCAAACAAAAATGTAATCATTTTCTTAACCCATAATAGGGGTTAAGAAAATAATAATATCATTTTGATCCATCAGTGTATTGTTGTTATTTGTGCTCGAGCCTCCAGGGTCATATATACCTGCAACACCTTGAAAAAATATGTAACCAATTTTTGTAATCTGATTAATAATCTGCAAATCCAGATTGTAAGTAATTAGTTACTATAGCTATGTTATGATCATCTCTGAGGCTCTTCAAACTACACACAGTGGAATGTGATGTATCCCATGATGCACCAGTGAGCGTCTGTTGACCTCTTAGGCGTTCATCATCCACACGCCACTGGATCAGTCCTCATCCTCCCACGCTTTCTTTGTGTTTTTTCACAGCGGCAGCTAGGAAAGCAAGCGGTGTGTGATTCTTCTAGCCTGTCAGTTATAGTTAGCTGCTCGAGAACGCTTCTGCAAACAGCTGAATATTGAGGAGCGCCTCACTCTTATTATTGAAGTGAAACTGTCTGCACATACGTGTCGAGAGCATATTGAGAGGGTCATTACCCATGAGTCCGTGCTTCGCCGCTGTCTGCAGAGATCAGGCTTATCTCGCCTCTGATATCCAGCGTTATGATGCCGTCTGACCTCGGTGATCTCCAGTCTGCTTCAGATATCGAACCCAGAGCATCACAGCCACGGCTTTTATTTGGAAGGACATCAAGCCTTCGATATTGCTCCAGGTTTTATTTCTTTAAGGCCTGATTTAGAGTCGATTTGTAATAAGTGCAAATGAAAATGTTTTTTCCTAAACACTACATTTCATAACACACACACACACACACACACACACACATATTCCAAATTGAAGGTTTTTAATTTTTCTATTTCAGTCTATATTTTGCGTGTTGTATATTATTAATGTTTCATATATTTTCAATGTTTATTTATTGTGAAGTGGAGATGGAGCAACAGCAAACGCATGAAAGCCGGTCAGATGGTTTGCATGTTTATTTTTTTGTCGAAATGCTTATGAAAGCAAGAGGTTCATTCTTCAAAGAGCGCGAGGAAGATGAAAAGAGCCACATGAAAGGATGAAGGTCCGTCCTAAAAGAGCTGCGAGAGCGATGCACGGCGGAGCGAAGTGTAAATTGATCGGGGCTGAAGAGAGACGTCCGGAGGACAGCAGCTGCTCTTTGGGAATCTCACCAGGTAATTGGCCTTCAATGAAGAGCTGCATGTATTTATAGACATCATGTTTTACGCTCTGTGTTTTCCAGGAGGACGGTGTCACACTAAAGGCCTGTTCACAACAACATTTTACCACACACTGTAAAAAAAAAACAAAACTGAACATTTACAGTAAAAATTCAGGTGAGCGTGATTTCACCAAGTACAAGACCAAAAATTCAACTGTAAGAAATACGGTAACAATATTTTAGGTTTTACAGCTTTAAATTAAAATTTACAGTTAAATGCCGTAATTTCATTAACTGATATAATGTTAATATAACCACTTATTAAAGCACTGAAATCTGTTTTGTAGCTTTGAAAAACACTGATAAGCACTAAACGCAGGCGACGATGAGAAAGTCACATGATGAACCTAAACCCATCACAAGCAGCTTTTAAATATGAACATATATAGAAGGAGCTCCGAGTCATTCACACAAACACTAAACACCATCATGATGAGACTCAAATATACAAGAAACATTCATTTAACAACATTACATGAGACACACAACCCTAATAAACAACACTAAGAAGAAACAAAAGTGGAAATGCAGTGCAGGGAATTTTGGGAGGTTACGGTCTTTTGCTGTAAATTTTACAGGAATTTACCATTAAACAGGTCTTTACTGTTAAAATCACAGTGAGTTTTGTAGCGAGTCTAAATACATGAAATAATACAATCTGTTGAAGGCAAAATACTGAAGGTTACAGCTACAAGTGTTCTGGAATGTGATATTTAAATATGCAAATAAGTCATCATCTAATTAAATATGCACTAATTGGCATACATTTCCAGAACATTAATCTGAGCGTTGGATGACGCCAGATTCATAACTTGTGTTTGCTTTTGGATTAAATTAGAAAATACTGTGCAATAAACCACGTTTTAGGAGTAAAATGATGTATAAATCAAACAACTCTTCAGAATCCAGAGAGGAGTAAAACTGCAAAGTTGGGTGTTTGTAAGAGAAAGAATTCTTTAAAGATTTAAATAGATGAGTGCAACAAAATCTGAAAATTGCCCCGTGCATGTAAAAGCAGTGTTTTTCTTCTGTCGTGACCCTAACGTCCTCGAAGTCAACAGTGCTTTCCACAGCAGCTTCAGAGCAGTACTAAACAGCAGATAATCTAGTTCAATCTTCCTCTCATCTGATGCAGTTAAACCTCACTGAATATCGTCTTTCAAGCGTGTTCAGTCACTAGTTCACGTGTGTTTTCTATTTCCGTCCCATCTCTGCTCCTGCTTCACCCATTACCAGCCGCTTTGATGGCCCAAAGTTCTCTCTGCTCGTCTCTACATCCTCCTCCGCGGATTTCAGTGCTCCATCCACCCACCATCCATCCGTTTTTGACTGGGCCCAGGAGGATTATGCCATTCTTCACAGGACGAGATCTCAGCGAGTGGGCAGGAGAGTCAGCAGCGAGCCCCTAATGACACAGAGACGCCCGCGCCCGTCCACAACCAATCTACCCGCGCTAAAAGATCAGCCCTCGCACGCTGCTGCGCATACTGATGACCGATCGATGGCGGTCAGCGGCTCTCGGCCCTCGGAGAGTTAGTGAGCGGATCGATGCGAGTGACAGGTGTTAGACCCCTCTGAAAACAATCCCTGGAAATGCTGCTTTCCGCTCGTCTCTGGTAATCTGGTTAGGGACGTGAATGGCTCCCTTTGGAAAGCGGCGATGCTGGAGGAGAGGAGGGCGGCGTGGAGAATGAGTGTTGGATTAGAGGAGCTTCATCGGAGGGCAGCGTTCCATCGCTTGTGCTGGAGCTGCAGATAAGGCCGTCGTCTATTGAGGGCTCGTCAGCGCTCACTCAGAAGGTGTCTTACAGTGTAAGGTGACCTGCTTTTGAGCAGTCGTGCGTTTGTGGAAGCGTCACCCGTCGGATATATCAAAGAACGCCATCGCAAACGATTCAAAAGATGGTTTTTGGTCCCCTTTGTAGCTTATTCACCTCTAGATGTACATGTTTGAGCACAACACCAGTCTGAAAGCTGGAGACAATATCTGTCTGAGATACAACTATTTGAAAATCTGAGAAAGTCAGTCCAAATGAAGTCCTTGGCCGTGCATATTACAAATCATATTACGAAGTTTTGAGATATTTACTGTATGATACACAATATCTTCATGGAGCATGATCTTTACTTGTGCCCCATACAGTGTACTGTTGTGTATTTCTGCAGATACAGCTGTGCTGCAGTGCTCCAGGGTCGTATAGCAGGAGCTGAAGTGTAGGCTGTATATTAGTATGTTTTAAAAGGTTTGCTCCAGTGACCATGTTCGGCTGATAGAAAGGGTTTTTGACTGCTGTGACATCATTGCATTTAAAAACTGGCCAAAAACAACGTTAATTTTTGAGTTGGAAACGCTCCGGCTGGTAAACACCCCTGAACTACCATTGGTCCGTGCTGCTGATGCAATGTGTGGGCGTGGCTCTGGGGCTCCGCCTTCTTGGATGTGTAAACTTTCTCTGGTTCGTTTCTTCTGCTCAGCCGTCCTGTTTAAAAACTGCAATTATGAGAAAAAAAGTTTGAATTGTGAGGGTTTTATTAATCTATAATCCATGAAAACATGACATTTTTTTGTTTTTGAAGCTTTGAATCTACACAATGCACTCAAAGCTACACTGACACTGTTAAGTAAAGTAAAGTGTGATTTAAAGAAATGCTTTCTCGCCGCTCTTATTTTGAGAGGACAGCACATATCGACATACTCTCGGAGATGTTTGCTAACATCACACTGACACATTGGTGGGCTAGGGTTAGGGCTGGTTCCCAGCCTCTCTTTAGCTGTAAGTGAAGCGCGAGCGAGTCGGGCCTGCAGTATCTGCTGGTAATTGCGCTGCGGATCTGTCTCAGAAAGTTTCTCTGAGTTTCAGAGCTGGTGTCTGCCGGCGCTGAGGGAGGAGGACAGCATGAATAGACAAAAAGGCAGGTGCTGCGACACAGCGATTCTCTGGCAGCAGGTTTTTTGGGATGGAGGGACGGATCCTGTCAGCATCTCGCATGATAAGAGCCGCCTGGCATCAGCAGAACCTGAACGCCGCGCTATTCATTAACACACATCACGCCTTTGTGTCTTCCTATATGTCCGTCTCCTGGTCATTAAGTCAACCCTCGGTGTCAGAAATGTCCGATAGCTGCGCTTGGGTTTGTAACACGAGCTCCGGGTCTGAACCGCTGGAACATAATGAAAGTTTTCTGCTGTGTGTTTGCTGGAGAGCCACATATGCATCTGTAATGAGTGTCACTCATAATGGAGCATTATGTAGCTTCGTTACGACACGCTGACGATTAGCCGGTCCACAGCGAGCACTGATTCTCCCGTCAGACGTCATGATGGGTTTACAATGGAGCAGAACTGGAACAATTACCTGGGTGTAGTTGATATCATTCAGCGAAATAGTTTCAGCAAAAGTTTCCACACAGCACCAGACTAGAACTAACCTGAAGACTAAACTAAGACGCGTCGTAAAGTTGATGTGTGTTTTCTCTCACAGTAATGTTCCCAATGGGGTCATAAAATAATAAAAAAACTAAAGGGACACAAAAAATGTTTGTCTGATCCATTGGCAGGTATTTATTATTGGTTTAATCACAAATGTGCATCTTTTTCAAGAATTAAAAACCGTAACATCTTATGCCGTTTTGCTTGATCAGTAAATGTATCTGGACTTGATAGTGTTTTCAAACCTTTCCTGTCAAACACATGCATCGCTGCGTTAGTGATCTAATCCTGACTCTGGAGTGTGTGCTTCTTTAAATCCAAGCACTGTGTTTGTTTGCTGTGTCTTCATCATGCCTGCTGTCATTAAAGTATGTTCTTGCTTTATTGTTTTAACAGTCAGATGCAGATCTGAATCAGGTTTCTGTCATTCGTTTCCTGCTCCTTCCAGATGTGACGCGAGATCTTGAAAAACCCCTAATGACCTGAGCGGTTGACATCACAGCGCTGACCCTGCAGTCGAAGCAGATGTGTCCAGTAAACGTAATCATACTCATCCGATTTATTCAGGAATGAATCAATGACTGTAAAGTCAAGTCTTTTTACCCGTACAGATCGTGCAGTATCAAACAGGAAGATAGTGTGTGATAATAATGTCATCATCCAGCTCAGTTCAGTTTAACTAGTATCTGTGCAATCAAATCAACAATATCAGCGGATATTAAGTGAAATTTCAGCATACAACTCGGGTATTTTTGCCATTAGTAGAAAACAGTAGTATGCTAGTATTTGTTTGAATGGTTTACTGAAACACTGACTCACTCAATTTGTTCAAAAACACCGAGACATTCAGAAATAGAGCAATATTCGGTCTACAATGTGTGTTACTTTTACATTTATTCATTTATTAGACACTTTTATCCAAAGTGACTTACAATTGGGGAAAACAAATAAACTAATATTAACTTATTGACTTGATTCATTAATTATACCCCACTGTGTGAAGTAAAATACAGCAATGGCAGTTTTTAAAAATGCAGTAAATGAAAATTCTGCTTTGATCACAAGAATCAATTACATTTGAACATATATTCACAGAGATAACAGCTGTTTGAAACTGTAATAATATTTCACAATTCATAAGAAGTGTATTTGTGATCGCTGAAAACTTTTGAGTGATGTGTCTGAATAAACAGATTCTGATCCAGCAGAAGACTTGCCTCTAAAAGAGTAAGACCCTTGTTTTATTGTATTTATTTTAGAGAGAGGGTTGTGACAGAGATGCTTGTTGTACATATCCGACTCTACGGCTGAAGGTGAATACAGACTCAGATGAGTGTGTGTTCCTCAGAAAACAGCTGGAGATGGACACCTTCTCAAGACGCTTCCGAGACACAGACAGGGTCTCTGTGAGCTCCCGGGGCTGGTTCGGACCTGTGCCGTGTACGGCGTGTGCATCAGGAGCTTCTATATTAAGCAGCGTGTTGTGTATGAGTTTGTATGACGGAGCGTGTTGAAGCCCACGCTTCGATGGAGACACAGATGGCGCAGTATTTTAGTGGCTGTTGCGTTCTCTGTGTGGGTGTTGATATTGTACTACATGTACAGAATAACCCCTCCGCAGTCTTGGGTTATGTAAAGTTTAACTGCATCTCGCCGTCCAAAAGTTTGAGCAGCCGATCCGACGAGAGCAGATCACCGAGCCAAACAAACCTGGAGATGATCTGAGTATTAATGACGCTTACTGTACAAATACATCTGATAGAGACAGAATAAACAACCTCCTGCACACACACACACACTGACTGATGGAAGAATAGACTCAGTTTGTCAGGAACATTATTACGGTAAATATTTATATTCATTTAAAGAAGCTATAGTAGTTAAAGTGTGTGCGTGTGCGCGTGTGCGCGTGTGCGCGCGTGTGTGTGTGTGTGCGCGTGTGTGTGCGCGTGTGTGTGTGTGCGTGTGCGCGTGTGTGTGTGGTTATGCAGAAGAATCTGATGGGTTATGCGTGTGAATGCTGATGTTTTGGGCTGCTCTGGATGTGTTGTTGTGGGTCGTATCAGTGCAGAAACAGATCTTCGGAGTCTCTTTGGGCCGCTCTCGGTGTAATGATGCTTTGGCTGTTGTGTGTGTCTCTCAGGAGCCGAGGAGCGTCGAGGGCTTCCAGACACACAGGAGCTGAACCTCATCACGCTGCTGAAACACTGCTAATTGTGTTCTGCGTCCCGCGAGCTCGTCTCTCCAAAGGCCAGCGATGCTGATGGATTTTCTCAAATGTCACCGTAGTGTGGGCTCCTGAAGCAGAGCTACAGCCCTGTTTATATCTGCTGATCCAGTGGACAGAAGACTCACAAGACCTCATCAGAGCGAGGACCAGGACGAGGTGTAACTAGAAACCGCTCAAAGCTCTCTACTGTCCACGATTGGTCAGTTAGACACAGTGCCTGCATGCTATTGGTCAAAGCACTTTTCAGTCATTGCAATGAAAAAACAATAGCTTGTGTTTATCATTAACAACAAATAGCATTGTGTTTCTGTGATGTGATCGGACACACACCCATCTCATCTCACATGAGAGCCAAAGTCCTTCTTCATTGAAGCCATCTGGAATAATAGCGTCTATAAGACTGCGTTCCCAAACATCAGGCATCTTAACACAACAGCTTTTATTGTGCTTCATCTGAACTCTCTGAGACAAAAGTCCTTCATTATAAGACACACAGCCCCGTTGCATCAGATTTCATCACTGTCATTACCTCTTCGCAGCAGTTTCTCAGAAAGTGGTAATTCTCTTCTCTTGCACACCAGACACGCGGCGCGTTATTAGTAAGAGTTTTATGTGATGCTCTAATTTTGTGTGCTGTTTTGAGTGAAAACATGACTATTGAGTGCATGATCAAATTATCCTAACTCAAGCTTTCATCTCATCGATGATAAAGTCTGTCGGAGGTTAATGTTGGTGACGCTGAAGGTTCAGCTCTTTACTTTCACCGAGTGCATTCTGGCTTCAGAAGCTGAACGAAACATGCAAGAATCCTAAACCGCTCAGAGCTTTCCCCAATAATTCAAAAGCCAATGAGGATGTTTTGTCGAAGGAACCAGAGTGACCTGAACAATTATTAATAGTGTAAAAAATAAATGGAGCACACAATAATTTCAGTAACATATGGGTAAAACAATGTATCTGTGTTCCTCTTTGGTCTTTCCACTGACTAGAAGTAACTCTGTGTCAACTAGCAGTCGTTCCAGAATCAGTAACTATCTGGCCACACTGTGTTTTGATGGATATTCAGCTGACTGTAAGTAACTCATTCTCCTAACCCTAACCTCTACTAATACTCTAAAGACAGATAGCTGACGTCACTTGTGGTCAGTTCTGGGAAGGTTACTCTGGACTAACTAACACTGATTACTCTCAGACTCAGATTAGATTATAATATTATCATTTAAAGCACAGCCCTCACAAAATCAGACTTCAGCACCTTGTTTTACTTTGAGATCATTCAGAGTTGAAATACAGGTTTAAAATCATGGGATGTAGTTTAATAGATAATTCACATATGTGTTTTGCTCGTGTTTCAGCAGAAGTTCAGGCAGAAACTTTGCTTCGGTCGGTCATCTGAGGAGAGTATGTGTCTGATGGAGTCACGGCGAGGCCTGACACACACACACACACACACACACACACAGCTCTGAACTCTGTGATTGACACACAAGCCGCTGCATTGTCTCTGCGCGGGTTAAAAATATAATGCAGCTGCAGTGTCGCCACGGCGATAAGGGCCGTCCAATCAGATGTCTCCGGGCTGCCAGGTTGTTAAAGAAGTGGTGTGTGTTTCTGCTGCCATCGGCACACATCACCTGCTGTCTCCAGCGCTCCTGCTTCTCTCCACGCCGCTCACACTATCACCTTTAAGACTGGGTTTTTGAATTGCAAAGAAACCTTCCATCCTGGATTATGCCATTTTAACAAACTAATGAAATTAATGCAATGCATATTTGTCAGTCTTATAAACGAGATTTCTGCACTACTGTTTGGTTTTTGTATCATTGAGATAACATTAAAAGTTAATATTTATTCATATTTGATTTAATATTTTATGGGGTCAAATCTGATTAAAATCATACATTTCCTTTCTGATTTAAATTTTTAAAAACTAATATGTTTTCTTCTTTTAGTATCCATTTCGTTTTTATTTATTTTATTTGAGTTTTAGTGTTAGTTTGTCAGTGGTGAATGCCATCAGGAGAGCACACGGGACACAGATCTTACAAATGAAAGGCTTTTTAATAATGAGACTCAGGAACAAGGCATAATATGCAGACAGAGAGACACCTGACGACCGAAACAACCAAACCTTAAATACAGGAACAAACGAAGGCAGTAAATACAAATATTATACATATATATATATATATATAAACATAAATAACTAATCAACAGACAGGAACAACCAAATAAGGGCAAAGGAGGATACAAAGTTAAACTAAACAGAGACAGACTACACAAAGACATAAGGCTTACTAGTTATTTTAGTAAATCAGGTTAAAGTAAAAAAAAAAAAAAGAGACATTACTGTGGCAGCTATCATATATACACACAAACACACATATATACAAAATTTAATCTTAATTTTATTTAAATATAATATACATATATTTAAATTATTGCAACTATTTGATTTCATTTAAATTGTCACATTTTGTCACAAAATGTATTTATTCCAGTCATTATTAGAATCAACATAAATAATTTTTAGCATAAATGCCTTCTGTTAAAAAGTATGAATATGGTTACAATTTGTGACACAAGCAATATTCAAACAGTTAAAATATGACAACAAAATTTGATCAAAAGCGCATTTACAGATGATTGTGTGGCGATAGCAGTGTTTATCTCCAGTTTTCAGATGCATCTGTGTTGTTCAGGGCTGGATTGATTACACCTTCCCAAACATCAGGCAGAAATGGGATCCGTATTGAGCTGCTCGGTGCTTTCAGATGCGGCGAGATTCATTTAGCCGGGGTTAAAGGTCAGCGCTTCCTTTCAGATGCTCAACTTTGGCATCTGTGCATAACCGCGGCTCTCTCTGTGATGCTGGAGTCTCTCAGGAGTCACTCTTCATCAGGCGCCGAGCTGCAGATAAAGCGTTGCTCTGAGCTCGGGTGGAAGGTCTTTAATACGAGGACGTGGGTTTCTCTCTAACACAAGCGGGAAATCAGCATCCAGAGTAGCCTTGAGAGATGAAAGCGCTCTGTTTGTGAAGGAAGCGGCTTTTTATTTCCTGTAGCACCAGTCACCCTGTGCTTGGGTTTGTTAGCCGTCTGTAAACCCATCTGACCTGTGAACGCTCGTAATGATCTCGTAATGTTAGGATTATAATGCTGGGATTATTTTGATCTTGACTTTCACTCCAGAAATACGTGGGAAGCCGCCTGGTGTTTTTCAGCGGTTTCTCTCTAAAACGACTCCAGGAGGAGTTCGGCCGTGTCAGGACAGCAGTTCTTCTCCGTATATTATATTTTATATCTTATATTTGTGTCTATTATTATGGAAGCAGTGTCGTGAATTGCCCACCTCAAAACAGAGTCTCATCTTTCAAATTTGGTCTTTTTTCAGGAAATTCGAACAATGGTGCGACAGATAACTGGATAAAGTCTTCAAACCAAGCTCTTTTCCTCTTCAGTACTAGTTTTAATACAAAATAAACACAAATGAACATAGAATACCTCATGTAATCACTTAATCAGTTTTTAATCGCAGGAAGACGTCTATAAAACAGCTTGCAGATAAATGTGACGTACAGCATTGCATTTTCCTTAACATAAACCTGAGAGCAGCATTTTACCAAATATTAGACTCATTACATGGTAACACTTTACAATAACAGTACCTGAATTATCACCTAATACATGAATGAACAATTACTTGACTATAAACTAATGATGAGTTCAGACATCTATTAATCAAGAACTAACTCAACTAGGACATGAATTACTGCATGAATAACACCACCTTAATGACATGTTAGTTACTGCATGTTAGTTAATGTATTAATTAACGATTAGTGGTAATCTAAATCAAACATGCTTTAATGACACACAATAGTTTATAGATCTGTCACAAACATCAGTGAATGACAGAGAACTTCTTGCAATATTTACATTTAACCGAACTCATCTAACAAACAATAATGCGTTCATAATTAAAAACAAGTTCATCTCCTCCTGTTTTGAGTGATTCCACCGCTGCCGTCCTATAATAACACTTTCATTATAATTAAGCTGACACAATTTTTTGTTTTAAATGTCATCTTTCCTCCAACCGTTCAGCTCCTTCTCCACCCAAATACAGCCACAGGTCCTCTGCTCTTCCACTTCTCTACAAACCCCCGAAAAACACCAAATATCTGATTTAGATGAGCTGAATATGTATAAAACATTTGTAATTAATAACGTTTTAAGAGTCTGTCCCTGCTGAAACCAAACCTTGACGTCACACCGAACCTTCGTGTTTATGTGTCGTTACGCTCCTAAAACTTACTATAAATTCTGTCGACAAATCTCTGACAGTAAAGTTTTGCCTACGTCACGAAAAACCACTGATTTGCGACAGGCTCTTTTTCATGTCTATTGTAAACAGCCTTTAAGCTGTTCTTTGACTATTCCTCTTTCTTTTTCTTTCTTCGTCATTGGCGTCTGAAACCATTTTTCTGAAGGATCTTCAGCGTAAGGGTCGCACAAAGTGCTTTATGGTCTTTTACTGTATTTTTGGACCCTGTCATCATTGAGAAGACCTTCTCTTGTGAGTAAGCTGTGATATCTGCTGTGATTTATGGTAACAGTCCAGGCCTGTTAATTACTCTGTGTGGGAGACGATCTGCGTTTCTCCAGTCCTGTACGCGTCTGATGGGACATCAGCAGACCTCTAATGACTCAGGAGAAGCGGTTTTCCTGCTCTGATGATCTCTGAAGACACACCGCCGTCATTTAGCTCAATGCCTTCATCATAGAGATGCAGATCGAGCAACTAAAACACCAATTAAAGGCAAACTCCAGGTGATGGACATGTGCTGTTGCTATGGTTTCCAGCGGCTCTATACTGTAGATCATCGTTTAACGTTTAATGACAAGGTTAATGAGGTACACGTGTGCTGCACTCAAGCTGTTGTCTTGTTCCTTTTAATTATGATTTTATTGTTTATGTCACCGCTGGTCAGATTAAAACAGAACAAGAAGAAAGTTATTTTAAAGCTGCTTCAGAACATGTCTTCACTTGGGTTTAATATAGTTTAGCAGCAAGCTCTGGAACAAGTGCTTCAGCTAACGTCAGTGCGTCTGCGGCTGCTTTTACAGATAAAGACGACACACTGATTTAAACAGTTCCTCCTGCCATATTGACTGGGACTGGTGCTGACAGTAATTAATGAGCTCCAGCACATAATTAATCAGCTGCTCGGATTATAAATAAGGTGAGACTGTCATTTACAGACTGTCTGAAACTCGTGTGAGCTCATGTAATATTAGATCTGTTTCTGAACGGACTCCAGCACTCCTGATGCAAAGATATTCTATATATATATATATATGTATATATTCTGTATTCAGAATATCTCTAATGTCTTATTCATGATATAATCTCCTGATAGATGTGTGTGTGTTACAGAGAGAACTGTGTGTTGTGTTTTGCCAAAAGTGTTTAATGAAACTAAAAACTGAGTGAAAGGCTGAGAGTGCATGGTTTTGCAGATTAGGTGTGTTTCTGCTGTTTGTATGGCGTGAATGAGTCTGCTGCTCTTGAGGAGCCTTGAAGAGGTTTGGGATGTGATCCAGATCCAGAGCTGAGTTCAGGGTGTTGTGTGATGCTCAGATCCTTTGATTGTTTGACCTGCTGTAATGAACATTCACATCGGATCCTGTCAGATCAATCTCTGCCCACAGAAAGTGTCAATAATGAGAGCCAGTGTCTGCTGCATGATTCAGGAGCAGGTGTGTGTGTGTGTGTGTGTGTGTGCGCGGACTTGTTTTTATATCCTGGTGGGGTCCTATTGTCTCCACAAAGATAGGAATACCAGTAATTTTGACCTCGTGGGG
>JAUCMS010000037.1:16784-29614 GCA_032357445.1 Enteromius radiatus
CAAGGACAACCCCGCGATCATTTTTCGGATACCCAAAATATTGCCATACTGCCAATTTTAATGAGTTTTTCGGCGGGCGATTAGAATTAGCAGCCTCTGTATCAGACTTTTTCTCCGCTGTATGGGAGGAGTCTAAGCAGTCACGCGCAAAGACGTGGCATATACTGCAGCGCGAGTGAGATCTGGTTTCTTTTTTTTTTCAAATCCGGTAATAAGCAAATGTGCACGGTATGATAATCGTACATGTCAATATCACGATAAACCGCCATACCGGGATACCGTTACAACCCTACTGCTGACACTGATTTATCTGCTCAGATGAGTGTAAAAATATGATTTCTGTTTACCCACTGTTGTTTATAGACCAATAACTGTTGGCAGTGTGTGTTTATGTGGTCATGTATGTCGGGTCCACTCTGACATCAAGTTTCCAAGATGCGCACATGTGCAGTTTTAGTGTGAATAGTGCAAATCAGACATTGACTGATTACTGTCTGTCTTCTGGCCCTCATTATGAGGTCTGCACTGAGATTTAATGAACTGTATCTGGTTTTTAAAGCATTTCAGATAAGAAAAACATTACAATTTGCATCATTAACCCTGAAGTAATAATCAAAAAATATATATTTTTTGAAATGTCCAAATGTAATTGAACCTTTTGACATAGTAGAAAATCCAATAAAAGTTTTGCATATGTGCATTTTGTTTTGTATCATAATTGATATATCAAGGCTCGTATATTAAATGAAAAACAGCTGTTTTATTCAGAGACTCAAACTGAGCAAAAATATGAACTTGCTGCAGATTCTGATATTTACATGATGAAGATGTGATGCTTGTAAGTCAATGGGATCTTTATAACAGCAATAAAATGATCTAAATATCTCCAGTAATGTGTGTCAGGCCTGATCTGTGACCGGCGACTCTTTCAAATAGAAACTGTATTGAGCGGTTGAGTTAGGCCAAGTGAGAAATCATAAGGCTTTAGCTGTCAAGTGCACTTAATAGTGGAGTAGCAGTAGTGTACACAGTGTGTAATGCATCCGGACACACACCTCTCTCAAACACAGCAGCTGATGCATGTGTGTGTGTCGTTTATGTTGAAATCATAATCAGCGCTTGTGGTAGCGGTCCGAGAGGAAAGTGAGTTTTCTGTGTGTAAAATTGTTGCGGCGTCTTATAAGTGCTCTTATCAGCAGTATTGTGTTCCTCTATGGCCTGTATCTGTCAGCGCTGGTATTAATAGCGTGCTGGTGATGTATGAGCTCTGCTGAACACATGTACAGTAGTTCAGGACGGACGCACCTGAGATCCAGCGCCCTTCATCACACGCCTCGGAGCGCTTTAATCAGCCGCTTAGTGTTCGCCGAGAGTCCATGCCTCAAAACAAGCAGCAAACTGTCTATTTCAAGCCAGGTATTCGTCTTGAACCGCTCACTGATGTCTCTCAGATGAATCGTGTTAAAACGCCATTAATTATGATCCTTCAATCCAAATCCGTTAAAACAATTAGAGCATCAATTAGCCGAGGAGTCTGTTAATGTTGTGTTCGTGCCGCACGGGGATGTTATTTTCATGTTCGCGTACTAATGAAATGATTCAGGTGCAGGTAACGTTCAGAGGGAGCGTGGGAATGAGATTACATCACAGAACATGCCCCGTTCAGCACTGAGGATCGCAAAATAATCCCATCCAAAAGTATTTGTTTATATAATACATATGTGCATATTTATGTATGTATTTATGTAACATACACATATGTGTGTATGTTTGTATATTCTTATATTTAATATTATATAGCCCTAGGTTATAAAAAATAACATGCTTTTCATAAATATATACATGCGTGTCACTAGTAGCCCACAATTATGTACTCCCATGTTACTCTGTGTGCTGAAGATGTGTTTATCTTAAGGGTTTTTCCATTGTTTTAGTATAACATTATAATACCCTTCATAGTATTGCTTTGTTTTTATGTTTATTTAAAAAAATAAACCAGTCCAATGTTTATTTGACATTTGAGACTGTAGAAAAGCAATACATGTTTTTCAGTTCATCATTCAGTGTAAATTATGATAATCATAATTAATATTATTGCAATTAAAATCTCAAGGGAATAATTGACAATTATGATTTTTGTCATAATCATGCAGCCCTAGCAGCACAGATATATTTGTAATACATTGTATTGGTCAAAATTATTCATGTTTTTAATGCCAAAAATTATATCAAAATGAAAGATTACAATGAAGGATATTAAAAGTAAAGATCACGTTCCATGAAGATATTTAGTAAATGTCCTGCCGTGATTATAACAAAGCTTCTAGATTACTAGAACTTCATTTGAACAACTTTAAGGAGATTTTCTCGATATTTTTGCTCCTTCAGATTCCAGATTTTCTAATAGTTGTATCTCAGACAGATATTATCTCCAGCTTTCAGGTGATGTATAAATCTCAATTTCAAAATATTGACCCTTGTGACTGCTTTTGTAGTCCAAGGTCTCTCTCACACACACGACTTTTTACTCCAAGACATTATTGACTGGTTACTCGGTTATCAAAATAATAGTTGTGAATCTAGTTTAAAGGTGTTTGCTAAGATCTTTAGCATGCGTTGCTTTTATCATCTCTTCTCCTGTATATATGTTTATCAGGGGTCGTGTAGAATCTGCTGCTTTGAAGCACATTTAGCACATCGTTCAATCGATTGAAGTGCGCTGCGGCTTTGATCTCCTCCACCCTTGATTTCCAGCGGCGTCTTGTATTGTGTTGTGTTAAGAGCAGTTGTGCAGTCGGAGACATTAAGCCGTGTTCAGTAATGGCCTGACCCGAGCCGAGGGCCGTGAATGGCAGAGCGTAGCAGACGCCGTCTCCATTAGAGCTGTCATTTGGCAAACGCTGCCTCTCTCCTGACGCGATCATCATGTCTTACACATAAAAGCCCTCCGCAACCTCTTAGCATTTTATCCTCACTTTTCGTGCCCCTCTCTCCTGGCCTTTCACGACGGAAATGTTTTTGACAGAATCTGCGTGTTAAAGGAATCGGATCGCTGCTTTTTCTGCACCTTGTCCTCCATCATCCATTAGAGACATTCGTTTCCGTCTCCATACGAAGCGCCTGACACCAGGCATTTGTGGAGCTCTTCCTCTGCCGCGGCGGGTGGCCGTATCCATCCACCTCTGAGTGCAGGTTTAACGCCATTAGCGGCTCACCCATCAGTCTTTCTTGTCTTTTGAATGCTCGAGGTATCTGGAGCCATCCATCAATGCAGCGGGTCACCGAGTCAATTAAGTTTCCACAACATTACAGCTTTGCCAGAGTCTAGCGCGGTTCGCCGGCTCAGTTCTCCAGCAAAGTTAGAAGTGCTGAAGAGCTTTGAGAAACTCTGAGCGAGTGTGTTCGGCGTTTCTCCTCAGCGGGCCGAGAGATTCTCCGGCTGCCGTCAGATCCAGGTAGAGGTCGACCTAATTAGAGCAGGTGCCAGCAGAACGCCGTGCCCTTCATGAGTCGCTGTGGATGCTGCTCTGAGATCATTCTCTCGTTAATGGCTGCAGGCGTCTCTCAGTGATGGAGCGGACGTAGTGCGGTTTTCTGCAGATATTTGCAGGTCAATGAGTGATGAACGGGATGGTTTTGAGTCGTTCAGTCACGCTGAGAGTCACTAGGGCTGTGACAGTGGCAGATTTTAACCACCACAGTGGTAGTGGACTGACACCGTCGTTCTTACAGTAAAAACAAATACACCGTATGGGTCAAAATGATCTGTTTTTCTTTTATGTCAAAAAACATTAGGATATTACATAAAGATCATGTTCCATGAAGATATTGTGTATCTTAAACATCAAAACGGGATTAGTAATATGCATGGCTAAGAACTTCATTCGGACAACTTTAAAGATGATTTAGAGTTTTTTTGGCACTCTCAGATTCCAGATTTTCAAATATTGATATTTGGTCGCGCCGTGTCTCTGCTGTAGACAGTGTGTGTGTGAAGGAAATACTGTATATACTGTATATAATTTGTTAATTATATAAACACATAAATACTGAATTTTATTGCAACTTACTATTATTGCAAACTTTGTATTGAATTCTTGTTATAGAGTGACATCACTGTTGCCGTGGCGGTCGACCACCTCTGTTGTCATGGCGACCATCACAGTCCTATAGGTCACTCCATCTCAAGTGCTTCAAACACTGTAAAATTGGTTGCTTGTGCTTAAGGCCCGTAGGAAGTTATTAGTTCCTGCAGTGGCACATCTGAGATGGAATTGACCCGTGCTGTTTAATTTCTACACATCGGCACGCTAGCAAGTGTACAAGACGCCTGTCTGGGGGTCGCAATGTGAGTTTGTAACTCGATTCAAGGGTCCTAAACTAGGACTGGGTGGAATGATGCTGATGGAGGAACGCTTTTCATTAGTATATAGTCAAGTCAGCTTTATTTCTATAGCTCTTTATATCCAGTGCAGATTGTGTCAAAGCTGCGACACAGAAATAAAGATGAAAATAACAGAATCAGGTATGGAAGCTCGACTGCAGTTCAGTTCAGATAGGGCTGCGTGATAAATCACATTTTAACATGATTTCTGCTGCTCTTGATTTATAAAGCATAATTGTAATAATTGTTTGCCCGCTGGTTATTTATCCTGAAAACATTCATTTTAATTTGGGTTTTATTCGGCATTAGATGTCTTTGTGTGAAAATGAAGAGCTGGACGAGTCCCAAACTAGTCAAGAACTTGTGAAGGGCTGACTGTGCTAGTATATAATCCACCTAGATCGTCTGCTTTCTTCAGATTTGTCCAAATGAATAACCAAATACTACAAGTGCGTTTCATTTTGATTTCATTGATTGCGTTATACAGAAACTTTTCTTAATTTTTACCAGCAGATATAGTTGTATCATGATCTAGCATCAGTGGTTGTGTCGTCTCGGAGGAATCTTCTCTTGTGCCGTTTCTGATGGAGATTGTGTGCAGCAGAGCTGAGAGGGATGAGTGCTGAACTTCAGGTGTGACGTTAGTTTGACATCTCGCAGGTGTGACAGGTGGCAGAGGCTGGTCATTTGTGTTAGTCTTCAACATGATTGTCATACTGCTAGTTCTTCAGCACTGTTAGGCCTGCTGTCGTTCCACTCAATTGATTTTCCCCAACAGCCAAAAGTTGAGCTGTCTCGTTGTCGAGGTGTCCTGTCGTAGTGGCGTGTAATTACGTCTCGTCACTGATGTTCTGTGTTTTCACAATCTAAACTGATCTTGTGTTATTTGAGTAAGATCTCTGTAGTGTCACGGAGAGTACACCTTTCATTCACAAACGTCTGCACACATCTGCTTCACTAATTGCCTGATTTCATCATGCTTGCATCTGTAACTTTAATCTCCATTTAAAGGTTAGTTCAGGCGAGAATTATTATTCTGTCACCATTTATTGACCCTCGTGTCACGAGGCTTTTGTTCATTTTCTTCATGCATGTTTGAGAGTCAGCTTCCATCTTTGCCATATTCAGTGTACTCGGTGCATGCGTAAATTAAGTGTTGATCATATAAATCCATATTCTATATCTGTTCATCATAATAAAACATTATAAGCAATCACATTGGACTGCTTTATATGGATTTGTTTTATGTTTACATTTAAAATGTAGTTTGGGTGGAAATATTTTCACTAAAGTCTCCTGGGTTTGGATGAGGAAATGATGAACCTTTGAAGTATGTTTTCTCAGAGTATGTTTTTGCAAGACTTGGATTAAACCACTTGATTCATATGGATTTGTTTTATGACACATTGATGACCTTTTTGGATTGTCAGAGTTCAACGTAGGGACAAATACCTAAAATATCTTCACTGAAACAAAGTCTCATGGGTTTGGATGAGATGACACGGCTTTTATTTTTGGGTAAACAAACCCATGAAGTCCGTTCCACGCACATCGTTTTCTCAGAGCTGGTGCAAGAAAGCCCATAGATTGAGTCACGGGTCAACAAGTCCCGTATATACATTCCTGAGGAGCGGCATCAAACGGAGCAGAATTACCCCGGACAGAGCAGCGCTCCAACATTTGCGGGGCTGTAATTGCCGTGTGACCCGAGGACAGGATCGGTGTGGCAGCCGTTCCCATCCTCACCTGTCCTGCGCGACAGAAGCAGCGTGTCACGGTGAAGAGGAACACTGTCGCTGCTCGCTGACACATCCTAAACCAGAGCGGCGTCTCTCCTCGCTCTAATGAGGATGGAACCGTGTCCGTGGCGCTGTCACGTACCCATGAAGCCTCCTCTCCTGCTCGGCCCCTGGGGACCTCATTAGGCTTTTTTCCACCGTCTCCGTGCAGGAATCACATCGTCCTTAGGGAAAAATGTAAATAAACGCGTTTGTCACTTAGCTCTCTCCCATTTTGCTTTTTCCAGGAAGAAAAACTGCATTGCGAGGCTTAATTAGTAAGCGCTGCCATTATGCCTTCTTTATTATGTAAATGAAGCGGGCGAGCGCTTGGAACTGTTGTCTTGCGAGCTTTGTGCCAGGTGTTTTCTGGCTGAATGCTGCCGGTGCTTTTTTCATCCTCGCAGCAAAAGAAAAAGACAAGTGTACTGTGAAATTGTAGGACGAGCTATAATTATTTGACAGATGATTTTTCCCCTCCCCTACGATCCGAGGCTGGAGTGGCGCTTTGATTTGCTTTGTTTCGGCCGAACTGATTCTCTCGTCTTCCCGAGAACTCGAAGCCTGGAAATCCAGGAGTTGGAGCAGTAATGCCTGGAACGGGGTGGGCTCGTCTCCCGAGGGGCTAGCGCTTGATTAATATTGAAAATCTATAAGTCTTGGCCCTCAGCGGCAGGTGATGGCGGGTTTATGAGAGGAAATGTGGAGTGTTAATCTCGCCCACCTGCTCCCGCTGTCCTCGCGAGCGAGGGATGATGATGAGGGAGATCTGGGAAGGATTATGGCTTGGAAATTGACAGTGACTGAGCAGACCGTCCATCCTGGGCTCCAGTTGATTTATTCTGAAGGAACTTTTCGCCGTCTCTCTTTGTCGGGCCTGAATCTGGAGTTGTCAGCCAATCAGATTCTTGTCACCATCACCTGTCCGTCTCGTCTTCATTTTTTAGTATGTGAGAGTACAATATCATTGAGATTGTGCTTGAGATATGAGTTTTTCCCATGATACATGGGTTTCAGCGAGACTTTGGCTGATATTTAACTGTTATATTGGCGTAGATGTTCCCCCACCCGTTCTCTATAATAATATATCCTGTCAGAACAAATTCATTTCATAATCACAAATTAATTGTGGTCAAAATAACATTTTATTCACACACCTTCAAAATGTCTCACATTATCACAATTTATTCGCTATAGTTTAGAAAATGGTTCGCCACTGCTCCGGGTGTGTGTGTGTGTGTGTGTGGTTGATCACTTCTCACTGCTGTGCTGGCATGGCTAAAAAGTGAATACTTTAATAAAATAAATAATATCTGATGTGAGAATAGTTTTAGGTTTGACTGAGCTCCATTGATCTCTCCTGATATCTGGGACTAATGAGCAGCAGTGTGTTCTTTCTTCATCAGCACAAGGAGGATGTTCTGAGGCGTATCCCATGGTCCTCTCTGAGGTGGTTTCTTGTCTCTAACTGGCCAGTCCTGCAGGCTAACGCCTCGAAGCGGCGTGTTTAGCGACCCCCGTCCTCGTCGGTCTGTAAGTGTTGAAGCGGTGATGTTGGCTCAGGGTTCTTGTGAAGGTCGCTCAGCAGTGGTTGGCAGCAGCTCCACCCTGATGTGTTGGTGCTTCTCGCTCCGCTCACACCTCCGCCCGTCAATCTGCCGCCGCACCTGAACACGCTAATAAACTGGTGCGGCGGCTCGATGACACGCGTGTCAGTTTGGGTCCTGTTTTCTGCGCCTCATTGTTCCCTCGAGCGCCTGCAGAAACACACTTCACACGTTCAGCAGAAATCATCAGATATGAAGACGGCACGGGGGATTTTAATGCCAGACTCGCGCTCGTCAATAAAGCAGCTCACGTGATGTTTCTCGTTATTAGGATATTACGTGCTGCGGTGTTATTAGCAGTCCTGTGTTCTGAGCTGATATTAGCGTGTCCGTCCGTCTGTCCTGCGTGGGAGGAAATCTTCCTCTCGTCTCCTTCAGTAATAGTTCACAATTGAAATAAATTGATTATGGGGTGTGAGACTTGCAGCGTGCCGTTTATCAGCGGGGCAATTATTCCCGAGCAGTGGAAGTGTAAAAATGTGAGAATCTGTCTTTAATTATATGTAAATTACAGTTCTTCAGATGCTGTCGGACGGCTTTAGGGCCATCTTCTCTCATGCGTGTTTTTCTGCATTGCGTGCGCATCTGTTAAAATCAGTTTATCATCATATTCTGCTAGAATGCATGTCTTTGCGTTTTATTGCACAATGGTCACAGATTTATTTTAAGACAATAAAATATTATTGATTTCCTTGCAGTTCATTGGAAAACAGCAACGTTTGGACAGAATTGAACGAAGAACGACAGTGTTGTCTTCTAAAGGGATTGAAATGTAATTGATAATTGATGAACTTTGCAGCATCGACCCTGTTATTGAACTGAACTGAATCAATGTTTTTAACTATGAAACAATGGGGTCACCTGATTTCTAGTGATTATGGTCGTTTTGATTACAGAGACCGTCTCTGAATTTGATAAATAAAGTTTAATCTGGTCATTATTCATTACCATCTCTCTGTTCTCCTGTCTGATAATGTTCAGTCTGTATTGATAAAAGAGCTATAGAAATAAAAGTGATTGAATTAGATGAGAAATCACATTTGTTCTCTTATTGATTAACTCGCCACTATTTGTTATTAAACTGAATTGAATCTGAACTGATCTGTGGTCTGTAGAGTAGATTTAAAGCTGAAATTAATGTGTAACTGATGACTTTTACAGCATCAACAATGTTATGAGAAACTATCTGTGCTGTAGGAAGTGCTTTATAAACACACGTGGCTTGTTTTGGGGATTGAAGTATTTTAAGGTGTTATCTGATTTTATACCCCGTTTAATTTAATATGTTTAGCTGGTAAGACGCTGTCCATATGGAAATGAATAATGGAAGAACAGTATTTCCAGCAGCTATAAACGGTTTAAGTTGGTTATTTCTATCTTGTGTCAGAAGGAAATATCAGTTTACATTTCCAAACCATTAATTGTAATAATACAGTGAGTCTGTCTGAAGAAACAGAACAAACTGAGACCGAGATCCAGAAGAACTGTCTCCGAGACGCTTCAAGAAAGCTCCTGAGAAACTCGGAGCACTGAGGACAAAAGCTGTTTAAACACAAAGATACTCACAACTAATGCAGATTTAATTTAATCAACAGAAGTTTGTTTAAACAGTAAATCTATTTTTCACAGCATCCTCATTTTTCAGTATTTTTGCACACGTGCCTAAAACGGTTTGCAGGAAGGAGACACAGTTCTTCTGGATTGAGTCTGTCTCAGTTTGTTCTGTTCCTTCAGACAGACTGTAGAAGATCAGATCAGATCTCACTGGATTATTACAGTTAAGGGTCAAATGTGAACTGATATTTCCTCCTGACAGCAGATAGAAATCACTGACTCAAAGCTGCAGGAAATACTAGTGTTCTGGTGTTTTTGGACCGCTCTAGGGGCTGGGGACGGTCCATATGGAAATGAATGTAATTGTTGACGTGGAGACGTCTCAAGCGTGGTAGTTGAGTGCGTGTGAGAAGCGTCCAGCGCTGATGGATGAAGCGCTCTTGAAGCGGTGCTGGCGGGTGACCCAGCTGTGCTGCCGGGTATTTTTGGGGCTGGGGGTGAAGGTAAACCACCCACGTCTCCCCCGACTCCTCGGGCTGTGCTGTTTGGCTAATGAAGTGCTCCGTTCAGCCAGTGACGCGGCGCGAGCGCAGCCGAGCGATCTGACTGGCTGAGAGCTGCTGACATCACGCCGGCCGGCCGTTGATCTGCGCTGTCTCTGAGGCTGCTGCCAGAGTCTGAGCCACGGGCTCCGGCGTCTACAGCAGAGACCAGTGTGTGCTTACCTCTGGAAACTATCCTCTGACCGATGGAAATAATGAGCGCAGACATGCCTCAGGTGAGTGCTGACAGGTACTGTCTAACTGTGCCGGAGGTGCTTTGTTTGGGGTGTGTGGGTGCGTTCGAGGACATGGTGGCTCGTTCCGCTGTGATTTCCTGTAATAGATGCTGTGAAGTGCACTTGATCCAGGCGCTTTGTTGTGTTTGACGATGATGTGTGTGTGTTTGTGGAGGCGTTTGATCGCTGTGATGAAGAAGCGCATCGATCAGATTCATTCTGGATGTTACTCACTCTAAAAAGTGTGCTTTTTATTATTTATGCATTTAAAGTAAAATGAATCTCAAAGTTTGTATTATCAGACTCATTACTGTTAAATTTCTCCTCATTTATATAATAAGCACATATTTGATCTCTGTATTTTCTCGAGCATAATTGCCTTCATTAAGAGCAGATGGGGCTTAATAGATGCGTGGGTATGAATGCATGAAGGAATAAATGCTGATGTCTACAGATTACACTTGATGACATGATGTGAAATGATTAGATAAGAAATGCATAAATGATCCCAGTGCTGCTGCTGCTGTTTGTGTTTGATCTTTAAATAATAATTCCCAGGTCTGAGACGTAGCTGGCACAAACGGCGTGTTTGTCTACTCTGACACAATCAATACAGTCTGACAGGAGCAGCTCCGTCTCATTTAGAGACTGATAGTGCCATCAAACACAGTGTTTTCTCTCCTCGCCCGTGAAGCTGGTTTCTGCCGGCCTGTTAGAGCTCTCAGACACAGAGCGGCTGCTTGAGGAGAAAACAAACACGCGCCGAGGTTTCTCTAGCGCTTCCTACCATACAGATCTGAGAGGAAGCTGAGTTGTGCTCGGTCTGTGATTGCTCACTCGTTCTCTGAGCTGTCGTGTATCAGGGAGCGTATGGTGTCTCCAGATCCTGGCACTCGTCCCCGTCCTCCTCTCTGTCCCCCGCCGAGGCTCCATCTTTGCTGGATCGGGCATCGGCTGGCGTCCGGGGCAAGCTGTTCCTCTCCGAATGCTGTTTGCAGAATTGATTTTGAGAGATGTCTGCATCACTCCCACACACAGAGATTTGACAGCTACCTTGTGCAACATGATTGTCTGAGTGTGTGTGTGTGTGACTGATGACAACACACACACACACACACACCCCGGGGCTACAGATCTCATGAATATCAATCAGCTGCGGACATCAGGCTGTTAAATAATGCAGCAGCGGCGGATGATAAATGCGCTATATTGTTTGCTTAGCTGCGCTCTTCCTTCACACGCGCTTTCATCTCGCACAGAGACAGAGGATGCTTTTCAAAGCGGTGCGGCGTGTTGCTTCGCTAAAGGTCAGAGTGCAAACTCACAGCCTTTTGTCTTGCATCTGACCATTAATTTCAGCCCCTGTTGACTAGAGACCCGCTGGAGTTTGTGATCGCTAAAGCCTTCGCAGCTCGTTAAGGGTTGTTTAGAAAGATTTGAGCAGAAGCTGATCTCTGGAGGCGTGTCTGTAGAAATACATAGAATTATACATTTCTCTTTCATGACAGAAATCATCAGGATATTAAGTAAAGATATTGTGTTAATTTAATCATGTTTATTTTTGATTAGTATATGCATTGCTATCTTCACTTTTCAGGAGATTTGTCTCCGTTTTGCAGTCCTATCATCACACACCTTCATCAGATGTGTCCAGATGATGTGTGGATGTCAGGTTCAGCTTTGACTGTCCAGGGTCGTGTGTGTCAGTGTGTAATCAGAGGTGCTGTGTTTGTAATTGTAGTAGTTCTGGGTTCTCTGTAATAAATCTGAGCCGTGGTTCTGTGTCCGCAGGCTCCTGAAGAACACGAGTGCCGTGTCCGCAGTGATCGGGCCCCGGGGCCGCTGAAGGGGACATGGGAAGATGCGACGCCTCTGAAAGCCACGAGGATTCGTTCTTCACGGCTGGACATCGGGTAACGCCGCCGCTGCTCTTCTGTTTAACGCTTTAGGAGAAAACAGCGAGCCTCATCACTGCCATCTAACACATCCCAGCTAAATTACTCACTCGCAGCAGAAACAGGATTACTTTTTTATTTGGGACATTCAAAATACACATTTAGGTGTTTATTTTATTGCAGTTTCTCCTTGTTTTATTAGAGAACACCAGACGCTCCTCTCTATATCCTGAGGGATTGGCCGTATGTCACACACACTGATTAATACAATACAATGAATATGTGTTTGTTTTCTGATTTATGGAGTGATAAAAAGATAAATCTTAATTTGACTCTTAAGGAATTATGAACCTGATGTTATCCAGCATTTAGGTTTATCTTCTGGGATTGTATGCAAAATAATGCATATTAAATTAGATAATGCATCATTTGCGTATTTAAATACAACATTTCAGAAAAAAAAAAAGTAGTTATTTATTTTATTTACCTTGTTCACCGGTGGTGTCTTCAGAGGTGTACGATGTTGCTTATAGACAGGGCAAATAATGCATATTTAATGAGATTTAAATGAGATTTTTGTTAAAGTTTTGTCACCAAGACATTTTATTGATAGGTGAAAGATTACTAGAAATAAAAATGTGCGTGTGTGTGTGCGTATGTTTGTATGTGTATAAGAGTGTTTGTGTGTGTGTGTGTGTGTGTGTGTGTGCGTGTGTTTTCGTGTGTGTGTGTGCGTGTGTGTGAGCGCAGCGTGAAGGTGTGGTGAAGGTGTTCTATGTTTGTGTGTGTGTGTGTGTGTGTGTGTGTGTGTGTGCGCGCGTGTGTGTATAAGTG
>JAUCMS010000037.1:29714-39801 GCA_032357445.1 Enteromius radiatus
TGTGTGTGTGTGAGCGCAGCGTGACGGTGTGGTGAAGGTGTTCTTTGTTTGTGTGTGTGTGTGTGTGTTTTCGTGTGTGTGTGTGTGTTTGTGTGTGTGTGTGTGTGCGAGCGCAGCATGAAGGTGTGGTGAAGGTGTTCTATGTTTGTGTGTGTGTGTGTGTGTGTGTGTGTGTGTGTGCGCGCGCGCGCGTGTGTGTGTTTGTGTGTGTGTGTGTGCGCGCGTGTGTGTGTTTGTGTGTGTGTGTGTGCGAGCGCAGCGTGAAGGTGTGGTGAAGGTGTTCTATGTTTGTGTGTGTATAAGTGTGTGCGTGTGTGTGCGAGCGCAGCGTGAAGGTGTTCTCCTGCTCGTGGCTCAGGAAGCATGCGTTCTCAGGTTTGTTCTGCGTCTGGATGAGGTGTGATCGCTCGCGCGTCTCGTGTTAATGAAAGTCTGAGATGGGTGTAATTCTCATTAGTTCACTCTGTTCTTCAGATTCTTGCGCGAGACACTCGGCTCGTAATTGCTGGAGGTTAATTGGTTTGGGTAACTGCGCTCATGTATATCTTCTCCCCGGAGAGCTCCACGCATCACTCCAGACGTCATGCTGCTTTATATAAGCTCCTGCTATTTCAGAGCATGTTGACAGAAGATGACCTAATGCCCTTTTTCCACGTTACCGTGTTTCTCAGTGGAAGTCATCGTAGTCAAGAGCAGTGAATGGGAGAGTAGCACAAATATATATTTGATGTGTTCTCATTTGCTGAGAGGAAGAAGAGGATGTGTGATTATTTAAGAAAAAAAATATATATATATATTATATATTCAGGTCATATTTTTTCCCCCCCAAATCAAAATTTGTGTTTTATTAAGAAAAAAATTCTTAAATTATTTTAATATATAATATTTTTCCTATTTTAATTTTTATTTTGACCGAATGGCAAATACTGGTAACATGAGCCAAGAATTATATTTAAAATACCCAGTTTTTGAACTACTATAAAAGCAGCAGGCAGCCCCGTCTGAATTATACAACAATTAGACATTAGAACACATCTTCATACGTCTCAAGTTTTGAGATGACTTACAGAAGGTGGATCCATGAGTCACGACTCGCTCCGCTGCAAGCTTTACTTTCTTTTGTTTTAACGTTATTCCGTCACACACCGCGTATCTCCCGGCACAAGTGTGTGTGTAAACAAAAACCTTTATTTTGGATGCAGTAAGTCTTGATGAATGTTTTGTCAGCACTAATATATATATATATACTCGTTCATGAAGAGTCATCTCGGCTTGTTTCTGAATGAATCAGCAGTTTGAGCGAATTAGACGAACGAATGATTCAATGACTCGTTCATTAAGATGAAGACTTTTACTTTCATATTTCATCTCATAACAAATGATTTAATTAGTGCTATCAGCTGGAAGTGTTTTGTTTACATAATATATATGTGTATCATGCTAAATATATAAATACAAACACATATATGGGTGTATTTAATTGTATTTATATATATTTAATATATGTATACCGTAAGTGTGTATAATAAATATGTACAGTACACATTACGTAAAAATAACTTTTGGATGCGTTTAATCATTTGACAGAGCTAAATTTCATATTTAAATAAAAAAAATAAAAAACCCGTTCTAATTGAACACAATAATGATCTTTTGAGGGGTGATTTTGATGGTAATTAGATGAATGAATCAGCACATCATGTAAGGCGTTAGATTGATGATGTGTTTATCTGGACAGCTGTACTGAGAGAATATTCTACATCCAGCTGTTCAGTGATGGCCTTTAATAAACAGATCAATACTGATGACAGCAGCCGTGTAGTTATTGATGGGAACCTGCTCCAGGCCGTTTGGTGCTGAAGCGCAGGCATTGACCGCTCTAGCTCGTTCTGTCCTTCAGAATCATGTGTGTGTGTGTGTGTGTGTGTGTGAGCAGCGGGCAGCTCCAGATCGGTCAGTGAAGGCTCTTGATGTGACAGATCCTCTGATTCTGATTCACTCCTGGTCTCTCGCTGTAGGAGAGACGGTCCGAGCCGATCGGCCATCTGTCTGCAGATCTGCTGCTCGAGCGTGTGTGTGTGTGTGTGTGTGTGTGTGTGAGCGTCCTCTGTCGTTGAGGATCCCTGGCCTTCTGCCAGACTCTGCCTCTCGGGGAATACAGCATCTTTAATAGCCAATTAAAGCTGAATAACCCTCTGTCATTATTCAGTGAAGAAACCCTGTGCTTATTAACTATCGGCCTGTTGAGTCTGAGAGAACAACCGAGACCAAACACACGCCAACAAATACTCTACTCAATCACTGCATAGCTCTACATCTCATCTTCATATATATACCGTATATATGTGTGTGTGTGTGTACATTCATATGTTTCTACTGTGTGTATATATATATATATATATATATATATATATAATTTGGTAAAAAGTCTTGTTTATTAATATCTATATAATAGTGCTGTCAAATGATTAAAAATAATCTAAATAAAAGTTTTGTTTTGACATAATATATGTGTGTACTGTGTGTATTTATTATGTATGTGTATAGACACATATACTTACATATACAATTTATTTATATTATAATTTAAATGAATATACTGTAATTATAGGCATGTAAATATTCTCTCAATAAACACTATATATGTGTGTATTTATATATGCATAATAAATGTACATAGAACACACACACACATATATATATATATATATATATATTACATAAACAAAGATACATTTTGGATGTGATTAATTGTTTGACAGCGCTAGTGTGTGTGTGTGTGTGTGTGTGTGTGTGTATATATATATTATTTTTATTTCAATTTTATTTTTACAAATCTAAAATATATGTAAATTTAACAAATATTTCTTTATTTAGTTTTCAGTTTTTAACAGTATTTTTTAATAAATACTCCCCCGGGATTTTACGTATCGTTCAGAGTGATTCTGTAATAGGTTTTTATCCCGTGGGATCATATTTCTATTCCACTATATTAGCAGAAACCTCTGGAGTATCCTGAAGGAATATTGGAAGATGGCGACACACTCTTTGTTCTCTGGTTTAATGAAGGAAGATGGCGTTTCTGTAAATCTAATAATGTCTGATGGACACTCCTGCTGTTATTAATCCAGCGTGAGTCTGAGGTGTCCATCAGGTGCAGGACGGGTTCAGTTCAGTGGTTCAGTAGTGCTGTGATCTGTGTTAATGTCCCTGAATTATTCCTGTGTGAGACTGACCCGCTTCCTTCTGTGTCGTTGCTAGCGGCAGACAGCGGCCCCGGGCCCTTACAGAGCCAAGGTACAGCAGCATGAGCCGGTGCGGTGGTGTGTGTTGTGTTCTGATGAAGACTCTGTCTCTGTGTAACCTCACTCTTGCTCTTCTCCAGCACCACTCCAAGCTGAAGTTAGTTCGGAGCCGGGCCGTGTGTGAAGAGCCCTGTCCTTCCTCCATCAGCCCTCAGCGCTCTCCTGAGCAGCAGGTAAAGATCAGACCAGGCCTGCTGGGACTCCTCTTCAGATTATAGTCCTCTTATTATATGTCTGTTGAAGATAAATCCAGTGATGTGAAAGCACACACAATGAATACAAAATAAAAGTCTTTGATGACACAATATATCTGTGTGTGTTTATTATGTATATATAAAGACACACACATACTGTTTATATTTTGAAAATATTTTTTATATTATGTAATGTATAAATATATTAATAATATATAAAAAAAACATTTCTCTTGAACGTATGCATGCACGGGTGTGTATTTATATATACATAATAAATATAGACAGAACACACACACACACACACACACACACACATATATAGTGTAAACTGAGACTTTTATTGAATAAATAGATGAACCATCTTCTGATTGGCTCGTTTAATGATCATATTACAGTGTTTTATCTTTTATAAACCTAACAGATTTTTGCCTTTGCTCTTTTTTGGTAATATTTCTTCTTCTTATGACATGACAGACCACATTATTAATTGAAGTTATTGGGTGGTTTGTTAATGGTTGCAGTAGTTGGCATGAATCTAATTGAATGTTTTCATTGAATTGTTGTATTGCTGTCCAGCTCCATTAGTGTGTGTGTGTGTGTGTGTTTGCAGGATGGAGATGGTATTAAACTCTCGCAGACTTTTGAAGAAGAAGAAGAATCAGCTCTTACTGTGAACGAAGATGATCCAGACGAGCTGGAGAAACCTGAGAAAGAGCCACGCAAGATACTGTCCAGAGGTGTGTGTCACTCACAATCTCGCACACAACACACACACACACTCTCACAATCACACACACACACCCACACACACTCACTCACTCACTCACAATCTCACACACACACACACACACACACACACTCACAATCACACACACACACACACTCACAATCACACACACACACACTCACAATCCAATCACACACACTCACACACAATCTCTCTCTCACTCACACACACACACACACACAATCTCTCTCTCACTCACACACACACACACACACTCACGTGTGGATGACATGCTGTCCTGTCTCTGCAGACTCCAGTCAGGAATACAAGGACTCGACTGGCATCGATCTTCATGGCTTCCTGGTGAACACACTGAAGAACCACCCCAGGTCACACACACCTGACCTTCATCCAGCTGCTGCTGATGATGATGATTGTGTATCAGTAGACACTAACTGTAGTCCTTCATCGACAGGGACAGAATGATGCTGCTGAAGCTGGAGCAGGACCTCCTGGACTTCATCAGCAGTAACCAGTGAGTCCTTCATCAGCTCCGCGTCCGCCTCGAGACGCACACTTTCTTTCTTTCTTTTTCTTTTCTTTTTTACGTTTACATTTTAAAACTAAAATTTTAGTAATCAAAAACCATGTCTAATTAATTGAAATAAATCTTTATAATAAAAAAAAAGAAAACGAAATGAAATAAATAAATTAGGCCACTATTAAATATATTTTTTTGCTCAAGTTGCACTTTGATATTTCCAGATGTGATTTTAATGGTTTAATCATATTGTATTGATCAACATTGTTATTATTTAATTGAAATGAAACTTAGGAAATTATAAAAGTTTAATAAAAAATTTAATTTTTGAGTTTTTTTAAGATCCGTATTATTTATTTTATTTTTCTATTTGAATATTTCTGGATTCTATTTTAATGGTTTTATTACATTTTAATAACCAGAATGCATGTATAATTAATTGAATTATATGAAAAAATAATGTATGAAAATGTTAGCAAAAATTAGATTTTAAGGTTTAGTAAAATTATATTTTTTTCCCCAAATTACATTTTTCCTCCTATTGTAATATTTCTGATAATTTTATAATATTTAATTAAATAATTTGATTTAATAGTTGTGTATAATTAATTGAAATTAAATTAATTGAGTTAATAAATTCTGTATTTGGACCATATAAAATTAGTATTTTTTTAATTTAATATTTGTGGATTCATCATCAAAGGCATGCCTAATCAAGTTTATTCCTACACCTTCACCTTCAGTTCAGTGATATGTGAGGATGTTTAATCAGTGTTATTGATGTGTTTTGGTTTGTTCCAGGAGTCAGAGGAGGAAGTTCCCGCCCATGACCTCTTATCACCGCATGCTCCTGCACAGAGTCGCCGCTTACTTCGGCTTAGACCACAATGTGGACCAGACCGGAAAATGTGTGATCGTCAACAAAACCAGCAGCACACGAGTGTGAGTGACCTCGGCTCGCTAGCGTTTGATCCTGATTCTCCTGAAGCGGCCCTCGCTTTGATCTCTCTCTCTCTCTCTTCATGAGCAGACCGGATCAGAAGTTTTCAGAACACATCCGAGACGACAAGACGGATGACTTCCAGAAGCGCTACATCTTAAAAAGGGACAACTCCAGCATGGACAAAGACGAGATGGTAGGTGGAGGTCTGCTAGTGAAGCGAGGTGTACAGCAGTGAGAGCTCATAGAGTCTGGTGTGTTTCAGAGGCGCATGAAGCTGAAGGACGACAGGAGGAGCAAGTCCATCGAGGAGAGAGAGGAGGAGTATCAGAGAGCCAGAGACCGGATCTTTGCTGATGTGAGAGACCTTACAGATACGATCAGGGCCTTATGGGTCAATGACATCAAAATAAACAACACCTAATCTCTTTTACAGGGTTTAGACACCTTCCCGCTGGATAACAGGTGAGTGTGAGAAGTCATACCCTGCTGATGCAGCTTCACAGAGATAAACACTCATTCAGATTCTAGCTCTAATAAGACTTGCTATTTGGCTCCAATCAGTTCAGTTTATGCAACAAAGCATGATGTTAGCAACAACAAGGTCACGCATGCATCTCGAGTGGATAAAAGCATCTGCCAGGTGCATAAATGTAATAAGCGAGATGTTTTTCAGGATTCAGGAGGACGAGGTGTGTGACAGCATCCAGCAGAGACGGCAGATCTTCAGGTGAGCGTGTAGGACTGATTAGATTGCACAGATACTATTTAAACTACACTGATCTAGTTTGAGAGCTTTGGCGCAGTCTGTATTGTGAAAAGCGCTGTGTGGTGCTCCTGAAGCAGGTGGAGGGGCAGCCCGTCGGGGAACAGCCTCCAGAGCAGCTCTGAGAGCGAGGCCAGGTGTTCAGAGCCCCGGCCGTGGAGCAGCACAGATTCAGACAGCTCCGGACGCAACCTGAAGCCCTCCATGACCAAAGCCAGCAGCTTCAGCGGCGTCCCGGTCCTGACCCGAGGAGACAGCTCCAGCAGCAGTAAGAGCACGGGCCGGCTCTCCAACACCGGTGAGGACGCTCGGACAGGTCATTCCTGATCCTCTGCTCTCGCTGTAACAGTGTGTTTTATTCAGAGACTTCCTGCGTCCTGCGCCAGTATGACCTTTGACCTGTAAACGCTCAAAGAGAGAAAAGCCGTCCTGTATTTGAGAGTAGAGAAAGAAACACACAAACTGCAAAATGAAGCGAGACCCTAATCAGAAATTAATGAACATGTCATTCTCGGCTAATACAATTATTGTCTTCTTCCATTGCTTCGGTCTCTGGGGTAATTAGAAATGAGATTGAGTTGAGCATCTTGTTGAAGTTGGCCTGACGCTGTGGGAGTGTAGTGATATCTCCAGTGAGCGTCTCGTCTCTCCTCAGGTTCGGACTCTTGCAGTAGTGTAGGATCATCTACGGGTTCACTCTCTCGCTCCCAGGCCTTCCCCGCTCTCAGCTTCGAGCCGCGGGCGTCCACGGCTAGCGCTAGCTACTATATGCTCCCGATGGATGCCGCAGGGATGGCGTCTGGAAGTGTGCTGGTCAACTCTCACACAGGTTAGTGACCGCTCCTTCACATACACGACTTCAGGCCTGCTGTAACCGTCTGCAATCCTGTCTTCTGATTGGTCCACTGGGAAACTAGGAAAATAGTGAAGGAGTAGTGAATCGGATGGAAAAGCATGTTCCTTTAGGGCTGTACAATGAATCATATTTGAATTGGGATCATGATTTCTATTACAGTTCTGCCATATGGACATCGACTCGAGGTCATCCCTGATAAACTAATACTGAATATAAAGGAGAAACTTCAGTTTCCTGTAAAGCTGCTTTGATTTGCATTGTGAAAAGTGCTATATAAATAAACTTGAATTGAGTTGAATTAATCATTGAAACTAGCCTGCGCAAGCTTTCATGATTGCCAGATATAAAGAGCTTAAATCCCGCAATCAGAGCTTTTCTGTTAAATGGACACTTTTTTTTTTTTTACCATAATGGTACTTCCTCTTCCCATCCTGGCAACCATTAAAACGCTGACACACATGGAGGATGAATTCAGGTTAATTGGGACTCATCTTAATGGCAAAAAGTGTCCCAATTTAAATATAATCAGCTGTGATATTCACCCGTTGTTTGTTTATCCATTTTGTGTTATCTTGTATTTGTAGCAAGCCTTAATAAACTCTTATGGTTTTGGTTGCCAGATGCCAAGAGCTTAAATCCCCCAGTCAAAGCTTTTCTCTTAAATAAGTACAGTAACTGTCCTGGGAATGGCTTAATCTTCCCAACCTGGCAACCTTTCCCACACATGTATGTTAATCTCCTGCTATATTAATTATAACGTATAACAGCCGTCTGTTTCGTGCGCTGCTGAATCTGATCTTGTGAGAGGGCAGTAATTCTGATGAATGTAAAAGTAGAATATATCTGATCAGAAAAGCGTGATTAGCCGAGTCTGGTCTGGTGTTGAAGCTGCTGTGTGTGTGTTCAGACGGACGTGTGCAGGTCGGAGAGCTGTGTTTAATGCGTTTACAGCGGGCAGCACTGCTGGGTAATTGCTTCTGGAGCTGGAGGAGGGTGTTTGTATCATCTGCTCCATCTGTCATCATTTACAGACGTTTACCTGGTTTGCAGCTCTGCTCGTCATCTAGTGCTGCCGTCCTGCGCGTCAAATTCATTTCAAAGCAGCTTCACAGGAAATCACCAGCTCAATGTTTATAATGTTTTTATTAGAGCTGTCTGAGAATATAGTTTATTAGAACTACTCTTAGATGTTTAATAGCGGTTTAGTGCTTAATCAGTCTGTTTTTGTGATAATCTGAATGTTTGGCTCTTGACACGCGTGATATACTGATGTACAATCCTCTGGACTGATCTCAGGTCAGCCGTTTCTGAACCCTGACAGCAGTGCTGTGCTCTATAGTCCCAGCGTGACCTCACAGACCTCCAGGTGTCAATCATCTATAGCTCCGCCTCCAGCCGCTCACCCCCAGCACCAGCCCACCAATCATGTCGCAGCACAGGTGAGCTCAGGTCCCCTGATGGGTTGACCTTGAGAAGCCGCGTTAACTTTCTGAGTGTTGAGAGTACAGGATGATGGGAGTTTATGCTGTGCTGTAACTGAATCTGTTTCCTTCCTGTGTGTGTGTGTTTCCTCTTCCTGCTGCGTCCAGCACTCGCTGTCTTACCCAGCGACCCTCTCAGCGCCTCCTAACCAGCCCTTCACTGTGGTACCTACTTCCTGTCTCTCTCTCTTCACTTCCTGTGTATAGTCCAGTGTCTCTCTGCTTCTTGAGTCCTGTAATACAGTGTATATGTATATTCATATAATTTATATTATATCTAAATATATTTAATATATAAACAACATTTTCTTTAATATATACATGGATGTGTGTGTATTTATATACATGCTTAATTAACACGCACACTTTTATTTCAGAAGTGATGATATTAACAGAAGTGGTATGGCAATAAAAAACTAAATGAAAAGAAATGCATGTATTTTAGGAACCTGTCACTAGAATCACTTCCTGTGCTCTGATAACCTCTTTTCCTTGACCTCCCTCAGCCGTAAACATCCCTTAATGACTAATTAAAAGAGTGGGAGATGCTTTGAATAATTAATGCAGGAGCAGATGCTGGAATTAATATTCTATGAATAGAAAAGTGTCCTCGTATGATTCATACAGACAGCTCCAGGAACTATTAGCGCTCTGGGAGTCGCTCATCTAGCTGCTAGCGTGTGTGTGTGTGTGTGTGTTAGTGAGACGTCTGGTGTGAACTCTTGTGTCAGCAGGAGAATCTGAGCGCTCAGTTCGGTCACATGATGCTGGTCCAGCAGGCCCCGGGCGAGGGTTACCCTGCTCCGAGCGGATACGGTCTGCCCTCGACGGCCTCCGTCAGCCAGCAGCAGGTGAGACACACATCCAGCAGCATCTTCATCATCTTCATCTGTTACTGTGCTTTCCCAGTAATATCCATCCAGTTTTGATTATGTAATAATAACTTAAATACAGATCATTTACAAATTATTAGTCCCTTCATTTAAACACAGTTCAAAAAATCAAAACAAAAGCACGCTAGTGTAAAAGAGCTTGAGATAAATACACTATACTCACTCCTGCAGTTTTCACACTCAAATTATTCATTTAGTTATTATTACTGAGTGTTTCTGAATCTTTAAACACGTGTTCAGGAGTGTGTGTGTGTGTGTGTGTGTCAGACCTGCGGTGTTCAGGAGTGTGTGTGTGTGTGTGTGTGTGTCAGACCTGCGGTGTTCAGGAGTGTGTGTGTGTGTGTGTCAGCAGCAGTGAGTGGAGTGTGTGTGTGTGTGTGT
>JAUCMS010000037.1:110610-127190 GCA_032357445.1 Enteromius radiatus
AGCTGAAGCGTTCGCTGATTTGTGCTTCATCGCGTGTGACTGACAGAGAGATGATGATGATGATGATGATGATGATGGGTTACTTTAGTTAAAATCGGTTGACTACCTCCTTAAGTTTATACATACATCCTGAAAACCGTAGAATTGTACATTGTTTATCTGTTCTCTTGGGTCGGTGTTTCTTGTAGTTATGAACGATAATATGAAGGGAAATGTAGTTTCCAGGAGTGAAGTCATGTAAATCAGTGTTTCTGAAGGGACTGCTGATGTTTATAGGTTTAGTACAGCTGTATTATTGACTGAAACCAGAAATAAAAAAGTCATCTGAAATGGAAAAAAAAAAAAAAAATTATAATAAACTTGCTTTACTTCAGCTAGTTGACAAAGCAGAATAAAAAAAAGCAATTATAATACTTTTATTTTACAAATCTGAATTTATATCTGGCAGTTTATATTTCGCAATTCAGAGAGAGTTGTGTGGGTTGGTTCTGAATGTAGGATCCGAACGCAGACACCGAGTGGAACGACATCCTCAGGAAGAAGGGCATCCTTCCTCCTAAAGAAGCTCCGGCGGAGGAGGAAGAGGAGGAGCAGCTTCATCAGACGCAGTCCGTGGGTCAGTCACAGATCCCAGCGGTCAGTCAGCGTAAGACTGTGTTCACAGACCAGCTGAGATATATTATTGTGTTGTTCTGCAGTGAAGACGTACGAGAGCATGACCCTGGAGGAGCTGGACGAGAACGAAGACGAGTTTAGTGAGGAAGATGAGCAGGCCATAGAGATGTACAGGTACTGAACAGAGCAGAGTGTTACGGCCCTCACTGACCAGAGCAGATATAGCAAATACAAAACACAACAAACTACCAACTTGACAACCACCAAGGAATCTGCCAGTATTATAATGCATATTATAATAATTTTTTGATAAGATCTACATTATGATTAAAGTTTGAAAATGAAAACTGAATCTAACAACATTTCTAGTTTGAAGATGCTGTCCCTGAGAGAGTGTAAATGAGTGTTTGAGTATTAGTGGACCTGCTGTACGCTCCTCAGTTTACCACAGCGTTAATGAAGCGTGTCTCTGCAGACAGAAGAGGCTGGCGGAGTGGAAGACCCATCAGATGAAGAACGTGTTCGGGGAGCTGGGCGAGATCTCGGGCCAGGATTATGTGCAGGAGGTCAATAAAGCTGGAGCAGGAATCTGGGTGGTGCTGCACCTCTACAAACCTGGGTGAGAGAGACACACGTCATCATCATCATCATCATCATCATCACGAGGAAGATGAAGAGGTTTACTGCAGTATAGCAGTGGCTTGGAGTCAGAATGAACCCAGAACATCCTCAGATCAAACCTTTTACACACATCTAGTCTACTACCCTAAAAAACAGGACAAAACCCTAAACAGACATCAGAAAATCCATTTATTGCTATTTTTCATCTTATTGAGACTCAGATGATAATGTAGCATTATTAAGTGCCCACCTCTAAAGAAAAGGCAGATACACAGACTCCAAGCTTTTGAATGGTGTAGTGTATAATGCTGACCGTGATCTGTGTGTGTGTGACTGACCGGTGGGTGTGTTCCCGGCTCAGGATCCCGCTGTGCTCGCTGATAAACCAGCATCTGTCTCAGCTGGCCCGCAAGTTTCCTCAGACCAAGTTCCTGAAGTCCATCTCCAGCACCTGTATCCCCAACTACCCTGACCGCAACCTGCCCACGCTCTTCGTCTATCAGGAGGGGGAGATGAAGGCCCAGTTCATCGGCCCGCTGGTGTTCGGAGGAATGAACCTGTCCTGTGACGGTCAGAAACACACTCGTACAAACACATGCATGCATATATTTAAGAGAAAAATGTTTATTTTTCAAATATATACTGTATGTGTATTTATATATACATAATAAACGTACACAGTACACACACACATATGTAAACCAAAACTTTGAATATATGTATATATATATATATATATATATAGAGAGAGAGAGAGAGAGAGAGATTTGTGGGTATAATTATTTTTTTAATATTTTGTTGTATTTGTGTTTGTAACTTATTACAACTTATTATTATTATATAATCATATCTTCATGCAGCAGAAATAAAGGAAAGCATCTATGTTGGTGTTGTTTTCACATCTGTGTGTGTGTGTGTGTGTGTGTGTGTGTGTGTGTGTTCAGAGCTGGAGTGGCGTCTGTCTGAGTCTGGAGCGGTCAGGACAGATCTGGAGGAGAACCCCAGGAAACAGATCCAGGATCAGCTGCTGACGTCCATCCGCTGCTCCGCTCCGCACCAGAGAGATGATGATGATGATGATGAAGATGAGGACTGACCTCTGGACAGACAACCTCCAAACATTTAACCATGACCGTCCAGACATGAACTATTGACCAGAGACCACACACTTTCTATAGGATTTATACCGACACAGCCTTCTCAACACGTGTTATATAACCACATGACTGATCACATACAAATAAAACCTTTTGCTTTACATTATATATAGGTATATTTAATATGTGTATATAAATACAAACACATGCATGTGTATATATATATATAATATAAATGTCAATATGTTCAAAATATATACTGTATGTGTGTATTTATATCTACATAATAAATATACACAGAACACACTTATATAATGTAAAGACTTTTATTTTGTATGTGATGAATCTGTTTTACTGTGTGTCGGTCAGGATCTCTGCAGACTCACTTTAAGATGTTTTTAAGACCAAGCTGAAGTGAATGCCTGTACATGTAAATGCTCAAACGTTTGAAAATACAACTTTCTACAGATCTCTTAGTTTTTCATTCGACAGAGCATTAAAACAATGATCCGTTTTGAATATTTCTACTTAAAAACTCTAGAATATAGAAATGCGTTCTGGAAAATACTGCTCCTCTGGATTCCTGTTCAGGTTTCCTTCAAATCAAGACGTTTACTGGAAAAGCAGAATGAGCAGATAATAATTACTGATCAAGTTTAGGATCAAAACAGCAACAAATATACGCCACTGAACGTAAATAAAATCCTCTTTTGTTCAAGTGTTCATTCCACGCTGAGATATTTCTTCTTGTTTTAATTCTTTGACATCAAACGTGTGATATTAGCGTCTCCTGTAAATGCGTGTTGAGTTAGGGATGTTGTTTTAATATCATGACTGAGTTTAGTTTAGTTTGTCAGGTTTGAAGAGGCTTGTCTCTGTTCAGACACAAACACACTCGTGTCATTAAGTCAATTTCCCATCAATTTCCTCTCAGCGTTTAACATCAGCCAGGTGTTCTGATTGTCCCTGATTTAGCAATAATTCATAAACCGTCAGCAGGCATGAGGTTAGATTTATTAATGAAATCTGGAGGGTTTTTGAGCAGCTTGAAGAGGTTTCAGAGTCCCAGATAAGAGCAGACGAGGTCTGGAGAGAGAAAACAGCCACTTCAGTCACGTCTGCAGCTCATTTCTCTGCTAGTCCACAAACACAGCAAACATTAACCCCTTCTGATCTTCTGCAGTGAGCTCAACAACTTACTGATGCCTTGATTTGAGATAGAATCAGATTGGCTTATTTCAGGATATTCAATCATATTAGACTTGCTTTTTAAACTGTAGTTCATACGAAGAGCTCATTTGCAAAAACTAATTTTATAAAAATGTTGAAATATTATGTTTGTTTTTTAATGCTATATTTCAGGTAATATCAATAAAACTGCAGCTGGATTGTTGTGATTCAATAATAACTCAAAAATACATAAAAACTGTTTATTTGCACAAACTGAAAACTTATTTTCATAAATTAATATGTAACTAAAAGTTTTTCTAAAAAATTAAACAGTAAAAAATTAAATGAAACAAATATATATATATTAAATATCAAGATATGAAATTGTAAAAAAAAATGTAATTATATTAATATATTTCATAAGTTAAAGTAATGGAATAATGATTCATTGTGATTAATTACATTGAAAATAAAGGTTTTGTTTATACACACACACACACACACACACATATACAGCATTTATTTTTAAAAGATTTATGTGTGTGTGTGTGTGTATATATATTAATTATGATTAATCATTTCAGCACTAAATAAACCTGTTGTCAATATCACATCATTTTTTCCCAGTGTATTAAATGAATGTGCCGAAATACTTGTATTCATGAATGACTGGAGAAGTGATGAACCTGAATTAGCTTCAGTTTTAGCTGTGTGTGTGTGTGTGTGTGTCTTCTTATCTGTGACATCTGCTCTTTCAATCCTTACACACCTCGAAGACGTCTTCCAGACGAGCCACAAACCTTCTTCAGCTTCTCTAAGAGAAAAACAGGCGTTATAATATATATATATATATATATATATATATATCCGACGAAACTAGAACAAAAATTAGTGTTTAAAATGCATCATGAAAATCTGAAAATTAAAAACAAAATGATTTTTATTTATTAATTAACTGGGCATCAATCATCCGATTAGTTTTGTTTGTTTGTCATCAGAGTTGTTGTAGATGCAGGGCTGTGTTTGATAGAGCTCTTTCACACCTGATCAATAACAGGAAGAGAAGGAAATGACTTCCTCACCTGCTGCTTCTTCCTGCGCAGAGAGAGCTTCGGTGAGAGACGCATGAGCGGGTGAACCGAGTGAGACTGAAACACACACATCTTCACATCACACACACACATCAGCAGCGCACGCTACACGCTACAGACACGATCCAGCTCTACATACCTCTCTCTCCACCGAGCCCACCGAGTTCTGTGCTTTAGAGTAATGAAAGAGAAACTGAAGAACAGAGACGCGTCAGCATCAGCAGGACATCCACACACTCATCTAGACGTGTCTCACATCTTACCCTCTTAAAGACATTCTGGATCTGCTCCTGATCCTGATTCCTCCACGACACGCCGCACAGAGAGCTTAACAGAGCCGAGCCCTGAGAGACACACACACAGAGAGAGAGAGAGAGAGAGAGAGAGAGAGAGAGACACACACACACACAGAGAGAGAGAGAGAGAGACACACACACACACACAGAGAGAGAGAGAGAGAGAGAGACACACACACACACACACACACAGAGAGAGAGAGAGAGACACACACACACACACACACACACACAGAGAGAGAGAGAGAGAGAGAGACACACACACACACACAGAGAGAGAGAGAGAGAGAGACACACACACACAATTAAATGCCATTTGTACAAAAGCAGAAACATCATACAGTATATTGTTCATATCAACCATGCCCAAAACCTGCTCTGAAACCCTGTGCAGCATGGTTATCACCACAATATCACCACTAGATGTCAGGATAAGCTCAGGACTAGCCACACAATCTGCAGGGTTCTTAACTAAACCCTGATCAAACTCACCAGATAAGATCGTCAGGTCTGCAGGATCATTAGAAGTACAGGCAATCTGATCAGGGTTTGAGCTCTTCAGGACAGGGAACCCTGATTTACTGCAAACAGCGACTCACACACACACACACACACGAAGAAGAAGAGGACACTCACAAGGCCGGGCAGGGCTGGACGTTACACGGCTCCTCCTGAGGACTGGGTTTAGTGCTGCTGTCACACAGACTGCTTGAGACATGAGCGTGAGTTACTCGATGAACACACACGAACACGGTGAACCTGTGACCTGAACAACACAAACACAGCTCAACAAACCAGCAACCTATTCAACAAACCTACAGTGACTCAGTAATGGAAGTGAATGGGTGCCGTCAGAACGAGAGTCTGATAAAAACAAAATCCACAGCACTCCAGTCCATCAGTTAACATCTGGAGAAGATAAAAGATGAGACTAATGCAGATGTTTTTAACTAAAATAAAAGTTTATCATCTATAATAAAAGCTCATCTCCTGTCGTCTCTCGTCAGAATCTAGACACATATTAGTTTAGAGATGTTGATCTGTGCAGATTTCTCTCCTGATTCAGACCAGAACACTTCTTCACTGGACCAAGAGTTATTATGGATTAAAAAGGTCTTAATTCTGGATTAGTTTGATCTTTTGTCTTGTCCTGATGGACTGGAGTGCTGTGGATTATTGTCGGCACCCATTCGCTTCCATTGCTGAGGCACTGAGGCAGAGACACACTTCTCCAGATCTGATGAAGACACACACTCCTCCTGATTTCGGATGGCTACTTTGATTTGAGTTTAGTGTCGCTGCAGTGTAATGTAATGAGCACCTCGTCCACAGGAGGCGCTGCAGTCTGTGGCGCCGCTCAGCTTCCAGTTATATTCTTTGGCTCTGGTTGAAGGCGAAGCTGCAGGAAGCTGATTATCCGGGACAGGAGGAGGGTATCTGCCCCTTGACCTCTCATGACCCTCCGGGGTCAACGGTCTGTTAGCATCAGAACCAACTGGACCGTTCACAGTGTTCCCTGTGGAGCAACGCAAGATACAGTGAACTGAGTACAGTGAGACAACACAAAGACAGAGGTCTAAAGAAACATTTTTTCTTGGATTGTATGATTACATCGACCTATGGAAATTCCTTTTAAGAAATGAGCATAATATACATCCACCCACTGTCCAGCTGGTTCTCTTTAGGACGAGGAGCATCTACAGCGTTCTCAGACGGCATGACGAACTCATAATGAACTCCTGGATTGGGCTGCTGGTAGATCATCTGAGGAGACAGCAGATGAGTCAGTCTTTCAGTGAAGACCATTTAAACATCCTAAGACATCTCTCTATTTATCAATCTCCATGATGTGAGGGAAGTATTAATCCTCATCTAAATGTCACTTTGTATGGAAGCATCTACTAAATTAATAAAAATGTCCCATTAATAATAATAGTAATAATAATAATTAGACTAATATTAAATATAATTAAGTAAATTGCAATAATAGAATATTGGGTTTCAAAAATGTCAATAAACAGCCAAATAAATAAATATGCATGCAATAATAATAATAATAATAATGATTAAACAATTCAGATTTATATTGCATAATTATTTAACAAAATAAAAAGTGTAATAATAACCAAATAAGTAAATATTGTTAATAACAACAACAACAACAAATATATTACCTAATTAGACTATTTTAAATATTCTATTTTAAATATTCTATTATATATTATATTATATATATTATATATGAATAATTCAGTATTATATTGCAATAATGGAATATTGGATTTCAAAAATGTCAATAAATAGCTAAACAAATAAATATGCATGTAATAATAATAATAATAATAATAACTTGAATTTCTATGATTAAAAAATGACGTTACACTAAATTCAGTACAATATTATAATAATTAAATGTGTTAGAATAGCAAAAGTGGTAACAATAGCTAAATGAATAAATATACATTTAATACAAAAAAAAAACAATACAATTACATTACTAAAACAAAACATTACATTAATAATTCAGGATTATATTGCAGTAACATGAGTTAGAGCGTTAGAATAGACGTTTTGAGGTGTCACTCACATACACGTCCAGGATCTCGTTGGTGGGCCCCTCGGAGAGGAAAGACTCTCCTGCGGTGCTGCTGATCTCATTGGGCCGTCGGTACGTGAACATCGTTCCCACTCCCTCATACATTCCTGGACGGTTGATGGCCCAGTTTCCATTAATAATGGATCGTCCAGACCGGCTGAGCAGGGCTGCGCGCACACACACACACACACACACACACACACAGTAGCTGCTCAGAGTTATGGCCGGATTGCTGCTGACAGGGAACTTTAGCAGTTAACGGTGTTCTGACACATGCTCATAAACTCCCGCTCACTGACCTCAGGCTCATCTCTGCTCTCTGAGTGTTTACTCGGGATGTTTATTGAATCCTGCGGCTCATAAATCAGGGAAAGGAAAATCCGGTGTCCTGACATTTCATCTTAGCTGTCAGATTTTCCTACCAGGGTTTACTGCGCATGTGCGCATCAATATTGCATCATTTTTATCACTCTGAATGAGGAGAATTACTGCATTTGTATTAGTGTAAAGGGTAGTTTTTAGGCTTGTAGGTGTAAACTTTATTAAAACACAATCTAATAGGTAGAAAAATGAATTTATTATTGGTTTTTGGCCAAGATGCACCCTCTCTAGACACATCCACAAACAACACATAATTACTGTAAAATACAATCTACATTCAGTCAACGGTTCTTTAAAGAACCATCTCTTCCTTACCATTTCAAAATCTTTGTGTGAAACATGTTAAAGGTTCTTTATGGAACCATATATATCATATAGCACCTTTGTTTTTACAGTGTAATTGGTTTCCGGCCGTAGCTGTATCCCTTCTAGCCATAACATACTGTATGTATGTAACATACAGGTTTATGTCTGCACATCTCAGCGCTTACGCTTTGAATCAATTCTGATTCTTATTGATTCTAGTATGGGTAGAAAAATGAAGTTAAACATTTAGATATCAAAATTATTCAGTTTCTCTTTTTGCAAAGCATTTAATTGCTGCTGAATAGCATAAAAACTAGTGTATATGTTCAGCTGAATGATGCGGTCGTGAACGCATGACGCTCATTACAGCAGCGACTATAAAAACTCATTCAGTCTGGGCCTTTAATGAACAAACCAGCACTTACAGAGAAACACAAATATGTGTTAGGATGCTTTCTGCTGTAATTGCACAGATCTGATGGCTTTTACAAGCACATAATGGTTAAGAGCTGGTTTAAAATGAGCTGTTCTGAAATAGCTGCTTCAGCTGCAGAAAACTACTCTCACACTACAAGCCTTCATTTTCTGTGTAGCTGTTCACAGATTTGTTTGAAATGTGGCCGATATCATATTTTCAGTGATTCTGAACTGCCCCGCATTCACAAGAGGGTTGCCAGGTTTTCACAACAGAATCCACTTCTCAAAACTAGTCCAAAACTAGCCCAGTTGTATTTTCGCTATAAACATCACATTAGCGGAGTCACTTCAACCCAAAGCGTTTAAAAACAGCTCATATTATCCAATATAACTGTTTAGACAGGGGTCACATTGCAAAACATCTGACCTGTATTGGATTTAGGGCCACATTTGCCTGCTGTATGAACACAGCCTAAAACACATTTGGAGATTTAATAAACGGAGCCACAAAATCACATTATGGATAATTATAGTTATTACAGTTATGGTTTGTGCCGTGAACAGCTCTCTACTCACCCAGGTAGTTCCTGCTCTTCACCATCTCGGTGACGTTGATCTTGGTGGCTCCCGGCGGGATCTCCACAATCTTGTGATAGCCCACTTTGGACAGACTGTGCTGGAACAGGCCCGAGACGAGCTTACATGCGCTGTTATCCCCTCCACACACACCACACTTATCAGGAACCTTCCCAGAACCCAGGAGATCATCACAGCCGGCGCTCTGCAGGAGAAGAAGAACTGTATTAAATAAACCGCCCATCTAAACAACGACAGATCATACTCCAGGTGCTTCCAGAACTCATAGATTATTTTAGAAATATAATTATTTGGTAATTGTCATTACAATATATCACAAAACAGGCTGTTATTAAGCTTCTCAGCAAAAAGCACAACTTAACCCCAAATAATTCATTAATTACAGACCTCTTGAATCTTGTTTTTTTTGTCAAAGATACTAGAAAAGATAGTATAATTACAACTTTCTTAGAGAAAAATGTTATCTGTGAGGATTAGAGTTACAAATGACCTTCTCATGACTCTTATCGTCCAATCGTGGTCGTATCCCTCTATTAGTGCTACTGGATCTCAGCGCTGCATGCAACACTATTGACCACTACAGGATAGACTAGAACACTTTGTTGGCATGGAAGTGCATTAGCATGGTTCAAATTGTTCTTATCTGACCATCATCAGTTTGAATGAAGAGGAATCATACTAAGCACAAGTGCAATATGGAGTACCTCAAGGCTGAGTATTAGCACATTTCACACTACATAGTTCTGGAAATAGCCAGCAGGGTAGTTCCAAGAGAAATAATTTCCCCCCAGGTTGCACTTGCACCGGCAGTAAAGAACTCAGTGAAACAGTGAAGTGGCCGAAAGTCATGTCTTTTTGCGCAGCATTAGAAAACGTCAAAAACTGTTGAATGAAAAACGCTATGATCAGAGCTGATAATCGAAATGTAAATTGCAAGATCAAAATGTTTTTTTTATTTTAAATAAAATAAAAAAAAAGAACTTTAGATCCATGTTCAAATGTCGAAAAGAACTTTAGATCCATGTTCAAATGGACCATGATGTGGTAACCTCACCAATAAAGAGTCCTGCTAAAAAGCCTGAACTGGACCTGTTTAGGTTTGGTGGCCCACAAAACACCAGCATGGGCCCCGCAAGGACATGTTTGCAGGGTAGAAGTCACGTGATCAGTTTGTCTGGCTAATGGTTTGGACAGCTTGATCTCTTCTGAACACTGTTTGTCTGTTTTCATGATGCGACGCTGACGTGAGCGGAAATGACCATTAATCAGACGTCAGCGCTGGACACAAAGAATCTATTCCTCTTTTCAGCTCTTCATAAATCCAGCCAAGACTGTAAAAGCAAGAGTTTAGTGAACAGGTGCAGAAAGACGGGAGTGAACAACAGAGAGAAAACTAAAATGAGAAAATGATTGAGGAAAAGAGCTTGGAGCCGGCGAGCCTGTGGGTGGTACAGACACAAACACCCATAATCCCTTGCTGAAGTCAGAGCCAGCGGTCAGTCAGCATCTGACCTTCTGTCAAACCCTGTCCAGCTCTGCAGAACAACGGCCAGAGCACAGCGTTACTGATCCATGACCAGTGAACTCACACGCAAACACACAGCGCTCACTGGAGACGAGGAACGGTTTGTCTGCAGGGTTGCCAGGTCTGCAAAACAAAATCAACGGATCAACTGCCAATTAAAACTAACACAAATCATGTTTTCAAACAGCATTCTGATGAGATCACTTCAACCCACAGACTTCAAAAACAACCTAAGACAACCCGTTTCTGAAGGAAAACAGTAGATTTGGCAACCCTGTTTGTCAGTAAATAAAAACATTACCAGAACATTATCATCTGATTTTACTGATGCTAGTTATCATTACTGTTATCACTGTAGAAAGAGTTCTTTTCGCTAAATGGAAATATAGTTATATCATTATAGTTATCATTAAATGTATGGTTTTAGTTATCATTATAATTAAAATTTCTCCAAATTTATGTCACACAAGAACTGCGGGAAAGCCAGAATTGTGAGATGAAAAATTTCCATATAAATGTTATAGTTATCCTTAAAGGTACAGCATTAATTTTGTCTGAGCAAAACCTCTTGAGACATAAATCACAGATGATGCTAATGACTTTCAGACGTGTAAGTAGGACTTTCTCTGGAGGACCTAAAGGAAGCATCAGACCTGAATCCAGGTCATTCGGTTCCCACAGAGCTGCTCTCTCTCTTTCTCTCTGTAGGACATCCGGTCTGTTTGGCACCCGGAGAAACACCAAAACATGGATTTTAACATTCCTGAGATTCCCTTCAGACTCACCGCGGCCGACAGCTAACTGTGTTTCTGTGATTTTCAGTGCTCGTATGAAGACACTTCTCCTCGCAGGTGGAGCTGATGTTGCAGAATATCTAAGCGGACACATATTGAGTGTTTCTGCACGAAAACATCATCCATCATATCGGATATTTCTCAATGCTGCGGGTCAAACAGATGCAGCGCTGTGGACAGCTGGACGCATGACAGCCAAAACACCAAGGGCCTACTAACAGCTTGTGCAACGCAAACCATGTTTCGGCGTTAAAATAGTACTGTCAGGTTACACTAAAGACGCGCAGTGACGAATTAGCGGTGAAAAGGCGTGGCAGTCCTTATTGAATATGCATTTGTAGGAGAAGGCAAACGCAAAAGTTATGGGAGGACCGTATTCAAACGAATCACGCAAAAAGATTTACTAACATTTGTGTGCGTCAAATTACTGGTATTTGCGCCATCATTCATTTGCGCATTGTTAGTAAATCACCCGCAGACATCGGTGCTGTTTTAGAATTGTGTTCTCGTGCTAATTTGCCTTGTTTAGTAAAACTAGCCCAAAGCTCTAGAGCAGGGATCCTGAGATCCACGTTCCTGCAGAGTTCAAACTCATCGGTGATGTTCTAGTGATCAGTGTGCTCAGGGGTGTTTGATTAGAGCTGAACTCTTCAGGAAAGTGCTCTAGAGTTTCAGACTGACTGTGATCTGGAATATCCTCTCTCCGGACAGAGCTCTTTGAAGCGATGGGCGGCTCAGGTTTATGGTTCACCAGTGAGAATGAAGCTGGCAGCGGGAAAGACGCAGTCGGACTGACCCAACGGCTACAGTTACAGCGGCCCGGGATATTTTACACTCCATAATGGGCGAATTCAAACAAAAGCACCTTCACACACGTCTAAGCAGAACCAATGACCCTGAATTGTGCCACCTGGATTTATTGATATTTCAAGCCCTTGAATAAACCAGCGCAATTATTACACAGCAAAACATGATTCAGTATTTCTGTCTTGTTTTCCAGTACAAATATCCAAGCATTCTTAATCCAAGATACATTAACTTGAGAAGCAAAATCAAATAAATTTATGCTTAGAACAAGACAAAGTTTCCCCTTTTTGAATTAAGTTGATTTTCCTACAAGCACTGACAGATATTATATTATTTAGTATCATTGACATAGTGTTAATGAATATTTTAGTGCTGTTTATATAAGCACTCAGAGGCCACTTTATTAGGCACCAATCACATGGTGGCCACTCAATGCATTTAGGCATGTTGACATGATCAAGACGAACCGCTGCAGCTCAAACCGAGCTTCAGAACGGGGAAGAAAGGTGATTTAAGTGGCATGGTAGTTGGTGCCAGACAGGCTAGTAGGGTTTACAGAGAATGGTCTGAAAAAGGGGAAACTTCCAGTGAGCGGCAGTCCTGTGGGAGAAAAGGCCTTGTTGATGCCAGAGGTCAGAGGAGGATGGCCAGAGTGGTTCGAGCTGATAGACAGGCAACAGCAACTCAAATAACCACTCGTTACAACCAAGGTATGCAGAAGAGCATCTCTGAACACACAACACATCCAACCTTGAGGCAGAAGACCACTCCTGTCAGCTAAGAACAGGAAACTGAGGCTATTCGCACAGGCTCACCGAAATTGGACAATAGAAGACTGGAAAAATGTTGCCTGGTCTGATGAGTCTCGATTTCTGCTGCGATATTCAGATGGTAGGGTCAGAATTTGGCGTCAACAACATGAAAGCATGGATCCATCCTGGTTCAGGCTGGTGGTGGTGGTGTAATGGTGTGGGGGACATTTTCTTGGCACACTTTGGCCCCCTTATTACTAATTGATCATTATTGCAACGCCACAGCCTGTGAGTATTGTTGCTGACCATGTCCATCCCATTATGACCGCAGGGTACCCATCCTCTGATGGCTACTTCCAGCAGGATAATGCATGTTATAAAGCTTGAATCATCTCAGACTGGTTTCTTGAACATGACATGAGTTCACTGTATTCAAACGGCCTCCACAGTCACCAGATCTCAGTCCAGGAGAGCACCTTTGGGACGTGGTGGAGCGGGAGCTTCGCATCATGGATGTGCAGCCGACAAATCTGCAGAAACTGCGTGATGCTATCATGTCAATATGGACCAGTATCTCTGAGGAATGTTTCCTGGTTAAATCTATGCCATGAAGGATGAATGGTGCGTTCACACCAGACGCGAATGAAGCGTTAAGCGCGAGTGATTTACAGGTTAAGTCAATGCAAAGACGCGATTAGACATCCTGCGGCGTGAATTGAGCGTAAATAATATAAATATATACTGTATGTACATAATAAATATACACATATTATCTAAACAAAAACTTTTATTTTGGATGCAGTTAATAATTAATCATGATTAACTGTATGGTAGCACTAATATTGTAATATCTATATATATATATTTTTTGTTTCAGTACATCAAGCAAAATCTAATTACAAATCCTTCCAATAGCTCAAATAATAACGTTTTAAATTTTAATTTATTCCAATTAACTTTTTTTAAGCAATTACTAATTTTTATGGTATTAATTTGTGTTTCTGTTGACTCAAACTTTTGTTTATTTTTTAGAAAACAAGGCTTAATATCTCAAGTCATTTAACGTCTTAGGTAAATGTGTTTTGATATTTTTTCCACAAAACAAGACGTAAATACTTTTGCAGGTGATTGAAACAAAGCTGCTCTTTGTGTGTGTTTAACGCTCACGTTCACTTTCTGACTTCTGTCATAAATAAAATGTGTCCTAAAGTCTTCGTTCTGTGATCATATAATAAATAAGGATCAGATGAAATACGTCCGTGAGCTGCCGGACAGATATCTGCAGCGCTGCTTTATGGCAGAGCCTCTGCTCTCGTATAAGTTCCCACGATGCACTGGGAGCAGCCGCCAGTAGCTTACATAGACGGGCTGGAAACCTTTCAAGCAGATCTTTCCATCCAGCTCAGCGTCTCCTTTACAAAGCCAACAATCAGACACCAGGAGCTCTCAGATCCCTTCATCGACCACGGCCGGCAAACATGTGTGCCTATTTATGAGAGGAATGATATCATATCATTATGAATTCAGTTCAGCTTGACTGACACATGAAGACAATATAATACAGAATCAACCCTGGACATGCAGAATCCTCTTGAACGAAAATTTCACGTTTTGATTTTTTTCTGCATCAAAACTTTATAAAACAGACACACAAATCATAACCATGATCAGAAAAACCTAAATTGCCAAAAATATGAAAATACAGCAATTTTGGGGATATAATCTCAAATCTGAAATGGTAATCCAAATACACAACTTAATACCTAATGTAATTATGTCTAAAAACACACTTATAAACTATTAGGGAATACACAGATATACAGTATATAGAAAAAACAAAAAGAACGAAAGGAACTGTCACGCCCCTGATCTGTTTTGTGATTGTTTTCAGTCCTCATGTGCTCTGTCTGTGTGTGACCCAGTTTTGGAAATTGTGTAATTAGGTTCAGGTGTGTCTTGCTCGTTTACTGTCATTGCCATCCCTTTATACGTTCTCTTTAGTTCAGTATGTGTGTTCGGGTATTAAGGTTACTGTTGTGTGCGTGTGCCTGCCCTGCCTGTCCCTTTGCCTTGTTGGAATATTAAAGGAACGTTATTCTCATCATTCTGAACCCTGCCTGCGTGCCTTTCTACATCCACTAATTAACCTCCTTTACTATATGATTTTCTTTATTTCCTCCACCAAATGACACACAATTATTTTCATTGCATTGGATTTTAAGAATTTTTCTGCAGAAAAATAATGATCACTAGACTTAATAAGCGTGACCGGTATGAAACTCTATAAAACTGAGAGTACTGTAGATCAGCACAGAAAATCAGTCCAACAATAAAAAAAGCACAAATTTAAACTGACAGTAATGCACTTAGTGCTGAAGTCTGCACCAAAAAATTACAATACACACAGATAAAAAAAAAAATAACTGTAAGACATAATTATACGTAACACTCTAGAGTACAGTAGGTTCACTATTAATTATGACTTCAATAAATTCTTAATTTTCTGCTAATGAATAGTTAGTGAAGTATTGTTAAGTTCAGGTATTGGGTAGTATTAGAGCTGTAGATTAAGGCATTAATATGTGCTTAATCAGCACTAATTTTACTAATATGTATGTTAATAACCATAAAATAAAGTGTTACATTAATGAGCAATTAATACAGTGTAACATTAAATGCACATTTCAGCTCTCGTCATGATGAAGACGGTAAGCAAAGTAACTTTCAGGAAACAAGTGTCACCTCAAAAGGAAGATTTAGACACTTCAAAGCTCATAAAATCATACTTGTGTCGAAACATTTATATAATAACTGATACATGAGTCAAAATGAATGAAAGAACATTTACAGTATGATGAGAGAATATATTTCCCAACAGCTCTCTAAACAGAGTTTGTAATTGGTTGTATCACATTCCTGTAGAGAGAGAAACTCTTGCGGCTGGGATCATGTGGACCCCATGTGGAGGACGGGACAGAAGCATGTGTCCTACAAACGCACAGACGCATGCTGGGACTTTAAGAGTGCCACCGCAGGCTCATAACAGCCACTGTTTACCACGGTAAACTCCAGCAGTGGAGCCACTGTAATTACCTGCAGACTGTAAACAGCTGAGTACCGGTCTGTGACGCACAAATACACTCGCCACACACACACAACACTCCAGCAGTGCTAGTACTAGAGCTCAGAGTGTTTGAGAGTGTGTGAGAGTCTGTGAAAGTCTGTGAGAGTGTGTGAGAGTCTGTGAGCGTGTGTGAGAGTGAATGAGAGTGTGTGAGAGTGTGTGAGAGTGAATGAGAGTGTGTGAGAATGAGTGAGAGTATGTGAGAGTGTGTGAGAGTGTGTGAGAATGAGTGAGAGTCTGTGAGAGTGTGTGAGTCTGTGAGAGTGTGTGAGAGTGTGTGAGTCTGTGAGAGTGTGTGAGAGTGTGTGAGTCTGTGAGAGTGTGTGAGAGTGTGTGAGTGTGTGAGAGTGTGTGTGAGTGTGTGAGTGAGTGTGAGAGTGTGTGAGTGTGT
>JAUCMS010000037.1:134636-149127 GCA_032357445.1 Enteromius radiatus
ACTTTATAGAGTGCAGTTTTCTCTTTGTTTAACTGAAGAATGTTTTGACACATCCAGCTGTTAATTTCATCAATGCATTGGCAGAGGGAGTCAACGGGGCTGTTGATCTTTCTCATTATCTGACTTACACAGGAGCATATACAGGCTAAACAGGAGCGGTGCAAGGATTGAACCTTGTGGGACTCCGTATGTCATGGATGTCCACTTAGACTTATGCTGCCACTTAAATACATGTTATCTTTTTTTATTTACAAATCATATTAATAAAATACCCATTTTATTGTTTATTTTAATTGTTTACATTTAATTTAGTTAGTTGATTAATTTTATTTTTAATTATTATTATTATTTTTTTCCTAAACCTAAGCAACGTGGAGGATAGAAGCGAACATTAATGTTAGAACAATATTACTATGCAGAATAAAATGAGAATAAATGTTTGAGGATGAGAACGAGTTATTTCATGAGCTTGTGGTGACTTTTGGGGTGACTGAATCTGTATTGTTAAAAGCGCTATATAAATAAAAGTGACTTGACTTGACTTTTATTTTGACGCGCGAGTGTGGCGCGTTCACTTCCGGTAGCAGCGGGCAGTGTTTACTAGAGACGAGCGGCGGCGGTTTTAAAAGAACATGGAGAACGAATCTGACTCTGATCTCGACGAAAGAATCGAAATATTAAAACAGAAATATCTACAGAGGAGGAAGCAGGTGAGTGTGTGGCTGTTGTGTGTTTGTCAGGACTCTACGTCACTTGTGTTTTTCTGTTTATTAGTTATTAATTATGGAAAGATTCCAGGGTGAAAACATTTAACATGTCGAAGAGATATAATCTTCTTCAGTTTATGGATAAAAGTAAGAAATGCAAACACATTTTAATTATTTTTTATTTTTTATTTGGTTCAAATTTGTTCAGCTTTATGTAACGAAATATGGAGTAATTTGCATTCATTTCCATGTTCACATGAACCTGGATAACAGAAGATAAATCCAGATTCATAGCTCCGATTTGGTTATGTTGTCTAATAAGATGAAGACTTTAATGTGTATTCTGAATCGAAGTCTAAAAGAAGAGGCATTTTGAAGCAAAATGGGGCAGAATTGATCAGTGAATGAAAAAGAAACGCATGTAGTGTGTCATAATCTCATATCTCAGCAGGTTCCAGAAGCGTCGGCGGATGATGAGTGTGATGATCGATCTCACCTGTCCAGAGACACGGCCCTCAGAGAGATCTACAGGACGCTCTCTGACCGGCCACGCAGGTCTGACCGGTCACCCATCATCTGCTGTAATTCATATTATTATTATTGCAGTGAGTTCTCAGATTTCTTCCTGTGTTCAGTAGAGCCGACAGCGCTGAGGATGAAGACGAGCCGAGTGATGAAGATGACGCTCCTGAAGAGACGAATGTGTTCTGCACAGAGACAGGTATCAGACTCCGGTCAGACGGAGCTCAGAGAGTCGTCTCACACTGATTCACGCTGGTTTATTTCTCTCCAGACGTGACTCTCCCGTCTGATCTGGTGCGCTCGTCGAGCTCCTCGGTGCTGAACAGCAGAGAGAAGGGCATCGTGGGTCAGAGCGGCTCAGCAGTGCACGTCTATCAGGAGATGCTGCACATTTATGAGAAGCTGCAGGTGACGTATTCATCTCTGCAGAAGAAAACTACTATGTGAGAGGATTTGTGATCAGTCAGGGTTATTAGAGTTAACTCAAACCATAAAAAACTGTGGAAAACAAGTTTCCTTGTACAATTAAAATTGTACAGTTGCAAACTATGAAAATACACACACACACACTCATGTGTTCTGGGGTCTCTCCATAGATGTGTATCTGTATGTGGTATTGTCCTACACTGACCCTACACCTAAACCTACCCCTTACAGGAGACTACAGGCATTATTAGATTCTCAAAAAAACACCGTTTAGTATGTTTTTTAAGTCTTTTGAATTACGGGGCACTGAAAATGTCCTCATAAATCACCTTCATATTGTAATACATGTCATTATACACATTTGTGTCTTCATAAACCACATAAACACACACACACATATCTGTCCCTCTCCTAGTATCATCTTCATTTGTTCCTCTTCAGTCGTTGCTGTAAAGTTCTTTGTAATGTTTGTGTATAGGTCTCTTATTGCTGTGATCTCTCTCTCTCTCTGTGTGTATCAGGCGGAGCGTCTCGCTCAGCAGGTGTGGGCGTCTCAGCTGTGTGAGCGAGAGCGTGATCTGCAGCAGAGAGAGTCGGTGTTCCTGCAGCAGCAGCAGAGCAGTGTTCACACACTCAGAGTCCAGCAGGAGGAGCTGAGACGCCTCCAGAACCTGAAGCAGGTCTTCATCAGAGCCTCAAGCCATCACACTGCTTCAGAACACACTCACGTGTCAATCACATCCATTCACTGTATCTCAAACACAGAGAGTCTGCTCTTTTAAATTTTAGTAACTCAAATATGATTATGAAAATGGACAAAGAAGCCGACATGACAACAACCACACTGAATTATTAAACAAACAAATTCCTTGAAGAAAATATTCATACCAAATATTTGTTCTGTTCCTACAGCAATTTCAGCAGGAGAAGAGTGAGCTGGAAGCGGCTCTGAAGCAGAAAACCAAAGAGAATAAGAGGATGAAGGCTAGCTTTGATGCCGTGAAGGAATTAAATGATTCTATGAAGAAACAGGTGAGCAATCTGACATCATGTTATATATTTGTGTGTATCTAAATACAAACATGCGTATATATTGAAAATATTTACATATCTGTATTTATATTATAAATAAATATTTAATATGTGAAATTAACATATTGTTTAAAATATATACATGCGTGTTTCGGATGTGATTCATAGTTTGACAGCACCTATATATATATATATTTAAAGAGAAGCTATATTGTGTATGAATGGATTGTGTTGTGTGTATAGTGTAGTGAATGAAAGGTGTTTCGTCTCATTTGATTGTTTTCTCTTGTCATTTGGATGTTGATGAAACACAAACAATTAAACTATCTGAGAAACAGCCCTTCATTACGAGCTCTTCCTCTTCTGGTCCTGTGCTGTAAATCGTGTCTGTATATACTGTAAAGAGCTCTCAGCGCTGTTGATGTTACAGTGAGACTCACTAACGAGAGTTGGTTTGTGCAGCTTAATGAGGTCAGCGAGCAGAACAGGAAGTTGGAGTGTCAGTCGCGGAGAGTTCAAGCTCGACTGGAGAACCTGCAGGTACACGACAAGCTCTGCCTTTCTCATAATAACTACCTGCTAAACAAAAGATTGGAATAACTCTGATTTTAAAAGGTTTCTAAAAGAAGTATTGTCTGCTCACCCCGAAAAAGCATTAGTTTCACAAAAACATGGTAAAAATTCTCAAATATTACTGTGTTCTGAGTGAATGTGTGTTAAAGTGTGATGTATTTCTGTATTTCCAGCATCATTCCTCCAGTCTTCAGTGTCACATGATCTTCAGAAATCATCATAATACACTGATTTACTCTCAACACACAGTGCTGCTGAACACAGTCGTGCTGCTCAGTATTTTAGTGGAATATTGTTGTTCTAGAACTGTTACTATGGTAAAGACTCCAAGCAGTGGTGTAAATATTCAGGATGAATGAACTGTGTTTGTTTCTTCAGAGAAAGTATGAGTCCTTCTCGACACAGCGGAGCTGGGAAACGGCTGTTCCTAAAGCGTGCGACCCCAAACCCAGCAAAGCAGAGAAACCTCCAGCGAATAAAGCAGCAGGCAAGGTGAAGTGTGTTCTGGGTAATGAGCGCGTGACGCGGTGTGTGTTGATCCAGCTGTTTACACAGTAATCAGCAGCACCCCGTGATTGCAGCGTTCAATCAGACCACTTCTGTTCATTATAAAGCATGCTGGGAGCTCTAGTGAGGACCGCTGCTGGGGAAAGCTACTGTTAAAACTAATACATTCCAATGTTGCATTACTCCCTAAAAAGTAACTAATTACATTTGTTTTTCTGAAAAGTAATACATTGTTACTAAGTAATTATTATGTTAATTAGTTACTTTTTTTAATGGTAAGTACTGCCTTACATTACTGAGAAATGAATCACTCTTTATGAAAAGTAATGTGTTGCGCTACAAAGTAATTAAGTTCTTGAGTATAACGTCACTTAGTAACAACATGCATTATTATTCATAAAATGTAACTGTGTAACAAACTGAGATCTGTCCTTCAAATGAAAAAGTAATGCATCACTAGAAAGGTAATGTGATTATGATGTCAGCGTTGTGTTGGTCATCAGGCCGCTGGACACGGGCCGTCGCACAAGCTGCTGGCGCTGCTGCTGGATTGGCTGGTGGAGGGTCAGCTGATGGAGGTCAGAGACGGGCCGAGGCCTTCACCGCACGAGAGATGCGCCAGGGTCTGTCACGTGTGTTTTCTTGCACTCAGATTCAACGTGTCACAGGCAGTTTTACAGAAATCAAGCTTATTCTTTAAAACCATTGATTTCCTTACATCATGACATTATTTCCTGTTGAGTAAACACATTTCCTCCGTCCTCATCACTGTGATGTGAAAACGCCTCCTCCTCGTCACTGTAACGAGTCCAGATGTGTTTGTTTTGTTCATCTAATGAGAATCAGCACTGCTTCGTTAGCCTCGTTAGATTAACGGCTGTAAACGGACACGTTCCTGAGCGGTAGGATTGATTTCACTCATTCAGGTTTGATTGCTAGTTATTTTTTCCAGCCACACATTAGCAGAAAAACAGCTCCGTGAATGATTGTGAAAACAAACCCTTTTTCCTCTAGGACAGAGTAAACTGAGTCATTCCTGAGTTCATGGGTTAGCAGCATATTTTAAAACATAAGAATTATTTATACCTATATATACTTATATATCATAAAAAACAGATAAAATATTTAAACAAAATCCCTGACATCTGTTAAAATTAACATCTGATTCAAACATTAAAGGAAAGGCATGCATAAAACTAAAGATGAGCTATAATTACTCTTTAAGAATTACAATCTATTATTTTTGTGTCTTTTCCATTAAAGCAGGTTCATACAGGCTTACAGTAATCATTAATAATGCAAAATGAATAAACTGCTAAATTTGGTGTGTGTGAAATTGTTGGTATATTTCTTATTAAAATGGTCTTGGTTTCCCTTCTTGCCCACTCCTGGACCACAAAACCAGCCATAAGGGTCAGTGTTTTAAAATTGAGATTTATATATTTAAATCATCTTTAAAGTAGTCCAAATGAAGTTCTAGGCAATGCATATTAAGATTCAGATCTTGGTCTTTATTTAATATCCTGATGATTGTTGTCATGATTGTGACTCGTGCGGTGTATTGTTTGTATTTCTGCTGCTGTGCTCCAGGGTCAGAGATGACTCATAACTGTGAGTAGATGATGATGATGATGATGATGATGGTGGTGGCTCTGTGATTGTTGTGCTCAGGTGCTGCCGATGCTGGTGGAGCAGCTTCATGGAGTGACGGAGGTGTCTCTGTCTCTGCTGCGCTGCATCTACTGCTGTCTGCTTCATCTGGAGCGCAGCTCACAGGCAAGGCCTACATCTCCTCCAACAACAAGCAGAGCATTTCTCAAGAGCAGTTTCTGATGCGTGTCTCTGTCTCTGTGTCCAGCACACGGTCCTGACCTCCACGCTCAGGAGACTCGGTGAGGAGGTGTCTCGAGGATCACGCGCCTCTCCGCTCTTCAAGAGCTCCTGTCTCCAGACACGCTTCTTGAGCAGCCTCATCATCATCAAGACCATCGCTCAAGGTCAGTCCAGACACAGCTTGATCAACCACACCATCATTTACTTCTTCATCATAATAATCAGTTCCACAGAGTTCATCCTGCATCAATAGTAAGAAGGTCTTCATGTTTCCCAGCATGCTCAGCAGGTGGCAGTGTTGTTGCTATGCAGTTCACATCATTCATTTCCTTTGCTTTTATAGGCTTCAGATGCCACAAATAGTCAATTCCCCATTACGCATTGTTTTGTTTTTTTCACACCAGCTTCCGAGTCATGGAAATAAAAAAATGAAGCTTCTGAAGTCAGTGTAAATAGTTTGAGCTCCACTTGGGACTAAAATGTCTCATTAGCATCAGTCTGATGTCTGTTACATTAAAGGAGTATTCACCCACTAATAAACATTAATTATAAATCTGCTCATCCTCAGATCATTTGTGTCTTCAGCAGATCTGGAGACATGTGGCTCAGTAATGGATGTGAATGGGTGCCGTTAAGACTCGATTAGTTAGATCTTGTGTCTTCTCCAGATGTTCACTGATGGACTGGATTATTCTGATGTTTTTATCAGACTCTCATTCTGACGGCACCCATTCACCTCCATTACTGAGACACATGTCTCCAGATCTGATGAAGACACACACTTGGATGATCTGAGGGTGAACTCATTTTCAGCAAATCTTCATTCGTAAGTAACCTCCCCCTGTGATTATTACTCATTTATGACAAAATCATCAGGAAAGATCATGTCCCATGAAGGTATTTGGAGTTTCTGCTCCCTCAGGCTCCAGTTTTTCTAACAGTTGTCCTCTCCTCACAAACCAGACATCAGTGCAGAGATGATATCTTCAGCTGTTTTGACCCTTCGGGCTGGTTTTGTGCTCCAGGGTCATCTGTATTTTATTGTTCAGGGAGTCGAGCTGATCATCTGTAAATCATCTCTGTTCTTCTGGACTGTAGTGGACGTTCTGGCTCAAGCTGTGGAGGTTGTGTCCGGTGCGGTCCGGACCGAGGAAGGCCAGGCTCTGTTCCTGGAGTACCAGGCTCTGCCGGCGGTTCTGGCTCTGCTGAGAGCGAGCAGTCCTGGTCTGCTCGCTCCGTCTCTGGACGTCCTGCTGCAGATGAGCTCAGGATCACGTGAGCAACTCTTGTTTAAACACTAAACCGCCCCCCAGATATGGCCATCCTCCTTCCCAAACATTTTTACAAATTATTACTGCAAAAAGTTTTTTTATGAATTTGTGTAAAGTAATTGTGGAAAATATTTAGTTTATATTTCATACATCATTGCATTTTTTCCTTACTATTATAGTGTCTTGTTGGACACTTTAGGTTTTTTTTTTTTTTTTATAAAAATAGTATTTATATTTTATCAGTGAATTTATTTTAATTATGTTTATTTATTTCAATAGCTCTAAAATATATATATATATATATATATATATATATATTTTTTTTTTTTTTATTGATATATCTGTTTGGCTTTTTAATATGAATCGCTCATCTACAAATTGACTAAACGGAAATGTTTGCTTGTTTGTTGTTGTTTTTTTTTTTTGTTTTTTTTTTTATTTATTAGTTTTGCTTTTTTAAAATCATGCTTTTTTATTCATTTTAAATGTATCCTTGTTAAATATTTTTATTTATTAAAATGTTTTTACTTAGTTATTTAATTTTATTTACAATTAAATTATATTTTTATTTATTTGAATATATTTGTTGTAAATATTTTATTACTACTACAAATCAAATTTGATTGATTTAATCAGTTTATTTCAATCATATTTATTTATTAATTGTATTTATTTTATCGAAATGTCTTTTTATTGAAGTTAAATTGTTTGTCAAATTTGTAATTTTACTTATTCAATTTTAATTTTATTCATTTGCTTCATTTATTTAAATCATATGTTTTTATGCATTTATTTAAATCCGATTCATACATTTGTTTTGTTTTCTTTACTCTTTAGTTTTTTTGGTCATATTTAATTTTTTTCTGTCAAATGTATCTAGTTAAACCTGTATTTTATAATGTATTTATTTTTCCATGCACCTCATTAAGGACCCCAGAGCCAGTTTTCAGCCCCCTGTTCTGAAAGAGTTCATTTATTTAATCCAGTCATGGCCTTTCCTTTAATTAAACTCCCGTCTCAATGTAATGTACACGTATCGAGTGTGTGTGTGTGTGTGTGTGTGAGCGCTGGGAGTTGGTGAAAACACTCGTGAGTCGTTAAAGTGAGCGTGTTAACGAGGCGGGCAGGACACTGAGCAGACGACCGGCCAATTAGCAGCTTTACAGCCGAGTGAAGGCTGGAGGTCAGCTTTAATGTGCTCCAGGTGTCCACGAGCAGCTCTAAATCAGCTCCAAACACTTTAGCAGACGCCGTCCCCGTCCCTGAGCTCAGACTCCAGTTCAGCCGTTACCTCGGAGTGAAATTATTCAGTATTCAGGAAGTGATAGTCGTCATCATTCTGTTATCTCTCACTCTCCGTCAGTCTTACCTTCCTCCCAGAGATGTGTTTCTTCTGAAAGTGTAGTAGCTCAGATTTAATACTTTTATTGTAGCCCAGTTGATTCATTACTGTAAATAGTTTACTTTACTTATGTTTATGTACAATTTAATTTAATTTATGTACATATAAATTGTAGTGATTGGAATCTGTTTATATAAAATGTATTTATTTATAATTGACTTAAATCAGCTTTATTTCAGCTTTTTTCCTAATATTTTACTTCAAATATTTAAATAAAATTGTAAATAAATTTTTTTCACATTTATTTTAATTTATTTATTTGCTTTTATCAATGCATTTATTTTTTATGTAATCATTACTTTATTTTGTTTCACTTTAATTAAAATTACATTTTATTAATTTAACACATTCTTTTATTGGTTTAATCTGAATTTATTAGTTTGATTTATTTAAACCAAATGTGATTTCTGATTGTTGTATTGCTTCATTACCGCTGGTCTGTGCAGCAGGGACTCTGTCGGTGTTTCTGGATCAGTGCAGCTCGGAGGACTTCTTCCGCTGCTCCTCGCTGGTTCTCCGTAACCCTCGTCTGGAGCCGGCGCTGCTGGAGAAGATGCTCATGCTGCTGCAGAAGCTGTCCAGCGTCCGGTCAGTCCCTCGCTTCATCACGTGTGTGTGTGTGTGTGTGAGGAACAGCGCTTCAGACGTTTGCTCTTGTGAAGATCTTGTGATCTCTGTAGTGCTCCACCGATATATCCGCTGATATCTGTTACATTATCTGCATCAGCTAATATGTTTCTTTCTGACTGATATTTGGTGTTTTTAATCAGCACTGACTGTGTGAATCGGCTGATATTAGGCCTTTTTTACCAGTTTGGCTGATATTTTGTATTTTAAAGTTCTTGACATCAGCTAATTTAAAAAAATTTGTTTCTCTTTTTTTTGGCTGATATTTGTCCGTTTTAGATGATTGGCATAAGCCAGTAATTGTTTCTGGCAGATGTATGGGAAGCAGGACTTTTATTTTGACAGCACTGAGAATGCATCACCTGAGCACACTGTCTCCATCGTTAGTTTACTCTCTCTGTTTAACAGATCTGTCTAATAAATGATTTAAAACAAAGTGAATGGGATTTCATGAGTCCAGCTGATTCTGCGTCTGTTTTCAGGAAGAACAAGCGTCTGTTCGAAGTGTCGTCGCTGTGTTTGCGGCTGCAGGAGATGCACAGGACCTTCGACCGCAGCCAGACCTTCATCATCATCAACCTCAGCTCCATCCTGCTCAACCTGGGCCTGCTCTCACGCTCCTGACACACACACACACACCTCTCTCTCTGATCACGTCGATCCAAACCCCTGTGAGTCTTTCTTCTGAGGATTTACAGAACATCTGCTGTCTTCACATCAAACACGTCCAGCTCCAGGATCAGGAACATGGAGGAGTCGTATCAGGAGGGTGAAGAATAATCACTCAGACGATGCGGTGATGATGAGGAGCTCAAAGCCTCTGATAAACGGTTGTTTGATGGAAGAAGATCAGACCGGTTTGGAGCATTAATCGTTCCTGGGAATATTTGTAGGATAGAGCACTTTTATTTATATTTGAACATTGAAATAATGAGTAGATGTTTTCTACTGTATACAGCAGCTTAATAAAGTCTAGTCTCTAATTAGTGATGATAACCGCACAATAACAATGTTTAGATTTTTTTGGTTTTGATAAATGCAGGTTATTTGAACCTCATACAGTTCTATCTAATGAAATATTTATTATTCCAGAACTATTGTCATACTTTAATCATCACTTATTCACTTAAAAAACATTTGATGACTACAATGAGCAGATTCGTGCTAAATAATTTTTGTTAAAACAGAGTAATCCAAATAAATGGAAATAAATAAATGTTAAATCTAGGTTTAATAGTTTTTGTATATGAAACATTTAAAATTGTAATTTAGTTTCTTCATGAGGACACTCTTAGCCCCGCCCTGCTCTCAGGTGATTGGCTGAGTCAGAAGAAAGTTCTAGAAGCATCAGTGAGTCATTCCTCACGAATCAAACTCATGAATCACTCAATGATTCGGAAGATCACTCACAGTCCATCTCTCTGTTATATCCTCTCCCAGCGGTGTTTTTATCTGACATGTATTCGTTTGTTTGTGTCTTAAACCTTGATGGCACCTTGTGAGGAAGCTCAGTGTTGGTTCTTCTCTCCTGTCACTTAGTTTAGCAGCATGATGAATGTTTGCTGGAGCTGAAGGAGTTCAGGTTTAACGCCGTGTGAGGAACATGTGCTGTGTAGATCATCTGAGAGACTCCAGACAGAGCTCAAGATCCACGTCCTGATGTCTTTTGGCAGAAACATTGACTCCTTCTCCATTCCTCGTCATCTACGTCATTCCTGCGTCACCAGACACTTGGAGAAATAAAGAGCATCTTCTGACTTCTTCAAGGCTTGCCTGGTTAGCATAGGTTGGTTAGTCCTTGCTGATAACTACATTTGTAACATTAACAGCAGGTCAGTGTCAGCTGAGAAACTAACATTGAGATGAACGTGAACACTAACAGATCTCACACACACACACACACACACACGATTTACAGAAACAAGCACAATTTGACACTGAAAAGTTCATATGCAGATCTGATAACCAGCACAGGAAATGAACTATCAACTAAAACAATATTATCAGTATTTCTTCAGATTTAAATTTATATTTATATATGAACACACACACACACACACACACACACATATATATATATATATATTAGTGCTGTTAAATGATTAATCACTATTAACTGTATCCAAAATGTTTACTTAATATACTGTATGTGTGTACTGTGTTTTTATTATGTATATATAAAGACAGTATATTATTTGAAAACATTTACATGTATTTATATTTACATTTGAATATTCTATATAAATATATTTAATATATAAACATATGTAAAATATATATATATATACATATTCGTGTACACAGATGTTTTTATATACACATAATAAATAAATTCAATAAATAAAATACACACTATATATAAAATACATTTTTAGCAGATATATAAATATGTGTTCCTTTAGCTTTTATAAAAAATGTTTGTCTTCTTTATTACTATTTTAATGCATTTTTATTATACTAATCCAAAATTAATATTAATTTTATTTTACATCAATTTAATGAAAATAGTGATTAATAGTTTATAAATATGCAGTACTATTTTAGTATCAACAAGAAACTAGAAACTAGCTTTTATATATATATATATGTTTTTTTTTTATTTGAAGTAATATTTTTATGGTTCCAGTTACCCACGAGCCCCTCGTGTATATAATTGTTGGCAGGTTTTGTGATGAGATGGTGCTGAAGTCATGTTTAAATGAGTGTTTTGCTCTGGTGTGTGGTTCTCCGTGACATATATCATGGTTTAAGCTGTTAAAAAATGCCAGCGCAGTGAATGTTTTATAGGCACAGTATTGAGTTTCAGAGCATCTCTCGTTGGTTTTAATAAGCAGCTCAGAGACGTGAAGTAGCTCTGATTCCCTCGCTGATCCGTCACAGTCTGATTTATTCCTTTTCATTAGTTCAAGTGTTTAAGTGCTGCAGTGTGTATGATTTATACCAGAGGATTCCTGGCCGACCGTAACGCCAGTGGAAGTCGTGTTTGAGGCCGTTTGTCCTCATTAAACATTTATTTACTTGTTAAAGTATGCATGCTTGACCCTGACCGCTGTGTGCTTCCAGGCTCATTACAGGCCGCTCCGGGGCGTTATGAACTCAAAGAGACTCATCCTGACACTAAACGGTTAGTTCTGGCTCATTTGAGAGTTTTGACGGGTTGATGATGATGATGCATTACAGAACTGAACTCACAAATATGAAAATGATCCCATGAGCCAAAAAACCCACTTCCGATATCACATATTACACTGGAAATCAAATTCAAATGCATTGCAGTGTGCTAAATAGTTCAGTAATATAAGTCTTCAAACTCAAGTGCATAACATCCACACCTAATAGTGTGATTAGTCAGTATACAGTGTGAAAACACAGCCATCATTAACGTAGTGCAGTGTGCTTAGAAGTATATACGCAAGGCAAGTTTATGTATATAGCACATTTCATACATTCAAAGTGCTTTTCATCAAAAGAGGTAAAATAATCATAAAAAAACCCAAATATACTGCAGTATAGTGGATCAAGAACCCATGCAGAATATCCAGATAGTGTGCAATTGCGAACAGTTTGCATGCAGTAAAGTGTTCTTTGTCTGTAGTATATACTGCAGTTTAGTCATTCAGGCACTAATGCAGAGTGTCCATATAGCATGCACAGCATGTGAACTACTGTAAATTGTGTGATGAGTATGCTAGTGTGTGTGATTGGGAACACAGCCAGAATCAGTATATACTGCAGTATAGTGGAACATCAAGAACCCATGCAGAAGTGTGCACAGCATGTTAGTATGCAATTGCGAACACTTTGTATGCAGTGAATTATGGGATAGAATATGTGTGCTCTGTCTGTCTCTGTGTACTGCAGTGTAGCAAGTCATTCAGGCAGTAATGCAGAGTGTCCATATAGTATGCACAGCATGTGTACTAAGTTGTGTGATGAGTATGCTAGTGTGTGTGTGTGTGATCGTGAACACAGCCGGAATCAGTGTGTGCTGCAGGTGTTGATCCAGCAAACACACGTCCACACACAACAACTGTGCTCACTTCGTATCATTTTCTCTCTGTTGTTATCTCTACACACTTGAGCGGAGGAAGTGTAAATCATTTCCGTGTGTGTTGGGAGTGATTGATGAGGCAGACGGCAGGTCACTGCAGGCCGCTTCATTCCTGCATCACTGTGAGTGTGTCTTACTCTTAAAGAAGCAGTTCATACACGAGTCACGCTGGTTCTGTCCTCTGCTGCAGGGTCAGCTCAGGGTCATTGTGTCCTGATGCTCTAAACACGCTCTACCGCTAAAGTTAACTGTTAAACTAAAGCAAGGAATTGTTGAGCTTTTATCTGAAACAGAAACTCTAGATCTTTAAATGTGATCTTTAAAGCTTGACTGTGGAGTGGAGAAGAAGTTTTTTATACTGCATTTATTGTCCTGGTTATGACTGTGAAGCTGCTTTGAAAGCTTGTATAAAGCACTAAACCCATCCACTCTGTTGAACAAAACAGCTTATGCTGGTTCGATATGTTTTGAGCTGGGTCGTTGATGTATCAGCGTGTCCTACAGTGTGACAGAAAACAGAAAACTAAACATCCTCTCTCATGGTATCTGTGCTGGTGTTGTTTTTCTCAAACCATAGGACACGGTCCAATTTTTATTTGTCAGCTGTTCTTTTCTTTATTCAAACTGATCATTTCAAACATTCACTTGCAGAAACCAGACCAAAAGAGCCATTCATTTCTTTAATTTCGACATCGCTTGTAATGATTTTAAAAAGCTTGTGGTGGGTGAAACAGAGCTAGAGTCAGTTAACAATCATGTCTCAAGGTTCAGATCACTGAATCATTTGATTTAGATTCTGACTTGGGAGCAGGTTTGTGAATCTTTTGATTCAGTTGGAGCTTGGAGCGTGAATCGTTTGATTTAGATGTGAATCAGTTGATATCAATTGAGACTTCAGAGACTTCATGTATCTGCTTTTTTAAACATTAAACTAACATCAGACCAGAGAGTGCAGTTATGACAAATAATCTACAGGAACGACAAATTGTTTTAAATTGGAAAATATTAAACCTTTGATGCTGTATTCCTACATTTTAATTTCTCTGTTATTAAATTTATATCTTTCAACTGGACTGTTATATCTCATTTAGAAAATGGAAAACAATGTGAAAGGGTTGCTTGGATTATAGTATTGGTGTTTACGGTGTTGGCGATTACAGTACTGGCGATTACAGTGTTGGCGATTACAGTGTTGGCGATTACAGTGTTGGCGATTACAGTACTGGTGTTTATAGTATCGGTGATTACAGTACTGGCGATTACAGTGTTGGCGTTTACAGTGTTGGCGATTACAGTACTGGCGATTACAGTGTTGGCGTTTACAGTGTCGGCGATTACAGTGTCGGCGATTACAGTGTTGGCGATTACAGTACTGGCGATTACAGTGTTGGCGATTACAGTACTGGCGATTACAGTGTCGGCGTTTACAGTGTCGGCGATTACAGTGTCGGCGATTACAGTACTGGCGATTACAGTGTTGGCGATTACAGTACTGGTGTTTATAGTATCGGTGATTACAGTACTGGCGATTACAGTGTTG
>JAUCMS010000037.1:288759-317103 GCA_032357445.1 Enteromius radiatus
CACCTTCATCACATACAGATACAGCACATGCACCTTCATCACATGCACCTTCATCACATGCACCTTCATCACATACACCTTCATCACATACAGATACAGCACATGCACCTTCATCACATGCACCTTCATCACATACAGATACAGCACATGCACCTTCATCACATACAGATACAGCACATGCACCTTCATCACATGCACCTTCATCACATGCACCTTCATCACATGCACCTTCATCACATACACCTTCATCACATGCACCTTCATCACATACACCTTCATCACATACAGATACAGCACATGGACGCTATACACAAGACTAATCATCTCTCCACTGATGTCTGGTTTCTTAGGATCAGACAATATCTGTCTGAGATACAACTATTGGAAAATCTGAGGGAGCAAAAACATTTTTCTTTTAAAGTTGTTCAAATGAAGTCCTTAGCAATGATTATTAATAATCAAACATGAAGTTTTGATATATTTACGGTAGGACATGTACAAAGTATCTTCATGAAACATGATCTTTACTTAATATCCTAATAATTTTTAGCATAAAAGATCCATGCAATGAATTGTTGTCTTCTTCACAGTGGTCAAAGACTTGGGAAAAATGTGTGCTACTGGTTTTGTGACGCATCATTTGCATGTGTTTTATGCAAAAAAAAAAAATGCAAACAGCAGTAATGACAGACTCATTAATGATTCATTATTTGTGCACTTGTGTCATTTTTAGTTGACTTGACTGATGAACAGTAGACAATTCCAGTCCATATAGATCATATACAATATAGATAATGTACTATATAGTAAGCAGAGCATATCCAGAGTTATTACTGACCGAAACTAAAACTCAAATAATAAAAAATATTTTCATTACTTCAAATATGATCCTCCAGATATGGATATCGTGTCTACAACACAGAAAGTTGTCTCAGTAAGAGTAGTTGGTAATTAAGAGCGCAGCCCTAAGGCAGTAATTTGCCAGGTAATATTTCTGGCTTCTGGGAATTAAAAGTATAACCTAATTATCTGCTCCTATTAAGAGTGCTGCAGCCGAGGGAGAGCAGCCAGACACGGCAGACAAAGAGCTCAGGAAACCTGGATCTACATATGAGACAAGAAATCAGCCCAAAAACATTGTTTGCGTCATTTTGAATAATACAATGACTCCATGTCTGTGCTGAATTTTGATTAACTCTTCAATGGTGATTTTGCGCAGTCGTGTGTTTTATTAAAGGCTCCGGTTGACCAAGACCATCATCAGATCTCTTCCTCGCAATTACGTCTAAATAAACACATAACCGATAACGATCAACAGGCATCTGTGATAGATTAGGCTTCGCTTTCATAGAATATATTCAGAACCACGGACTCATTTCTAAAACATGTTACACGCACAACCTTTAACCCCGAGAAGGTGCTTCGTAGTGATGGTGTAGCAAAGTTAAATTTAAATATACAGTATATTATATTCATTGAAATAACTTGCATAATATGCTGAAATAAAACTGCATATGTCTTTACTCGGATTAAATATTTAAAAAACGTATAAAAAAAAAAGCATCATATTAAGTACTGTGTGAGCATTATTTATGTATAATGTTGGCAGATATTGGTATCTGCAATTGCCACTACACTATTATTTTATGTATTATTTTATAACTATTTATTTTACTCATTTGAATTATTTCCTGATATGTTTATACTTTGTTTAAATATTTATGTTTTATTTATTATATTTTTTTTGAGTGTTTTTTTTAAATAGGTGTATATATTGTGTTTCTTCAATTGCACCACCCTTTACTACATAAATCAAAGCCAGACTCAAATGCCACACTCAGACGTCTGAAAGGCTCCACGATCTTATTGTAGCGTCCTAATAACATTTTCTGAGGCGTAATGATACGATGCAAACCGACTTTTGTCATTTCTGCAGACCGGAGGCTCAGGGCTCAATGTCTGTGGATTATATTACGATAACTGATGTACAACTGGACTTTACTGATTGTGACATCAACTCCCAGACCCTCATGCGTTATTGTCTAAACTCAAGCACCTCGGTTTTTCAGCAAACATTGACATAATGAATAAATAATGTTTTTTTCCACTCAGAAACTGAGGTGCATGAGTTCAGATCAATGAGGCCTACGGTCAATGAAAAACAAACACAAAACGACAGAAAACAAGTTGGTAAAAAACACTGAATGCATTATTTGGTAATATAATGGCATAATTTTTAAGTTATTTAAAACAATGTTAAATACATTATTTTAACATGACGTCATTACAACGACAGCGTTTCTTGTGTAAAATATTCAGGTAACAGTTATTGTGAAACCATTGTTTTGAAATGTTTCTGAAAGACTGAAATGTTTTGTTTTCTTGTTGTTATTTAAAGCTCACAGAAACATTTCCTAAACATTCTACTAACTTTATTTTCACCCAAACTTTATCACCTGAACATTTATTTTTTTTATATTTTAAGATTGTGATTATTACATTACAGGTGCCTTTTTATACCTGTATTTTAATATATATTTAAAATGATGTTGAAATGACCAGTTTTCAAGATTTCGGAGGCATTGAGTAAACTCTATTCTTCTTTTTGTATTCTATGAACACCATAAAACCCCTCTAAAGAGCACTGAACCTCCAGCTGCTCCACGACACAGGCCTCAGAAACACGAGACGACTGTGTTTATCCTCCGTGTCAGAACTCACTAGATCAGCAGAGAGAGGAGCAATTAGTGATAAAGCCTCACACTTAACATACACCTCGTCACAAATATCATTTCACAATTTTCCTCCTGTCATGATCGCATGCTTTCAGCTCATTAGCCCTGACAAGAAACGTTTTTTAAAGGCTTAAGAGGAAACATTCTTTGCGCATTCATCAGAGTAACAATGTAACGTTTTCAAACTGATAGAATGTTCCGCCAAACTTCACTCTTCAACATTCTAAACACCGACAGACGCTCAAACACAGATATATACAGATGGTTAACCATTTAGTTCATCTAGCATTAATTAACGTCTCAAAAGTTTATTCCAGGTGTCATTTAAGACATTTCCAGACCAAGCAAAGAAAATATGTGAATTGAACGCCATGAATTTAAGCCTCAACTTTTAGCCCTTCATCTGTAAAAGAGAGAATTAAGAGTGAGTTAGTCCCTCATCCCGATATAAATAACAGAAACACGTGCAGGGAACCAAACAGAGCAATTTTAATCCAATTCAAATCTGGATTACATCCGTTTCTGTAAACAGGCAGTTAAAAATGTAACTTTACATAACAGTTGACTCATATCATCTATTTATAACCCCGCATCCATGTCTGACTTTATTATATCCGGGTGTCAGGCAGCAGCTTGGGTGGAAGCAATCCGACTGACAGCTAAAAGTGAGCGTTTGAGAAACACGGACGCTTCGGATTCCTCCCGAGAGAGCTCTTCCTGGCCCACTTTCTATGATTGCCACTCGATTACGTTTCCAGGAGTTCCTTATCATCCGTCCATCCCAAACATAAGCTCCCTGCCGCCGATCCAGGCCAGGAATATAAACACTCTGTCCTCCCGCAGACTATGATTTGTGTGCATTAGTGCTGCCCGCTTTTTTTTCAGCAGCATTGGTTCTGTAAGTGTTTTGGCCATAAAAGCACTATAAGCCATAAAACCAACCAAAAACATTGATTTGAAGAAAGTAAATGAAAATCGGACAAAAAGACAAAGATGCAAAACGCTTCAACTTCAATTATTTTGATATCTTGAGTTTTTTTAGGGAATGTTATTGTACTATATTATATTTATGCATCCCATTTATTAAGGACCCTGTCCTCCAACAAAAAACAACTCTATAGGTCGTTTGTCAAGTATCTTATTACGACCTATTTTTACGTTTTTAAGGTATGCGGCCTCTAGCCTCTTAAACTGCCGAAATCTTAAATTAACCTATGCCTCTATTAAAAACTAAAATGGTCAGAATACTGCTGAAGTGAAACTGAAAAAGTCATAGAAGTTTGAAAACTGCATGAAAAGCATAAATCTAAACAAAAAGATTTAGTTTGGCTGTAGTACCAGACACTTCCACTAGGTGAAATTCACTTCCCATTCATTTCCAATGCGGCATTTTTGATAACGCAAGTTCCATAACCTTAACCACGTTTCATATCATTCTGGTGAAGTATAGTGCTCTAAAAAAATCAAAACAACATTTTTCAGTCAAAAATTACAGAATAGCACCAGAAGGTTAATTAAGGACAGAGCTGCAATGCCGTGAAGCTTTACGAGTGACTTTAATCAAAATACAAATGTTCAAGTTATTATTTTTAATCTATAGAAACTATTTATTTTTAGGTCATTGGTAAATATGCACATATATTAAAGAATTGATCTATTTTGGTGCTGTAAGGTGTGACTCTCTGATTGGTGGAATGTTCTGTACAGCATCATGGGTAATGTAGTTTTTCTCCATGAATTCCACTATTAAACACAATTATCCTATTCAATGCAAACAGATGGGTTAAACATCAGGGCATACAAACTCAGAGCTCACAACACATCTGTCTGTAAAGCTTTAACAGATATTGTAAATAAATCAGTTTCCCTATAGGGAAAATAAATGTAGTTTTTATTTCCAGAACTAACTATCGTGCTTCAAATGCACTGAAAGTGTTCATCTGCTCACCCTGATCTCATCCTGAACCTGCACATATTTTATGGACAGAACTGAAATTGAAGCTGTCGTGTTCATTACTGTAAAGCATCATCGTGTCATCTAAGTCTCATATACTAACTTTTGAGCTAAATGTAGTTACATGGAATACTTTTACAATGCTTTTCATTATAAATTATAGTTTGTGACTTTACATTTACAGTATATTAATATATGTTTTTTTTTAATTATGCAGTGTTTAAGATGTCTCAAGTACATCATTCATTTATTTAAAAAATAATAAAACATATTGAGATTAAAGTCACTAGCGTATTATGCGTCACCAGGGTTTCGAATCCTCTGGACTGAAGCAGAACGACATTTTTATGGAAGCCTGCGCCAGTGCAAATGTAAATGTGCCATTATAAGAAAAAAGTCCCAATTACGAGACATTAACACACCATTCTGATTCCAGTCTCAGATATTTGAGTTTACGTCACCATTCTGTTTTTGGTTTCCACCATGCAATACAAACTAAAACCTTGCTTCCTTCTTTTTCCTCCTGAATATGAATTCTGTCTCCTTTCCTAGGGCAGAAACAGGCTTTTGTACATTATAGTGATGCACGGCTACACCAACAGTATAAATATGTGCCGGTTTTCATATACAGCCTTGCAAAGCATTGCATGAAGGAACTGTGATCAAGTGAATTCCCCAGCTTGCCCATCAAAACCTGTTGAGTGACAGACTGACGGCAGCAGTCGAGCAGCAGAGGACTAACAAGAGACTTTGATATGATTTGTCTGGGGACCTTCCTTCTGTCTTTCAGTGACTCAATTCTCTGTCTGTTCCTGTTCCAACCCACTCCACCAACAACCACCACAGCCCAGCCTTCGCATGTTTTGTTCTCAGTTAAAAGGCTACACCAATCAGCACATCTCACTCTAAAGACTTTGACATCTGCATGAATAGATACATGTTTATTGGACTGGTGTAAATGCGTAAATGGCTGCGATGATTAAAGCGCATGAAATGCCACGAACCCTGCTGAGATGAGTTCAACAGTGCTTCTCAAACACACTGCAGTGGCAATTTGCATCTGCCCTTGGGTTCTCCTTCACAACCCATAATGGCTATTTCAACCAATAATGCGAGCATGTAGAGCGTGAAATACGCACGGTTGACTTCGAGTCATTAACCGAGAGATTAAAGGTATTAAATGAAGACAGCAAGGGTAATGTTAAAGAAGAGTGCCGTTTAGGATCTCCACAGGGAAGCAGAGAAGCATTACCCCCGACACGCCGTCTGTCTCCTCGAGTCCCAGAGCTGCGAGAATGAAATGCTTTTAACAAGTTCAAAGAGCACAGACTGCAATAAACTGCTGCAAAGCTGCGGTCAGTCTCAGCGTCCCTCCGCTGAGCGCTCGCGTGCCACAGAAGCGCATGATAACAGACCACAGACAACCAAACATTTGAAGAAGAAGTGCCAAAATCTTCTTTACATCACGCGCATCTTGCAGACTGTGTTTATTTCTCAGAACATCCGTGCATCTTGTTGGCGTCCGACTTTTGTTTAGCTAGTACTTTTAGACCATTTCGAAATGTAGCCTGTTCGTTCAAATGTTGCACCTATTAAACGCAGAACGTTGCACGCTATTATATTGTTAACCAATTCATCCCTACGTTCTATTATTTTCAGGTGCATTTTAATAACCATAAACTAACGTTCCCGGAACGTGCATGGAACCAAAATCCTAACGCGTCCATCCAAACGTTCTTTTCCGTGAAAAACCGTTCAAGTGCATGCCGTTTCGCTCGTAATCACGGTTTGACGAGCCGTGGAGTCATTGCAGAGTGACACATCTATCACTTGCGCGTGCAATAGCGCGCTATAACGGGAACGCGTAACTCACAAATAACGATTTGCTGTGTGGCGATTTCATAAAGATAGCGCGTGAATGAAGGGCACGCGGACGCACTTACCGGGGTCACCCTGACTTCTCCGCAGCTTCGGTCTCCAAAATCAAATGCCGTGATCACAGTCCACGTCTCTGCATATATACCACAGTATCACATAGAGGATGAGCAAAATGGCAAAAATAAACAGAGCTACGAGGATAGCCTTAGTCACCGGTGAGATGAGAGACTGCATTTCAGTAATTCGCAACAGTCCTCTGAGGCGCATGGATGCTCGGCTCGCTCCTGACCATCAGACCAGACCTTTGGCTTTTGACGCTACAGTCTCTCGCGCTGACATTTCCAGAGTATGATTCACACGCGTCCCCGGTGAAGGCGCATCATGAGCGGTTGTGTGGAGAAAGCCGGCCGGTGTTGATCATGCTCGGGCTGGAGAGCAGAAGCAGCGGCTCTGGATCTGCTGTGGAACAGGTTGATTCGGCTTTTTCAACTTCATCAGATGGAATTGTCCAATGAAGCCCCGTGTTAAGGGGGGTTGAGGGGTTGATCCTCAACGATGGAATTAAACCAAAGAACAAAGAAAGAACGTTATGCATGCTCACATTGGTTTCATTTATGACACACACACACATATATATATATATATTTATTATCTTAGATAATAGTAGCCTACTGTTGTGGGCACGGATAACAGCTATACATTCAAGGGTTAAAACTTTTAGTTGGTTTTGGAGAATCCAGTTAGCCAACATCAACGTTAGACCTTTTTCTTATGTTTATTATGTAAATATTTTCCGATCCATAAAATATCAGCACTTTTTTGTAAAAAAATATCGGCACTGTTTTGTTAACTTTCTATCCGATTATAACATTGGCACTGTTACTGTTCAGTTACTATGGTTACCTCCGCTTTACCTCCATACTTAAGAGATAACGTACGTGTTTATAATTAAAAACACTATTGTTTGTCAAAGTTCCATCCGATGACACATTTTTCGCAAATCCCGCAACTCTTACTGTTGCTATGGTTACCTCCTTAGGCAATCACATTTTCTATCAATGCATGCCTTGGACAATATATGTTTATAAAAAATTTAATTATTTATAGTTTAAATGATCTAAATTCCCGTTCAGGAGTGCTAGTGTAATGCTAGTTAAAATTATGCGCCCTTACTAACTTGCTCTATAATCGCTCTATAATGGTTTTGGCCGATAAATCGCTGGAGTATAGGCTGCTGCTATGGTTACTTTAAATTACTGGTATTTCTGTTCTCTAGTTTGTGTTTAGTTGTAAATACATGCTCTGAGAGATATCATAACTGAGATATGTTTATGAAAAATAAAAAAAAATTGTCAAATATTAGTCAAAGTTCCATCCGATGATGAAGCTGCTTTAAGCTGAGCTGGTCCGACCATTTTAAAACCAGCTTAAACCAGCATCCCAGCTTCAAAACATACCTAACCAGCATATGCAGTTTTTTCCCAACTTACTGATATATGTTTATGAAATAAAAAACTATAAAGTCGAATATTTGCAAGGTTTTGATTTTAGCCGATAAATCACCCCCTGAAGCTAATGCTATACCTGTTTGAGAGCATACAGGTAAATACACACCCTTGACTTATTAAGATATGTTTAAAGAAATTAAGAAGTGCCAAATATTGGTACTGTTTTGTCAACATTCCATCCGACGATGATGACGCTACCACCAGGTGAAAATAGCCTAGCCTACAGTGATAAAACAATGATTACTCAATAAAAGTCTTTCTACATCAGAATTTTTTTTTGTAATTAATTGTGAAATGCAGTTGCTTGAAGTAATCCCAACATTATTTTTTTTTTTTTGCAGTGTATGCTACACTTTTTGTGGTTACTCGAAAAAACTCGTACTGTTTGTTTCCTAACGTTACTAACGGATCAAGCCTCATCCGCGCCGCGCCCTTTTGATAAACAGAGAACTCGCGTGGTTTGAGTTAATAGCGTCAAACGCGCCTAAAGTCACACATGACATTCAACTCCTGAACTCCAGTGCCTGCTGCTGCGCTCCCCGCTGGGTGGCTCGAGTTCAATAGTAAAAGCCTTCCTGAACGTTAAAGAGGGAACTTCCCCAGAGGTCCGAAACGGATGAATGGGGCTGTGTCTCAAAAACCTAGCACTTCAGGCAAAGGTGGGTTTCTAGCGAGCTACAGCTCCATTCACTGCGTTCTGGGGAAGTTCCCTTTCAACGTTGAGGAAACGTATATATTTGGGGGGGTTGGGGTGGGTGTGCACGGAAAAGGGCAAAGGGCTCGTTCGCGGAGGTCAAGAAACCTTGCTATGAATTCAAATAGGCTAGGCATTCTGAAGGTAATCGCAAGCAGCACTGCGCTAGACGGCATGCAAACCTATATGTACTGGTGTCGAGTCGCGCAATCGTGTCCAGCGGGGGAGGGATTCATAGTGCATCCTCCGTGCATGAGACTCTGGTGAGAAACCAGCGAGACAGACCTGCAATTGGATCCCACACAAGTCAGTCCCACATGTGGGTGGGAGGTGTATTCAGAGCTGCACACCCAGTAAAGTAAAGTTTGTCCAACAAAAGCTTGCGGGAAAGTTGCACATGCGAGCGGACGCGTAACGCACTTCACCTCAGTCCACACGCACTCAAACTAACCCGTGTTTCAGAGCCACTTCAGCCTAGCTTCATTCAAATCACAATGATGTCATACTTGTGGATTTTTGTTCTTGGGAGTTTAATCGTGACTGGAGTGAAAATGCAAGGTAAGGGTTCACTTAAACGAGTTTCTTTAGCGTTTCTTTGTCTTCTGCTTGCACATGTGTTTAGTGTTTCCCATTCATTAAGTGAACTGAACATTTTATGCATTGATTTAATACATTTATAACATGATGAAATGGGAAGCATGCCTCTCTCTCTCTTTCTTTATGAGATATCTAGCCTGTGTAAGATCACATGTTTGAGACTATTATGGAAATCTATCCATTCTGGGTTGAATGTTGTTGGTCAGAAATGACTTGTTGAAGCTGGAAAGCCTTGCCCAGCTCTGCCAGCAACTCTTTGTACATTGTGTTCTTGACTAACAGCTTTGGCCGCTCAGAGTCTCAATGACTTCATCCAAATGTTTCGCACTTCTTAAACGTTTACAGGATGTAGGGCATCGGGAGGAACGAATGTGAGAAAGGTCACAGCATTAAAAAACCCCACCCCGACACCCATTCCTCAACATCTTTGGTGATTTACAGGCCTGTTTATTGCTAATATGTAAAATGTCCTCCAGATGTCGAGGAGAACATGCATGCATGAGAAAAAGACTGAGGTATAGTCTCAGAAATTCAATCCAGTCCCAGATGAAGACCACACCCTGTATGGAGAACATGGAGGAGTTAGGGATGCTTGTGATGCACCCGAGGGAGTTTGTGAGAGACGCATGCGTTGCCACGGCCTGGGATTTTTATATTCTGTAGCGCAGAGAGAAGCTCTTTGTTCTGTGTTTGTGTGGACAGGTGCGTTACTCGCTGTCCTTCTCTCTGCTCTAGAGTAAACTTCCTTTGTGCCTCTTAATCTGGCAGCTACCGACTGTGCCAACGGCATCCAATAAAAGGAAATCAAAAGCTTGAGAGACAAAAATCATTTAAGTCATTAGCAATTGTGCAAATGCACGCAGGATTTCGACTCCATTCGACGGCACAAAAGCCAATGAAACGTGACGACCTTGAAAGAAGGTGTTACATAATGCATCTGCGTCATTTTATAACACAAAAGGCATATGAAGACATGATATCCATCGAGCGACGGCCAATAACACAACACACAACTGCTGGTAGAGCAAACATACCAGTGCATTTGCATTAAAACTGAAGATGCATCTGTTTAAGATCATATCAAAACATTCCCTTCATTGAGTTTGGATGCATCTGTAAATGCAGAAATCAAAATTATAATGATTTCGCATGTTACATTTCATTTTACATTTGATAATAATTTTACATGCTATGACTAATAACCAATAAATAGCACATTTATATTCCTAACACTAACAACTAAAATCAGCTGTTTTAAATGTAACAAGTGACTTTATTTTTTAATTAAATATGTCATTTTAAATTATTTGTGCTTTAAAATATATTTTAATATAATTTAAATGCTATTCATGTATGGAAGGATATTCTAGTAAATATTTAAAAATAATTTTAATTATAATTTAAAATATAAAATTATATATTTTTAATGATGTTTTTCATATTGTTAATATTTTCAATTAATTTGCGTCATTATGTTTTCTAATTTAATTTGAAACTTTCTCATTTTATTTATTTTGTTGTTGTTGTTTATAAATATGTCTTGCCATAGAAACTACCTGAAACATTTTAACATTTATTTTATTTCAAGTATTTTTTTTAATGGTTTAGGTTTTATTGAATTTTAATAACCCTGACGTTAGATGACCATAAAGGTGAATATAAACATGCAAATATAAGAATATGAGCATGCACAATCAAATATCACATGCTGGCTGATATGCAGTGTATTGTCAAATATTTACATAGTGCATATATTTATAGATGAAGCAGATATTTGCGCATCTGTTCTTCAGGATAAACCTCACGTTGATTTTGTTTTTCAGACGACGGAGCAGAAGGAACAGAGAATGCAGGTATGTTTACATCATCTCACATGCTGTAATAATAACTCATGACCACACCCTTCTCAGTGAGTTACTTCCTCAGAAACGAGAGTAATAAAACGGAGCAGAAAGATTGCCAGTGTTTGTTCGTCGGGGTCCGGTATATATCACCGGGTCGCTCTGATCATAAACATGATAAACGTGGGTTGCTAATCTACCTTTTATCTCCTCTCCAGATACTCCAGCAGATGACCTTGCTGCGGAGCCATCAACTGCTCCTGATGAAGGTGATGAGAAGCTTTACAGCAGCAAAGAAACACAATACATTCATGTTTAGGAGGAAAAGTCAAGACTTCAGAGCTGACGTCAGAGACCGTGAGGGTGTTTCACACAAATATAGTCGAATCTGAGACGCGGCGTTCAGGCCCTCATGCTCCAAAACCATCAACAAAACCAAAAACAGAAGGCGATACGAGCCGGGGCGATATTAAATACGGGTCTGGTATTTTCGCCATTCGATATCCAGCAAAAAATCAGCTTGTCCTGAAGCAAAAACAGTGAGAAGAGCATATCACGAGAAGATCGGATCGTTTTCGTGAAGCTAATCTCTGGGTGTGAGTTTCATTGTTTGCAGGATTTCTGCAAAGTGCTGCTGTGTGGGATAAAAACATATCATAACAGGGTTAGGATTAACGTTATTAATACATGTTCTCATAACTCCTTGTCATAAAAATGTGCTAGTTATTATACATGCTATGACTGATAACTAATAAACAGCACTTACTTTTTCATGATAGAAGTGAAAGACAAAACATTTTAATGTAGTGCATGAAAAATAGATGTTATTTTAAATCAGCCCTGTGATAAAAATGATTAATATAGTACGCTAATAACAGAGAAAGCTCACTAATAGTTGCATAAATGTTATATATTCTCATAAATCGTCTATAATTATTAAGACAATTAGGATGTTATTTGTATTTGAAGTATATTCTAATAAAAACATTTAATTTATTTAGTAACATTTTATTTTGGGGCGAAAATGATGCTTTAAAACAAAAATAAACATTCAGATAACACTATGTTTCTCATAAAATCAATACATCGAGTCTTAATTTGTAGCATTTACACACTTTTTAAAGTCGATTACTCAAAAAAAACTAAGATTAAGCATCGGTTGAATTACTAGATTTATAACTTCAGGGGAAATGATCAGCATCCGCTCTCTCATGTTTGGATCGTTTTAGTACCTTAAAGCTACATATTAGTGTCTACCTGTTTGAACCTAGAGTACCCTTTGAAGAGGTGACAGCTTTTCTCTCTGAAAGTGTAGAGCGTGTTAATCGTATTGTCACACATGCAAACTTAATAAATAACTAAGATATTATTTATGAGTGGTATAGCGCAGTCATTGCTCATGAGGTGATCTAAACCTTCACCGAGCCATAAACAGCCCTAACCGCAGTAAACACCGCAGAGGGGAAATATCATGGTCGGATGTGGTCTGTTTAGCAGATAAAACAGAAATTAGTCTGAAAACCAAAACATCCTAGCATCCTAACTCTTCGTGAACTGACTCTACTCTCAGACACCAGGTTAGTTAGTTAGTTAGTTAGTTGTGTAGGATTTCTGACCGGCATGAATTAAACAGGTGTTTTCATCCCAACGCAGTGGAACACTACAGCTCACGACAAAATCCTTGAGAAAGAGATATCCTCTTATCTGCTCGCTCTTGAGAGCCACAGCGCACCACGCGAGATTAAACAGCTATAGAAATATTATAGAAATCATTCAACTGAGTGCACACAAAACTGGAAATAATTTAGATTCTTAGTTTGTTTTAAAATGTGATGCACATTTATAAACTGGAATAAGATTATACACAAGTGTTATAATATGACAAAATATTTCTATTTTCTATAAATGCTGAACTTTCTGTTCATCTGTGAATCCTGAAAAAAAAGTATCATGTTTTCCATGAAAATATTGAGCAGCACGACTGTTTTGAACACTGATAATACTGAGAAGTGTGTGTCGAGCAGTAAATCAGTGTATTATTCTGATTTCTGAAGATCATGTGACTCTGAAGACTGGAGGAATGATGCTGAAAATACAGAAATACATCACACTTTAACACATGATTTATATTAGAATTTTTACCATAGTTTTGATGAAATGAATGCAGACTTTGTTCTTTAAACCGAGTGTTCTCCAGCAGTTTCAGACGCGTGCCCGTATCATTACGATTCCTCAGCGTTTCTGAGCGCTGGCAGGGAGTTCTGGCCTTCTCCGAATGTGAAGCATTGAGTCTGTGCTTCAGGGATGGCCTGTTCTGAACTTCAGCTTTGTTCAGAGCGTGAAAGTGAACGTTTTGTGACTCTCAAAAGCACAGATTCACAGGGTTTTGGCTTTAGTAACTAGTTAAGTGTCTGTTTTTGCCATTTCTGTCTAATGCAGTGATGAGTCCGTTCAGCTTTTTACTGAGATATTTAGATATCAGATAATCATAAAGAGTAAATTAAAATGATGACTCCACCTGTCGTTCGCTCTGTATTTGAATCGTCTTTCCTGAAACACAGGAGATGGGAGATGTATGCATGAAGCTTTTGTCTTTGGACACAATGAAAATGGATGAAAAGCACCCCTCAAAAAGTGTATATTACATGTCTTCTGAGATCATATGACATACATGTATACATGTTATGTGGCAGCAAACTGCATTGGGAATCGTTCTTAAACTATATTATAGTTTTTATCTTTAGTAAGTGGTGTTTTTATTAGGGTGCAACTAAAACTATTAAAAATCATTTTCAGTAAATAAAGCTGAAATCAAATAAATTTAAATATTATAAAAAAAAACCTCAGCTGTAAGAAAAGTCTATATTTTATAAATAAATAAGTTAAAGACTAAAAGTAAATAAACTAAATGTTTCTAAAATGCTGAAATATCCTATTATTGCTAGGTTATGTTAAAGATTACGAAGAAAGGTTTGAAAACTTTATTTTCAACAAAAATGTAATTTAAACATTTATTTTTAATTTATTTATTTAAAGGTTACAAAAACGTTTCTTAAATGTTGTACTAATTTTATTTTTAAGTATAGCATTTAATTTAATTTAATTTAAAACATAAGTTTTTTCTAACATTTTACTAACTTTAGTTTTACCCAACATTTAACGTTATTTGAACAATATTTTTATTGTTTCATAATTGTCAAAATGTCGATAACATTATTAAAAGATAATAACAAAAACATTGCACTAATTCTTAAACATTTCTCAAATGTTGCTCTAGTTGTTCCTAACATTATTTCAATGTTTTTGTAGTTTTATAAAAGTTGTCTTGTTGTGATTTACGTTTGTCGTTGCAAAAACTTTTCTAAAATGTTCTGCTAATTTCATTTTCACCCAACATAAGGTTATTTGAATGTTTGTTTGTTTTTAATATTCTAAGATATATTTAAAGATTATCATATAACATTAAAGTTGTAAGAACGTTCCATAAACATTAGTTTAAGAACATTTTTCCTGGTAATGGAGCTGAGATGAGGGTCTGGGACAGGTTTGTTCTTGATGAAGCCCCTCACTGGATGTTTCTGATATGATGGTAGAGAGCAGAACTGTCCCGACACGTAACATATAGATATTATATACGCTGAAAACACAGCCGCGGGTGATTTAGTGCCTGAATCTGTGATTTATGGTCATCTGTACGCTTGAAGAGAGCTTGCACAAACCAGAAGAGTTATGATCCCACAGCAGCTGAAGCTCCTGATGCTGACTGCGGCCAGAAATCTGTGGGATGCTGTCTCCTGTCTGACTGAGATCTCTCTGTTTCAGCTGCAGACTCTGAAACACCAGCACCTGAGGAACCAGCAGAAGAAACAGCTGAAGAAGCACCCGAGGATCCAGCACCTGAGGAACCAGCAGAGGAGGCAGCAGGTAAACAAACACAGACATTAAAATCAATTGGAAAATTGTGTACAAATGAAAATGCTTAAAAATAGTAGGCAAATCAAAACAACCCTTGTGGTATTGATTCATTGACTTTGGAGGGCATGTGATACACGTGTGTTTGGTGTGCAGTTTTCATGGGCATATGATATGAAATCTGTCAGTGTGCATATAATACACTGGTTTTGTTTTGTTGCAGTCGATTAAATATATTGTTTTCACATGCATATATGATAAACATAATATGAATTTTGTTGCTGTGCATTTAATACACTGTTTTTGTGTGCATATGATACAAAATTTGTAAATATATTGCTTTCACGTGCAAATTTGTTGCTGTGCATATACACTACCGTTCAAAAATGTGGGGTCAGTAAGATATTGAATGGTTTTTAAAGATGTTTCTTCTGCTCATCAAGGCTGCATTTATTAGATTAAAAATCCAGAAATATTGTGAAATATTATTTCAGTTTAAAATAAGTGTTTTCTGTGTGAATCTATTTTAATATGTAATTTATTCCTGTGATACAAAGCAGCATTACTCCAGCCTTCAGTGTCACATGATCCTCTCAAAAATCACTCTAATCTGACGATTTATTATTATCAGTGTTGGAAAATATAAATATATTCGCACAGAAAACACTTATTTTAAACTGAAATAATATTTCACAATATTACAGTTTTTTCCGGATTTTTAATCTAATAAATGCAGCCTTGATGAGCAGAAGAAACATCTTTAAAATCCATTACATATCTTACTGACCCCAAATATTTGAACAGTAGTGTAATTTGAAATTTGAAACGAAACTCGCCTAATGCATAAAAACAGCCAATGTCAAATATATATACATTTTACACTTATTTGTATGTGATAATACAGTAATAATCAGAGTGTCTGGGTAATAACGCAGCATGATGTGTTTGTGTGCTAACAGATGCTGAAGCTGAAGACACAGACACAGGTACACCTCATTCACTACAGCTAAATCTAGAAGTGCTTTATTACAGTGTTTTAACTCTGACGTGTTTCCTCAGACGCCGCGGCAGGAGAAGATGCAGTAACACCAGCAGGTGATGAAACACACACTCCACAAACAGCCCAGAAAACCCTGTTCCTGTCCGCCCTGACGTGCTTCATAGCCAGAAGCTGCTCTTTCTGAACACAATCTTTAATGAAACCGTTTCAGAAAAATCCTGTAACCATGAAGGCCTGGAAAAGTCATAGAAATGCATCGGTCGGTGGGCTGGGGAGCCTGTAATAATCATGTGGTTTTGATGATGACGTATTTTCCTCTCTATTGCTGAAAAAACAGATCAGACCCACTAAACCAGCTCAGCCAACTAAAAATGTCTTTTTTGAATTAAGATTGTAAAAGAAGTAAAAACACACGTTACCTGATAGACAGACGAACGTTACGAGTGTTTCTCTGTTCTGCTTCTTCAGCTGAAGAGGAACCTGCTGGAGAAGAAGAAGAAGAAGCAGCTCCAGCGGAAACAGGTAGAAATATGAGACCATCTGAATGTTTTGACTCTGTGGCATTTTCAAATGACTTTCACTGAAAGGAATTCATGACGTTTCCTTATAATCTGACCAGAAGTCATACAGCAGCAGGTCTGTCTGTAGAAGAGCCCTGTTCAGACGTCTGTTTCTAACGTCTGTCTGAATATGAGTGAAGCAAACAAAAACTAACGTCTAATGCACTTAAGTTAAAATCTAATGTATGTATTTGAATTTCATGTAAAATTGTAATTTATTTGGATTACACAGCTTTATCTTAAACATAAATGAATCAGATCATATTTCTGTAAAAGTGCTATAAACTGAAGGCGTTTTAAACAGGGTTTAAATATTGATCCTCATTAAATCCTATTTGTTTCAGTCCTAATTAATAATTGCTTGTTTATTTAATAAATGTGATTTATGCTGATTCTAAGCCATTTGAACGAATGCTTTATTTTGAATAATCTAGTTATTTAAATTAAATCAATCAGATGCAAATAATGAATAAAGTATAGCATGATCTTCATTTATATATCTATGTGAGTTTAGTATCGAGTTTTAGTTTTTGTTAATATTTTGAATTAGATTACATTTCTATGTTCTGATTTCATGGTAATTTTCATTAAATTGTAGTTATTTTCTTGAGAATTGTTGTATTTTTGTATTAGTTTTAGTTGTTTTTTTACGGTGACCGGACGGGGACGACTTCGGTTCACTTAGTTTTGTCGTGACCATGTCTTATTAACTCGTGGGAACGTGATATTCTGTCGTTTATTGCGTAAACAAACCTGTGTGACCATGCCTGGTCTTTAACGCTTTAGTTTTAGTTACTATAATAACAGTGTTATGTATGACTGGCATCATATTGATTACTATTAGTTTATGTATTATTAGTTTTATTAACTGCATGGAGATTTTACATGCAATTCACACATAAATCCTCAATTCAGGCCCAAATATTCAGTGATTATGAGTGCTTGTATTAAGACTAACTCTTATATTGATCAGTGTTTGTTTCTTGTGCTTTCAGACGAAGCGGAGGCGTCTAAAACAGGTACTCGGCTCACTTCCTGTCGTATTACAGTGTGTTCATGTATTACTCTGTTCTCAGACTCTCTGAACTCAATCTTTCAGAAGCTGAGGAACCTGCCGGAGATCCTGAAGATCCTGAAGGAGGTGAATCACGTCTTTATCTCAGTCTGATGCTGTAGAAACAATAGATTTATGAACACTTTTACCACTTTAACCTCGACTTGTTACTATGGTGTTATATAAATATTGGCATATCAATCTTTATTAAAGAAATGTTTTCAATTAATACGGACAACGCCTATGACTTCATAAGAAGACTCTTCAGTCTGGTATTAGAGTTCTGTGTGTTCATCAGCACTTTATTAAACACGTTCGTAATCCAGACGTGAGCCAGAGCCTGTATTAAACATCATCAGGGCTGTGGAGTGGGATCAGGTTTTTAAGATGAGACTGATCTGTTTGTTGACTAATGACAAAATGTCTATGACTTCTTGTTTTTTCTAAACAATCTGTGTTTTGTCAGAAATCTTGGCTGGAGAAGCTCCAGGAGACACTGAAGAAGAACCAGCTCAAGACCAAACAGAAGGAGGTGAAATCATAAATCATAAATACTGAGGAATGTTTCCCGTCTGGATGTTTGTGTGTGTGTGTGTGTGTGTGTGTGTGTGTGTGAATGCTGGGTATTTAAAAAATGTTCATTCTTAGTTGATTGTTAACTAATGTTGTTAACTAAGCTTAACTAATGAACTTTATTGTAAAGTGTTTATTCGGTATGCAAATTATATATTATAATAAATCAATATAATAAAAGAGATGAATTTGTAATTTTCAGGTGTGACCCCTTCACAGACTGTAATGTCACAGTATTATTGTAAATCCTCACAGGATGTTCAGGTCATTTTGACCGGGAAAAGATTTTCTTTTTCTCAGACCATGTTGCGTTAATGCTGTGGTGTTTGACTAAAACTCACTTTACTCGAAGAACAACCTTCTTACACTTACCTGAACAGAAATGACCTGTACATCTCTCTTTATACTGTATTATCACCTGATCTTGGATTCAGTTTCGTCATCACCATGTTTTCTTTCACAGGTTCTGGTTCTGATTGATTATGAACCTCACTGATCTGAGCTCAGGCACGCCAGTCTTTGGGGGAAAAAACGCATTGTGTATCATTTTGCTAACCTCCGATCAGTGAGGTCTACGATCAATCGTCTCCAGAGAGAGACACAGAAACTGTGCTGATTGAAATAAAGCAGGTTTAGTGATACAAGCAAAAAAAGAATGTTTATTTTTGACCAGGAACAATATTTTATGTCAAGGATTTTCAGCTGAGAATGTAATTTCGATTTCTAACACTAGATTTTGTGTTGTATTACCGTGGCATTAAATAAGAGCTTATTTGTTTGTTTGTCTGCAGGTGAAGGAAATACAGAAACTGATGCAGAAGAAGCAGAAGAAGAAGCAGGTGAAGCAGGTGCGTTTCTGCTGTAAACATGATCAATATAAAACTCAGACTAGCATTTGCATGAATCCAGCATATTTTAGAAAATACACAATAAAACAAATCCTGCTTATATTTCGAATTATTTACTTTATAAAACAAGTATCAGGAGATACTGGATGAATCTCATTAAACATGTTAAGAACCTGCTGAGAAAAATAGAATATTATATTGAACACAAATAAATTATGCAGGTAAAAAAATTGTAATATACTTTGTTATATTACTATTTTTCACTCATAATCAAGAGAAAAAAATAGGATAAGCATTAATACTCTTATGGTAAAAAAAAAACTTGCATGTAAACAAAAGAAAGAAAAATAGAATTTATATTTTAGCAATATATTTTTGTTACAATTATATTTACTTTGTGAAAATTAATCATATTTTCCCACAAACTGCATTAATGACATGTGAAAAACTACTTATTATTTAATTTATTTATTTATTACTAACAGTATATATTACATTTATTTGTTCTATTATGGTAGTATTTGTTGCTCTGTAGTTAATATATGTTAATTATTTTTTTGAATATTGTAACACAGTAATTAAAGTCTAATGATATTCATTTTTGAGAAAAATAGGAATAATATAAAAATAGGAATTAAACACTTGTCAGTACATATTACAGTAATGTAAAAAATAAATAATGAAATGACAGATTTTGTTGTGAAATGTGACGTGGATGGTTATGTTTTGGACTGAATGTCTGTGTTTGTCCTAGACTTGACCGCTGTCCCAGAGGAACCCGTGGACTCTGACGTCGCTGGGAAAGGTGGATCTATCTGTGGTTTATTAAAGTCTTTAGGGTCAGATGATCTCTGCTGCTGCTGTTTACATCTGCTTTTGTGTTTCTCCAGTTCTTTCTGAAGGCTTCGATCTTTCTCAAGCTTTAAATGAAGAAGGTAAGAGATCATCACAAAGCATTTGGGTTTGTTTTTGGTGATTTGGTAAAATCTGGAATTACTGTGGAAAAGAAAATGCTGAAATGTTGTTGCGTGTCGGTAGATTAATGATGAATTATACTTACATTCTCCATCATTTAACATCCATTAGTCTTCTCTAAAGAACAGACGTACAGCATCGGCCATGATTTCTGAGGATCATGTGACGCTGAAGACTGGAGTAATGATGCTGAACATCACACTTTAACACAGATTCACACAGAAAACAGACGATTAATACTGCAAAAATATATCACAGTTCTTACAGTATTTCTGATCAAATAAATGCAGCCTCGCTGAGCAGAAGAGCTTCTCAAATCTCTCGACCAGTGCATAATTCACTCTTGCATGTAATTTCCAAACCTCGTTAGTCTTGTCGAATGCCTTCAGACACATGACGCATCACACACAGCACTCGAAGCGCTCAGATAACGCATGACTGAAGCGGGGTGTGTCTCCTGTTACTGATCGCTCACATTTATCTCAGAGAAAGATAATTGTGTGCAAATAATAATGACTGTTCATATATCATTTATCATTTACTTTACAGAAGACGAAGAACAAGCAGAAGATACAGGTAACAAACTATTCAATTTTAGCGTGTCCATAAACATGCAATATTTCTCGATCATATATAAACACAATGTACAAACTCAGCTCAATTCTGAATGAATGAAGTTTCCTTATTCAGTGTAGAATCAATATATTTCAGCGTTTGCTTTGTTAATGAAATGTTTGGTTACAGTAAAGAATGCAGTGGGAGGAGCAGTCCGACACAGCGCAGGTCAAGGCAAAGGTATCCTTTAGTCATATTTACATGATCTTTTGCAGTGTGTACTTTAATCTTAACGCCTTTAGTCTTAATGTGCGTTATTCTCAAGTTAAAAGAAGGAAATTGAGTCTGGCCTTATTCATAAAGCTTACTTGTTCTTGCTCAAGGTCGTGAAACACTGAAGTTTAATGCCTTGGTAGACAGTTTTTACACAGCAGTAGTTATTGGTAATATCTGTCTCTCATTACAGCTCGCAGCGCTGGAGCCACTTCTGAGCAGAACGGTATTGTGTCCTTCAAATACTTCATACAAACAAACACTTAAATCCTGGATTTGTGAGAGCCTTTTGAGTGGATTCCTGTTGTTAGGGGTTCAGGGTGGTTACTAGGGTGTTGCTACTTCACGGACCCACTGTTTTTTACCCACTTTGTAAATAAATCCACCGTCTAGGGTATTTATTTTCAGCTCTCCTTGTCGTGTGATTCTTCACTCGTGACACTAAGTAATTGTTAAGGGGATCTTGGTGGTTACTAGGGTGTTGCTAAGTTGTCATTATTGTGTTTTGGGTGTTTGCTAGATAAGGAAATGTTCTGAGTGGTTGTTAGGTAGTCAGGAGGTGTGGGGTGGATACTAGGATGTTGCTAGTCACTAGAGGCTTCTAGGTGGTTGCTAGGGTGTTGCTATGTAATTCGTTTTTGGTGGTTAATAGGGTGTTACTAAGTAATTAGGGAGTTCTGGTGGTTGTTAGATAGTTAGGAAGTGTGGGGTGGTTGCTAGGGTGTTGCTGAATAGTCATTAGAGGGTTCTAGGGTGTTACTAGTTAGTTAGGGAGATCTGGGTGGATACTAGGATGTTGCTAGTCACTAGAGGCTTCTAGGTGGTTGCTAGGGTGTTGGTAAGTAATTAGTTTTGGGTGGTTAATAGGGGGTTGCTAAGTAATTAGGGAGTTCTGGTGGTTGTTAGATAGTTAGGAAGTGTGGGGTGGTTACTAGGGTGTTGCTGAATACTCATTAGAGGGTTCTAGGGTGTTACTAGTTAGTTAGGGACTCCTGGGTGGTTACTAGGTTGTCATTACTGTGTTTTGGGTGTTTGCTAGGTAATAAGGAAATGTTCTGAGTGGTTGTTATATAGTTAGGAGGTGTGGGGGGATACTAGGATGTTGCTAGTCACTAGAGGCTTCTAGGTGGTTGCTAGTATTTAGTTTTGGGTGGTTAAAAAGGTGTTGCTAAGTAATCAGGGAGTTCAGGTAGTTAGGAAGTGTGGGGTGGTTACTAGGGTGTTGCTGGGTAGACACTGGAGGCTTCTATGTGGTTTCTAGGGTGTTACTAAGTAGTTGTTTAGGAGATCTTGGTGGTAGGGTGTTGCTAGGTTGTCATTGTATTTTTGGTTGTTTGCTAGGTAATTAGGGAGTTCTGGGTGGTTGTTAGGTAGTTAGGAATTGTGGGGTGGTTACTAGGGTGTTGCTGGGTAGTATTTGAAGGCCTCTAAGTGGTTGCTAGGGTGTTGCTAAGTAGTTAGATAGTTCTGAGTGGTTGTTTGGTAGTTAGGAAGTGTGGGGTAGTTACTAGGAAGTTGCTGGATAGTTGTTAGACACCTCTAGGTGGTTGCTAAGGTGTTGCTAATAATTAGGGTGTTGCTGAATAGTCATTAGAGGGTTCTAGGGTGTTACTAAGTAGTTGTTTAGGAAATCTTGGTGGTTCCTAGGGTGTTGCTAGGTTGACATTGTATTTTTGGGTGTTTGCTAGGTAATTAGGGAATTCTGGGTGGTTGGTAGGTAGTTAGGAATTGGGGGAAGGTTACTAGGGTGTTGCTGGGTAGTATTTGAAGGCCTCTAGGTGGTTGTTAGGGTGTTGCTAAGTAGTTAGATAGTTCTGAGTGGTTGTTTGGTAGTTAGGAAGTGTGGGGTAGTTACTAGGAAGTTGCTGGGTAGTTGTTAGACGCCTCTAGGTGGTTGCTAGGGTGTTGCTAAGTAATTAGGGAGTTCTGGGTGGTTGTTAGATAGTTAGGGAGTGTGGGGTGGTTACTAGGGTGTTGCCGAATAGTCATTAGAGGGTTCTAGGGTATTACTAGTTAGTTAGGGAGTTCTGGGTGGTTGTTAGGGTGTTGCTAGGTAGTTGTTGGGGGTTCTGGGTTGTTCCTTCCTCACATCTCTCACATCTTTAGGTCTGTAGATGTGGCTCGGGTCCCTTCTTCAAAATAAGTCTGTGGGATTTTTAAAAATTGTTTCATTGTCTAGCAGGTGAAAATATTTAGGGTTACTCATAACTTAAGCACTAGTGATAGTGATGCTTGCCTGAACAAACACCAGTCATGTTAATGGTCTCACCCAGTCTAACAGGCACAAAGACCTGCTCGTCACTGATTCTGCTTCATGTGTTCAGAACAAACAGTAATCAGCTGTTAAACACGTCAAGTTACATTCACCGCAGGCAGGAACCACTGATGGAAAACCTGGCACAGGCTCATCTAATGTTATAAAACACCAACTCTCTGGCACGATCATCTAACACTTCGTGGAAGAAAGGAAATAATATGGTTTGGGACGACATGTTCAAATAAAAACATCAACATGATGACAAAAAGCTAAAATTATAACTTTATAAAATCAAAATTACCAGAAAAAAAAAAAATTATATATAATTATATATAAAATGACAAAAGTTATATATATAATTATGAAATAGTCTAAATTATGGATTTAAGTTATAAAAGACAAACATTCTGACTAAAATATTATAACATGTTTCATTGGAAGAAAACACAAGAGTTTTTGTTTTTAATCAAGTCAAATTAAATTAAGTTAAAATTATTAATTTAATATTTTATTTTATAAAAGTAAAAGAAAAAAAATAAGGAGATACAAGTTACAACGATGACAGAATGTAAATTAAGAGAGTAAAAAGTCAATTACAAGATTAAGAAAAAAAACCTGCAAAAAATTGCATAAAAACTTTACAAAAAGAAAAACCTGACATAAATTTCATAATTATTAAATGAATGATTAAGAATGCTGAAGAATTTTGGTGCTTTAATAAAAGAGGCTTTAAATATTTTAAAATTAAGGTATGACAAATTATGAATTATGAATATAATTATAAATTATAAAATAAAAATTAAATTGAGATCCAAGTAAAAGTATGACAAAAATACATTGAGAGATTTTTACAAATCTGAGATTTAAAAAGTCATCATTTAGAATTTTTTAGAATGACAAAAAGTAAAAAAAAAAAGTATTAAAAAGTCTAAATTATGAAACAAGTTTTTAAAACACGTAATGGTACTCTGACTAATATCATCTAACAGGTTTTGTGAAAGAAAAGACATATAAGGGTCATTTAGATTAGATTAGACTTTTTTGTCATTGTGTTAAATCTAATCTAATCTAAGTAACTCTTATCTTATCTGTCTTCCATAAAACATGTGAGATGATGTCATTCAGAAGGTGTTGCAAATATCATTGGCTCTTTGAAACATGTGATCCTGGAGCACAGCACAGACAACCATACACTGTATTAGTCAAAAATCATTAGGATAGTAAGTAAAGATCTAGTTCCTTGAAGATATTTTGTAAATTTTCTACTGTAAATATATCAAATCCTCATGTTTGATTAGTAATATGCATTGCTAAGAACTTCACTTGATGATTTTCTCAGTATTTGATTTTTGGACTATTTATTTAGCTCTCAGATGACGTACAAAAAATGACCCTTAGGACTGGTTTTGTGCTTCAGGGTCACAAATATGATTAAGTTCCTCTTTTGTGAGTCACTTTGAAATAAAAGCATCTGCTAAATGCATACATGTGGACGGAGCGATGTGAGAGAGAGTAAATGATGGGTCAGTTTTTATGATCAGTGAGCGTCAGAAGCCTGGTTTAGAGTAAATAAACCTGTTGAGCATCATTATCTGGTGCAGGGTCTGTATGTCTGTCTCTTCTCTCACAAACACTCCTGTCAGAGCGAGTCTAGAGTCTCGCTGCGCTCCGTCGAATCCTGCAGCAGCCGTCCGCCGGGAGCCACTGTGACGGGCCTACTGATGCTTCTCTGCAGCGCGGCATTGTGGGTAGACTATTGATAAGTGCCTCTGCTGCATTAGTGCTTGTGATAAATGCTGAAGCAGAAACCTACCTGTTTCCGTGTCAAGTGTCTGCTTTATCAGAAACCTGGACTAAAAACTTCTCTAGTTAAAACACATTTTACGTTTCTTTTGAAATGGACACAAAAACTCATAATTATGAGAATAAAGGCACAATTATAACATACCAAGTCTTGAGATAAAATCAGAATTTTCACAGGAGAAAGAAAATAATGCAGGTTTAGAAAGAGATAGAAATAAAGTCAAAATTATGAGATCAAAAGTTTTTTTTGCCATAACGTAGTATCATAATTTTGTATTTTTGTTATAATTAAGTTTTTTATTGACTTTGACTTTATTATTTTTATTTTTTAATTGGATAATTTTTAAATATTTAATTATTTAATGTCATAATATTGTTTCATCAAAGCATGATGTATGTATATATATATATATATATATATATATATATATATATATATATTGTTTGTGGCAGAAATGGGCTTTAATATAAACCTGAAGTGGCTCCAATACAATACTGCCATCTAGTGGACCATTGTGTGTTTCTTTTATCCACTGATATTATAAAAAAGAACAGTGTTTTGAACTTTGATCAGTGTTTGTTGACTTTAGTGAACATGTGAAGTAGAATTAGTGACGAGTAGATCATTGTGTTTGTTAGACTGAGTTACAGACGATTATCTGGAGTTAGGGTTATGTTATTACTGGTGTTTATTCAGTCAAGCATCACTGTTAGCAGTGCTCAATGTCAGGGGTTTGTTCAAATCACTAAGCATTAATATTTATAAACTAAATTATTTTCACCTGCTGGACGATAAAACAGGTTAAGAAAAGAAATGAGTCGCATTACATTGGAATCTGATTACATAATCCAGATTACAGGTAATCAGTTACTTCACAGAACTCCCTAACAACTCCCTAGCAACCATCCAGTGTATCCACGTAAACCGTGCACTGACAGGACTGACCTGGTGTGTGTTCTGTTGCAGACAGCGGCTCTGGTACAGTTGTTGGTGTTGTTTGTGGCATCGCAGTAGCAGCTATTGGAGCCATAACCGGATACTTCACCTATCAGAAGAAGAAGCTGTGCTTTAAGGTCCAGCAAGGTATGTGGGTCTTTACACTTTCACTCACATGAATATCTGAGTCTCAGATAACGCAGCGAGTGTGATGAGAACATATGCTTTCTCTTCAGGAGACCCAGAGAGCGCCAAAGAAGGGAACGGCACACAAAGTGACCCACAGGGTGAGCCAGCCACTGATCATTTTCACCTTTGAATCTTATCATGTTTATATAGCACTGGATTCTGCTGTAAACAAGTGCTTCTCAGCTGGTGGGCCTATAACTGAGGAACTGTTATAAAAGCAAATAATAAAACACAACTAACATACAATCACACATTATTTGGACTTCAAAATAAACACTTACAAACTCTCAGAATGAAGGAGAAACACTTCCTCTCTATGGCTTTTGATGTCCAAATCACCTAATGGCTATCTAGCAGCACCCTAGCAACCAAACAGAACCTTCAAACAACTACAGTAATCAGCAACCATCCAGAACCCTCTAACAACTCCTAGCAACACCCTAGTTACCACCCAGACTCCGCCCCCAACTACCCAGTAACTACAATCTAGAAACAGCCTAGTAATCACTCAGAACCCCCAACAACTACCAACCAACCAAAACTTCCTAGAATTACCCTGGCCACTAACCAACAACTGCCTAGAAACCAACTAGAAGCCCCTAAATATTACCCAGCAATGCTCTAAGAACCGGTCAGAACACCCAACAACTACCCAGCAATCCAGGAGCCCCAATGACAATTTGGAAACCACCTAGCAACACCCTAACAACCGGTCAGAACACCTAAAAACTCTGTAGCAATCAACCAGGGGCCCCAAAGATTATTAGAAATGATCTAGAAGCTTGAGATGACTAACTAGCAACACCATAGCAACTACCCAGAACAATCACTGAGAACCCAGTAATGACTACCTAGCAACACCCTGACCAACTAGAACTATTATCTAGTTCTATTACACTGGCAACCCCTTACTATTATCTAGCACACTCTAGTAACCAGTCCGAGCACCCAACAACTACCTAGCAACCCAGGAGCCCCAATGATAATTTAGAAACCACCTAGGAACACCTTAGCAACCATTCAGAACTCCCCAATTACCTCCTAGCAACACCCTAGCAACCAGAACCCCAAACTACCTAGCAACCACTCCCTAACTATTATCTAGCAACTAGAACCAACCATCAACCACACTGAAACCCCAATGTATTATCTAGCAACACCCTAGTAACCAGCAACCAACCAGGGGCCCCAATGATTACCGAACTGATGGAAAAACAGTGATGAAAACACAATAAATCATATAATCATGTACCAAAATAAACAGACTTCCTCTCTCCTGCTGTTGATGTGGAAGGTTGCGTGTCCAGTCGATCATGATCTGTAAAACAATGGCTGTCCAGTTCTTGATAATATTAATAGATGTTTGACTATAAAGAGGTTTTGTATATTTTTATACAATGAATAAAGAATCCCAGTTTTGTGCTGGTGGACATGTGATGTCCAGCCGTGTCCTGAAGGGAAACCAGTTGAGAAGCGGCAGTCACACGACACAGATGTGAAGGATTTACTGTATTTGTTTTCTGTCTGCAGTTTTAAGCACTCTCCTGAACTCCTCCTAACTCCAGCAGAGAAGCAGACGATTCCCGTGAAGCTACTGTGAACTGCTTTACATCTGCTTTACTACTCTCACCCGAGTCATCTTCACAAACACATTCACAGAACGTCAGCACAAATATCATATCTACACTCATCTCCACTTCCATAGTATCTCATCTTCCTCCTGCGTCGACTACAGTTCTCAACTAGCACTAGGACTGTTAATAATGTTTTGAATGTATTTTCAGATAGTTTGAGTGGGCCGGGATGGGTGTGTGTGTGTGTGTGTGTGTGTGTGTGTGTACTTCGACAGCCTTTTGGGAGAGGCATTTCATTTTGTTACTTTAAAAAGTTGTTTAGTTTCTTCGCTGTGTCAATAATCGCACAGCTTTGTTTGATTCGTAAAATGAAAGACCAACTAGAATTAATAGGATGTTTCTTTTGATTTTGTTTTGTTTTGCTTTAGTTTTTTGTTTTTTTAATCCTGTAAATACTTTGAATAAAAGGGTGGTTATGTTTAAATCTGCGTATTTTATTGTACAAAGTTACATAAACCAGGACTGCTAATACATCAAGGGCCAGTTTCCCGAACAGGGTTTAAGACTAGTCCTAGATTAAAATAAATGTTAGGAGCTGTCTAAACTGGAAAAGGCTTGCACTGAGAT
>JAUCMS010000037.1:352957-378608 GCA_032357445.1 Enteromius radiatus
AAAAAATTGGTATTAACGTTATATTGTAATGACCCGGCAGTCGGCACTGGGTGCATTATGGGTATTTCGTTAGAGTTGACTTATTTTTGTGTCATTTAAGCAAAACAGTTGGGGTTTTGTATTACTTATTGTATTAGTGATGTTAGTTTGGGTTCATTTGCAGCCCTGTTATATAAAAGTGTAAGGGTTACCGTCATGGAGAGAGATGTGAAGAGGAGTGGCTTGCCTTGCATGTTGCAGTCGTCTACGCTCAATAATACATAGGCAAAAGTTAACAGTGTCTCTTACTGGTTTAGTCTGTCTATACTTTTGCATGTTGAGTCACTAAATGTTGTGCGATGTAAGGGCCGGTTGTTGTTACGATTATAGAAGGGGGTGGGCCGGTGCGGTCAGAATTTTCCCGGTGGATTTTAGCACCCCACTCCGCCCCTGTTGACATGTAAGGCTGGATATTAGAGTGGATATTGTCTACTATAATGTCATAATTGTTTTAATGATGTGCGAGGTGACAATATGTAATAAAAACAAAACACATCTGGAGAGTCTTTCACTGCTAAAAATGTCTTATTGTGTAACGTGAAATTGTTAAATCTGGATTTCCCTCAAAATGTCACCAAACAAACAAAAACAACAAAATATGATGAAACGACAAAAATGATTAAATATTTACAAATCATCCTCACATTCATCTGATCCTACAAAAGAGACAGACATACAGTACTAGAAAGAAAAGAAGCAGAATACAATCTGAGGGTTTCCACAGGGTCTTAAAATGTACAAGAATGTGCCTTAATTATGATTTCAAGAGATCTTAAAGGTGCTCTATGCGATCTTGTTTGACGTCACTTCCGCTGACATTTCACGTAAATAAAAAACAAAACAGAGCAAGCCCCCCCCTCCCCCCAGTGTTTCTGTAACAGCTGTAAACGCGCAAAGCACATTGATACGAAAGGTGGTGCTTAACCCAAGATAGACAGCGACAGAGCTAACATCAAGCTAACATGTCTAAATAAAAATAAAAAACTCTCAGATTCACGCTGTACAATCAGCTCTGTCTATTATGTGCACGCACATTAAACCCCGCCTCTTCTTGCTGATTGGCTGGCTGTAGTTTGTTATTGTTTTGGTGCACGTCCCTTGCCCCTATTCTTTATTTTGGTGTTGCAGCCTCTGTGTTGTCTTTTGAGACCCAATGTATTCAGAGGGTAGACAGCAAGACGATCAAGGGGTGATGCGTACGGTTTGAGATAAAAATGAAATCGAGCTAAAATCCTGCAACATCCCCTAGAGCACCTTTAAGTGTGAGGACGGAAAGACTAGAAGTCTGCTGAGAACATGCAGCCCAGAAGTTGTGGTTCCTGTGAGACCTTCTTTGGGCACTAAACCTAAAATAACCTTCAGGCTACACCAAAACTTTCTATCACATTATCACGTCTATTACAAAACAGTCACAAACACAGAAGCTCGCCTGTCAGACCTTCACAACTATACTTTGTGTTCTGTATGATTTGGTTTTTTTTTTTTTATTTTAATGAAGCATTTTATTTTCAAATGCATCAAATTCAAGCAAGTTTTCTTGGTTCCCTGTGTTTCTGTTCAACAGTAAATTATAGAGGATATAACCCCTTCTTTGACCCCATCACTGTTGACCTTTGACCTCTGGACAGCTTTGACGTGCTCAGAACAGAAGGACACTTAAGCAGTGCCATCATGACTTTCTAGCTTTAAACCAGCTGTCAGGCCTGATCATCATTTACTCACCTTCATGTTGTTCCAAGACCTTCTTCCTTCAGTAGAAGACAACAGAAGATGATCAGAGCTTCATTAAGATGCTGAAAAACCACACAGCAGCACAGAAATGATGCTTAGTTAACGTCAAGAAAAAAACAGGAGAAAGCAACATGAGTGACCCTCATGATTATTACGTGTATATTAATACCTTATGTGGTAACACTCTATAATAACTACACGCTATGAATCATTGGTTAAACATTAGTAAATAGTCAGTTCATATTTTATAAAGCATTGTTCCAACATTAATAGTCATTAATAAGCAGTTTATAAATACAATTATAAATGTCTTGTTCTTGATTTATAATCATATTTAAATGTACAAAGGAGATGTAAAGGGTGAGTTATATTCCTAACAGAAACACAACACAGAGGGATACAGGACTATTCATTTCAAGATGCAAAAAAATATATAAAACTGTACAACTGAACACTTCATTTTTTGAAGGTTTGTTTTTCTTTTATCAAGTGTACAGTTGTAAGATTACATTTTTTACATCTTGAAAAAAATATTTCTGTGTTCGGAAGATAAATGAGTCTTTTCATCTGCTTTATAAATGCTTTACAAGCTATAAATAGTCCTCACTTTAGATGAGCTCACAAAAACAGACGTCTGGCAACTACCTAATGCTTTATAACTAGCTGACTTAATCATGAATTACAGCAGGAACATGTGTTAATAAAGCAGTTATTAACACACTGAGCAACTATTATCATGTGTCTAAATAATAAGAGTTATTAATGTAAATTTAAATAATTTATTAATCTTTTACTTAGACTTTCTAAATAATCTTATTAAACGCTGACTACTCCTAAATAACTGGTTTGTAAATAATGTAATAATTAAAAAATAACAATAAACGAATCATTAATAAAGAATGATATTATATGTGCTCAAGAACAAGGCGTTTATAGATGCACTTGTAAACTGTTAACTAATGCATAATAATGTTGGAACAATGGAAGAATTGAATATTTACTAATGATTCATAGTGTGTAGTTATTATAAAGTGTTACCGCTGCGGGACTATTTTACTTCACGTCACAAGAAAACATTTTGTTGTAGAAATATTTTTGATAATAGTTGAAGCAACGGAAAATGTAGCACAGCACAGCTCCAAAATAATTCCTGTTTGTTCTCACCATATGATGTTTCAAGCTTATACGCTCTTCATCTGATAACCATTTATTGCCAGTTTAAAGGCTGATAAAGTATGATAAATAAATAATGATGAAAGTATAATAAGGATTATGTGAAAAGTTCTGATTGGTTAAAGTAGTTCATCATTCATTTCTTTATTTCAACACATTTACAGGTAAATCCTAGTATTTGACAAAGTGTTACATCACCTACAGTAGCACCTTTAAAGATATCTGCTAAACAACACCTAAAGTGGTTCCCCTACGATCTATGATTATATGTCAAATACACACTTTTGGTGCTATTTAGCAGTGTGTGTGTGTGTGTATTGCTCTCTCTCTCTCTCTCTCTCACACACACACACACACACACACACACTAAAGCTCTTGGTGTGGTCTTGTTTCTTCAGCTGTTTAGTTCTCAGTCTTCGTGTCAAAACTTGTGCTGAAGCTGCTCTCAAAGCTCTTAACTAAAATAACTAGTAGCCAGGCTGCTCTCCTGAGAAAGACCACTGCTCTATCTACTAACTAATATACAACTTTTCAGACTTTTTTAAAATCTATATATTATATAATGTATTATATTAATGTATATTGTGTAATACATATTATTTTTATTTATATTTATTTTATAATAGAATACATAATATTATATATATATATTTTTTTTTGCTTTTAAAATCTATGAAGGGATTTAAAGATGCAGAAACTCAAACAGTATTTACATTACACTGCTTGAGCAAAATGATTGACTCAGATGTTTCAGCTCTTCATATCACAAGCATGAGACAAGCATCATAAGCATGACTGGTTTTTTTTTTCGTATAAACCTCATCCCAATCACTTGATCTGCCTTAAAAACCCTTCCCCAGATCATCGTAAGAGAATTTTATATCAGCGCTCAGTTTATTTCATATATTTGTTTCTGAATGACTCAAGTTTTCGTTTTCCAGCTGACCAGGAGATCTTTGAAGGGTTTTTAAGCAACATCTGCATGAAATCAAGCGAGTGGATGTCATAAACTCATACGGTCTGTTTGAACATCATTTGTTCGCTCAGTTTCAGCAGACACACGGACGCTTGTGAGCTAACGCAATGATCTTTAAAAGCTTCTTTAAAGCCTTCTCAACAAAACTCAACTTTTCAGCTCAAAAAGCATCCCAAAGGAAATGAAAACAATCAACCGTAATTAACAAGAAAAAGGGTTAATAAGAGTTCATTTTAACACATATTTAGTGACAAAAACAATAACTTCTGTCATCATTTCAACATGATTTCAAACAGATGCTCATTATAAACTCATCTAAAGTCGAAATGCATTATGATATATTTATATATATATATATATATATATATTTGCAAACATCTTGTTGTATCTGAAATTATTTGCTTGTCATGCATTATAATTTTTTATTAAAACATATATGCATTATAATGTGCATAATTAATGCAATACATAATTTTTATAATGTATATATATATAAATGCTTCTTAAACCAATTTGCATTCACATGCAAAGCAAACTCATTTTCTTAGAAAATGAATCAAAATGTGATTTTAAAAGATAATAATAAATAAATTCTAGCAGTGGTATTAGAAAAATAAACTCTGTGTATGCTGTGCTGCATTATATGTTTGCATAAATAACTGTAAATTAAAATGCATGATATTTGCCGATTTGAAATTTGTGGTTTGTCGTGTTTTAATGCATTCGATTTTTAAAGGTGAAATAATTCATTATTACGGGTTCAATTATTCATGAGATCATGCAATACATTATTAATGATGTGCATTATTAAAATATTTTTGTAATGCATCATATATAGTGTTACCAATATATTTTTCCATCAAAGCGTAACATACCTTTTACATCAATACATTTTTAAGAAAACAAGACCCTTTTGCTCCTCAAGTAAATGTCTTAATTTTTGCACTGCATGAGAAACACTACAAATGCAAGAGAAATTAGTTTTTTTTTCATGTGTCCGGTAAAAGTATGTCAGTTTGAGAAGCCTTGAGATGAAGCTCAAGCAGCTGTTCTGATGAAGGTGGAAAAGCATCTACATGACGTCTCAGAGATGTGTAGCAAACTTCAGGACAGGATTCGGGGAGGAACATAAATTAGAGACGTGTGACTCAGAAACAGCTGCTTTTCCACTTCAACTCCTGCTTTTTGACGTTATAAACCATAAATCTATGATTCTTGAACTAGCAGAAGTCTTCAGGCTAGTTTAGACATGAACCTGCTGTAAGAGGTGGGAGCAAATCTCTTTCAATTATGATTTATTTTAGAGATATTCAAAAATGTATGTATGTTTTATTGCTCTACATATGGACCTGAAGCTGTAATAAACCTGACGGCTGTTGTCATCGCTATTACTTCAAGTCAAGGTCAGTAGTGCTCGAGCGGCTGTTTATAAATCATTAAATATTAGGAGAAGTGCACTCTGGGAATGGAAAAGGAGAAATAGGTCAAAAGCGAGGAGGATCTGACTGTAAAAACCAAGGTTCTGCTGGTTATTACCTTCTCAGATCGTCCTTAATTGTGAAGACATCTGGAAGAAACATCTAAAACTAATAATCAAATACCATTTAGCAGGTCCTGTCAACATTATTTTATTTTTAATGTTTTTTTTACTACAGTGAAACAAGGTTTAACATGATGTTCATTTTACTATTAGTATTATAATCTATGTTTTTTTGTAAGAAAATCTTATAAATAGTTTTGCTTCTTGTTTTTGTTTCTAGTAGTACATGTCAGCGTGTTGTGTGTCATTTATTTCATGTTTTTTTATCTATATATGAATATCAGCAATGTTTTATACACAAAGCTACTTACAATAAACTTGTAACTCAAAAAATATTGAGGCTTAAATTTAAGATGTATTTGAATTGCATATGGAAACAGTTTCAACAAACTAATTAAACTTAATTGATGCATATTTGTTATTCATACATGAAGCAATATGCATCATAAGTTCCCAACCATAAATATTTCAAAACTTAATTATTGACAAGTAATATTCATTGCTAATAACTTCATTTGAACAAATTTAAAGGTGATTTTATCAATATTTAGATTTTCTAATAGTTGTATCTGTGGTCTCCTAAGAAACCATCAATAGAAATATTATTTATTCAGCTCTCAGAGTGTTTGCTCCAATATTTTTTTATATTAATATCTCTTATATTTACCGTTGTAAGGTATAAGTTGCAAAATATACATATGGCATAACACCTAATACCCGAAACACTGTCACCATATATTTTGGTGAATTTCTAGCAATGGATATGTATATTTATATCATTTGTATTTAGATGTTGCTAAAGTGTGCCTCACTTCTCACCGGCTCGTCTTCACTCTCAGAGAAAAGAGACTAACTCCTCAGATTCCCTCTGAATATTGGCTGTTTTGATGAAATCTTGAAATCTCGTAGCAGAGAGAGAGAGAGAGTTACTGATCAAGCATTAAAGAGCAGAATCTGTGATGTTTCAGAACAACACATGATCATCATCAGATATTGTTGAATAGCACCTGAAGTCATCTTCATTTTTTCTCCACTCTCACCAGTTTGGCTGGAGCTGCAAAACAAGAGCCAAAGACAACAATACACCCACAGCTGCACTAATAACGCTCACTGCTTCTCTGTGTTACCTCACGAAAATAAATCAGACTCGCTTTTTGTAGGCTTGCATATCTGACCGATCAGATTTTGATTGACCAGTTCACTGCGTTTGTAATAAATTACCACAATCTGTCTCTGCATCAGTGTCTCAGTAATGGAAGTGAATGGGTGCCGTCAGAACGAGAGTCTGATAAAAACATCAGAATAATCCACAGCTCTCCAGTCCATCAGTGAACATCTGGAGAAGACACAAGATCAAACTAATCCAGCATTAAGATGATTTTAACTCTAATACGAGTCCATAATAACGCTTCATTCAGTGAAGAAGTGGACTTTTTCGTTTTTTTTTTAGGGTTGAGCATAATTTCAGCACTTATTAAGACTGTGTGATTTAACTAATAAAGCCGTCACGTGTGAAGACTGATGTAAAAATCAGTCTTGACCTGCACTACACACTTTGACAAAATACATTAAGAGGAAAAACATACTTTATTTTCATTGAGCTTTATATACTATACATCTAAAATAGTAGACATATAAGTATAGTACAGTATACGTGTCTCAAAATTTAATTAGAAATAAAATCTGACAATCACATTTTTTTTAACAAAACCATGCTAAAATTTGATTTACAGTACGTCTCTTTTTGTTGCAAAAATAAAGCACCATGTTCACAAATGACTAAAGAAGTGGAAAGACTTCTTTATTAAAAATAAAGCCACTCTAAAGTACTGTTTGCTGTTTTTATAAATAATAAACTTGCGGATTAGTTTTTAGACAAAAAAAAAACAAACAAATAATTTATTAAAATAAATGAAAGATAATATACAGAGAAGGCATAAACAGATCCAAATATAGATGTGTTTTTCTGTGTGAATCATTCATTCATGTATTAAATCGCTCTTCACACAGGCTAAAGTGAGAACGAGTCTGTTTCACACCAACCTTTCTCAAGTGTGGCATTATTGTAAATGTGGCAAAATGTGGAAGAAATCCCTGATATTATATTTTCATATCTTTTAGTAGCTGTGTCTCAAAAGCTGATAAAAGGTGGTGTGCTGAGATGCATAGACCAGTGAAATCAAAGCTGAGAGAGCGATTAGAAAATCCTTTCAATAACGAAAAGCAACTGAATGTTTCATAAGAATATGAATATAAATATACACCCAAATATTATGCTGCATACTAAGAACATTAACTTAGCAGCATAGTAATATTATAAAAACAGAGTATTGAAGCCACAATCTATATTATTCATGCAAGAGAAGCTTATATTAATATTGATGCTCATAGTCATCACTTGCAGTAGAAATGATGTAATTATGTTCACATTGAAGTGCTGCGATTTAACCAAACTCATATTTCATGCAATGAGCACTTTTTAGTCAAAAGATGTGCATGAGTAGCTGTTATTATTAGTTATTAGTTATTATTAAAGAACAGTTCAATAAGGGTCAGGAAATTGGCTTTATCATTTTAGTGAGTTTCAATCACTAATGTTTTAGAGCTAAATTAAACATGTAAAAATAATGTGGGAGCATGAAATGGTTACACTTTACAATAAAAGTCCCATTAGTTAATGTTCGTAAATGCGCTGCAACAATGAGCAATGCATTTGTTAGAGAATGGATTTAATTTGTGTTAGTATTAATTAAATTCATATTAGTTGAGGTGCATTAAATAATATTAACAGATACAATTTTTGATTTCAATAATATATTAGTAAATTATGAAATTCAGCTAGCAATAAAACAATTCTAAATCATATAATCGATAATCTTAGCGGATTCTCAATAATGCAGTTGGTGAACTAAAATTGCGTTAGCAATTAAATTAATCATGGTAAAATAAGCTAAATGGAGCTGATGTTTTTAATAACTAAAAGCATAGTATAAATAGCAAAGATATTAAATGGTAACACTTTACTTAAAGCCTTTATATATAATGCATTGTAAAGGGGTATACAGCATTATAATTATTCATAATGTGCGTTGTCAATTATTACCAAATTTTAAATGCATAGTGTAACAATGAATCTGTAAGTATTAAAAATATTAACTGCCAATGCATTATAAGATGCATTTTAAAGCATAATTACTGCATTAAAACTATTTTTATAATGCATTATACATAAAGGCTTCAAGTAAAGTGTTACCAAATAAACAAACAAGCATGTGTTGAATTTAGTGAATTTTGTGCAGAGTTCTATTGTTGCAAATTCCACACGAGCTTGATCATCATTGCTTCCAAAGAGCATTAATGAACATCCACTGATGTACGGATACTCCAGAGTCGCTTCACTTGAAGTGGATTAAAATGTCACGTTCATATTTACAAGAGTCAGTAGAAAGTGATTCCAAAAGATGTAAAACAGTCAGTTCTTCGGGCTTCTCTGTAAAGTTAGTTTGACTCAAAACACATAGACGTAAGTTGATCTGCTATCACTACCCACCACGTTTTTGGCCGTGCACTTATAAACGCCATTGTCTCTGCTGGAGGGATTCTGAATGACCAGTGAACCTTGTGGATGGAGATACTTGTTTCCATAGAGTCGCGGCTGGACACCGACCTTCAGCTGAAGACCGTCAGGCATTTCCCAAACCACCTCGGCTTTAGGCGTAGCGAGAGGAACACAGTTTAACTGAACCGCCACACCCGGGCGGGCGTAGGTCACTGGCGAGGGTCCTTTGGTTATCCGCGGTGGATATGCGATCACGATCACAGAAACTGACAAGCTGGACGATCCATGCTCATTAGTGGTTTGGCAGAGGTACATCCCCCTATCGTACACAGACGTCCTTTGGACGGCAAGAGTGCCGTTGTTTAGGACCGAATATCGTCCGGTTGTTTGTGGTCGTGTTAGGACAACTCCGTTCGGTAGAGTCCAGGTAAGTTTAGGTAACGGCTGACCACTGGACAAACAGTCGAGATGTAGATTCTCGCCGTTTATAATGCTGACGAGTGAGCTATACTTGTTAGTGATCTCCGGTTTTCTTTTGGACTCTAATGTCACGGTTCGTTCCACGTACCCAGCGCTGTTGCGCCCAATGCATCGGTACCGTCCGATCTCCGAAACCGATGGGTCTCTAATTACCAAAGTCCCATCAAATCGATGATGGAAACGGAAAATGCTAGTTCCCCTAAGAAGCGACGTCCCGTTAGGGAGAATCCAAGTGATCTCCGGTGACGGTTTTCCTTCTACGGAACAGTTTAGATTTATTATGTCATTGGTGAGTTGAACGGATTCCGTAGGTGGATTCCGTAATTGTGGCTTTTCAACTCCTTCAGTCACCTCGAGTTGAACCTGGAGTTTGGCTTCTCCTTCTTCATTGCGTGCGATGCAGAGAAGCGCAACAGAATCGCTCAAGCGCACTGCGTGGATGTCCAGCGTGCCGTTGCGATGAACTGTAATCCGTGAGCCGTAATATGGCGCTGGGAGCACAATGTTGTTGGGAAACACCCATATGATCCTCGGAATTGGGTTTCCATTTGCTTTGCAGTCTAAAAGCACACGCTGATCCTTTACGACAGTTTTGCGAACAATCCCAAGACTCTCAAATTCGTTTATAACCGGCATTGACACAAGGACTTTAACGTGAATAACTTTCTTGTCAATTCCCGCAACGTTCCTAGCTGAGCATGTATAATTCCCGCTGTCAAACCTCTGGGTTTTTTGAATGCGCAAAATACCCTCGTTGGTGATCTGGTATTTGTCGGATACTGGCATTATTGCGCGATTAGCTGGAGACGTCCATGTGATTATGGGAGTTGGCTCTCCTTTGGCACTGCAGTTAAGGATGCCGGTTTCTCCGTAAGGAACTTTGACGATGCTGTAAACGTTGTTTCGGATGATCGGTGCATCCGCCACCACCTTGATATGAACCTTCATTTCATCTTTCCCAATCTGATTCTCAGCGTAGCACGTGTAGTCGCCTTCCTCCTTCATTCCGACTTCATTTAAATACAGCGTGCCGTTATCGAACATCACGTATCTCTTGGCGCGAACCCCGTTATTGTCAGTTTGGGGTATGCTGTTGACCATGGTACCGTCCGGAAGACTCCACGTGATTTCTGGGTTAGGAAGACCAGAAGCGACGCAGTCAACTTTCAGCTCTCCTCCATACGACACCTTGTGATCACTCTGTGGGTTGTGGTCAATTTTAGCCGCTTTCATCATCACGTTGACTTTTAGGAGAACATAGTCATCGCCCATTTTGTTTCTGGCCACACAGAGATAGTCGCCCTCATCCTTCTCAGTCACTGACATGATGGTGAGTGTGCCGTTGCTGAACACTTTCATTCTGCGATCAAAGCTGTGATAAAAAGAGAGGTTATATTCTGATTGGTGTGACACTAGAAAATGTACAATTAAGTTGGCTTGAGAAAGCCAACATACTGATATCTGACTTAAACTTATTATTATTCTTCAGAGACTAAAATTTTCAACTTTAATTTTCAGCTTTAACTCTACAAATTCCAAACTCAGCCCATATCTTCAGACTGATCTCACCAGGTGTGCTACATCTTTTCTAACTGATCCGAATTATGGTTTTCATAAAAACTCCCATTCACGGAATGTTCAGATGAGCCAAGACTCTGGCAGCTCCAACTGTCAAAATTCAAAATCTAAACACCTGCAGCTAATTACAATCAATCAGACTCCCTTCTATGTACTATTTCTAACCCATTCAAACTCATCTATCTATCTATCTATCTATCTATCTATACTCTGACTATTTCTATCTATCTTTAGCCTCAATCAGACTTCCCTTCTATGTACTATTTCTAACCCATTTTAACTCATTCAAACTCATCTATCTATCTATCTATGCTAGAAACATGCTAGTAACTAGCTAATCATGCTAGCAACATACTAGTTACATGTAAATAATGCTAGCAACATGCTAGTAACTTGCAAATTATGCTACCAACATACTAGCAACATGCTAATCATGCTAGAAACATGCTGTTAACATGCTAATCATGCTAGCAACATGTTAGTAACATGTTAGTAACTTTCTAATCATACTAGAAACATGCTAGCACCATGCTAATCATGCTAGAAACATGCTAGCAACATGCTAATGATGGTAGAAACATTGTAGCAACATGCTAGTAGCTTGCTAATCATGCTAGCAACATGCTAGTAAATCACGCCAATCCTGCTAGAAACATGCTAGCACCATGCTAATCATGGTAGAACCATGTTAATCATGCTAGAAACATGTTAATAACATGCTAATCATGCTATCAACTTGCTAATCATGTTAAAAACATGCTAGCACCATGCTAATCATGCTTGCAACATACTAGTAACTCGCTAATCATGCTAGAAACATGCTAGCAACATGCTAATCATGCTAAAAACATGCTAGCACCACGCTAATCATGCTAGAAACATGTTAGTAACATGCTAATCATGCTAACAACATGCTAGTAACTTGCTAATCATGTTAGAAACATGCTAGCACCATGCTAATCATGCTAGAAACATGCTTGCAACATGGTAGTAACATGCTAATCATGCTAGCAGCTTGCTAATCATGCTAGAAACATGCTTGCAACATGTTAGTAACCTGCTAATCATGCTAGAAACAGGCTAGCACCATGCTAATCATGCTAGACACATGCTAGTAACTTGCTAATCATGCTAGTAACTTGTAAATCTTGCTAGAAACATGCTAGCAACATGCTAGTAACTTGTTAATCATGCTAGAAACATGCTAATCATGCTAGCTGAATGTTATCTGACTATTTCTATCTATCCATCTATCTATCTAACATCTTAGTATTTGTATCTATCTATCTTGCTTTTTCTAACTCTTTCAAACTGAAAACATCAAACTTAAACTTTTAAACTTCTTAAACTTAAACTCTTTTAAATTTTTTAACTTCTTAAACTTTTCAAACTTCTATCTCCATCTAGACAAACTTTTTTATCTAGTTTATGAAATGACTTAAATCATTTAAGGAATAATTTTTTTTCTTGATTTTTTGTGATGAAAATGTTAGGTTCATTGCACAATGATTTACTGCACAACTGAAAACTGAGCAGCAATTATTGAAATGAAAATGCAAAAACTACTGATTCTGAATAAAATATTAAAGGGCTCAATATCACATTTGCTTGTATTTTTTTTTTAACACCATGGAAGTTTTTTGGCGATTGTCAAGGCAAAAATCATGATATTAAAAGTTAAATAGAAGTAAAATCTCTTTCCCTGCCATTGACAGACTTTTGCGTCCATCTGTGTTTTCACTGGTGTACAGTAGGGGGCACTATTACACATTTTCTAATCCCTGGACCAAAACACAAAGAAGCAGCAGCAGAAACTGATGCACATGCAAACAACCTGATGATTAATAATATTGAACAGCATATGAATAAAACATGGCTAATGACGAAAGTCAGACTTCATGTTTTTATCATCAATCTAAATCCGATCCGAACAGTCTTGACAAAAACGCCATTTGCAATCCTTGATTTCAAGTGTCAAAAACAGCAAATATAAGCAAACTACTGCCCACATTTACTTGTCAGCAATGCCTATTTGTACATCTATAAAGCTGCACGTATATAAAAGCATTTCTGTTTTATTAGCACCACATGTCGTTTTATCAAAGCATCGCAAGCTAAAGCAGATCATACAGACCACTGATGTTCATGGTTTCTAACTGTGGCTTATGATGCTTTTGACAATTATTTGTTAAATCAGAAGAACTTTTCTTCCCTGCATTTAATTGATGTTATTTTTGTCTTCCCTCTGTATTCGTTTATTTTCTTCTGGTTTGTCTGTCTTCTGTAATTAATTACACTTCATGTTGTTTTTCTATGTGCTTAATAGTGCTCCATAACAAACAGTGTACATGAAGAGAATCAAAAGAATTCCAAAGAGAGCCAGAGACAGTAAAATTTATGTGTGTGGTTTGAAGTTCCTAAACACTCAATAAGCATTGCTGACATGCTGACCAATGAAAACTTGATTCCTTATTAACCAGAGAGAATCCAATCCAACACATATGTGATCCTGGTTTTGTAGTCCAGGGTTACATATGCAATTTTTTACCTGTAATATGGATCAACCAGTTTCTTAGATGGCGTCCTCCAGATGATCCTGGGACTAGGGCTTCCAGTGGCCGAACAGTTGAGATTCAGCTGACCTCCATAGTGGACATCAGTACTGTGAGCAGAAGTGGACATGATCCTAGCCGTAGTGGAGCTCCTCTTTATCTGCAGATTCACAGTCCTTTTAGCAACACCCACCGAATTCACAGCCACGCATTCATAGTTCCCAGAATCCTTCTCTGTGGGATTACGAATAAACAGCGTCCCGTTGGGGAAAACAAACAAATTGCTATTGATAAACTGTGAGGGGCGAAGCTGGGCGCCGGTAAAGGTCACCCAGCGGAGGGTCAGATCGGGCGTGCCTTTAGCGGTGCAATGCATGAACGCTGATTGGCTATTAGAGACCGTGTAGTTCTCCCAAAGCTGTTCCTGGATTGTGGGAGGCAATGTTGTGATTTGGAGCCTCACAGAAAGCATGTCGGCTCCAGCAGCATTGCTTGCTATGCATTTGTAGACGCCCCTGTCCAAGTAATTGGTGTTTTTAACTAAAAGCGATCCATTGGTGAAGAGCATGACCTTCTGTTCGGTGTTACTAATGCCTCGCACCACAGATCGATCTGGAAGCACCCAGCTGATATTTGGGAACGGGAGACCTTGTGCTTGGCATTCCAAGAGCGCACTGTTTCCTAGATAGACTGTTATATCTTTATGTCGTGAAAGGGTCATCTTGGGCGCATGGGCCAACACGACTAGGGTCACCATCATCTTATCAACGCCGTGTGGATTGCGAGCGATACACAGATACTGCCCACGGTCCTGAAGCTGGACGTTGTGGATGACAAAAGTGCCGTTGGACTGGACCTCGAACCGCTGGACTCTGGTACTGGCTGACATGACAGCTCCTGTGGGAATAAAAAAAACAGGGAAAAATATTATTTAATTCAAATCAATGAAAAAAGCAGCTTGTAGTCAATCAGACACAAACAAAGGCATATACAGAATTTAGAAAAATAATATTCCATACATTTTTTAGCATAGAGGTACGTAGCACTAAAACACCAATAATATTGTTAGTTTCACATATTCTCTTTAGGCTCTATAATGAAATATAAATAAAAATATTTAAATGTTATATTTATAAATCTCTGTGCAATAACTTAAGCATATTAGATATTTTTACAAATACACAAACACAGAGACTAAACACACAAGAAATCAAAAGTGTCAAATTAATAATAATAATAATAATATATTTTATATATATATACACACACAGATGTCAGTTTTAAATGATCTCTTCCTAGTCTCTGTTATAAAATTATATTTACATTTAATGACATAAAAACCTTACATTTTAATCTTATATATTTATAAGAAAAGTAGTGTGTGTGTGTGTGTGTGTGTGTGTGTGTGTGTGTGTATGCATACGGGTAGTTGCAAAATAAAAATTGTATTCTATCCTATGGTGTGACAGAAAAAAAGATATGCATATGCATTTTAAAATGCATGCTGTAATGTGCACAAAAATATGATGTCTCAAATCAATTAATGAATCTTACTTTTTGGGAAGGCTTTTTTTATGAAGCATACCAAGATCCAGCGTATATTGTAACTAAAACTGCTTGTCATATCATATGTGAGTTACCTGTGGAGGCTTTGGTCCAGGTCAGGAGGGGTTTGGGTTCGCCCACAGAATCACATGGTAGCTGTACATCTGTCCCAGCATTCACAGTAACTGTGTGGAGTTTGTCAGCAGTGATCCTGGGTCTCACTTGCAGGACAGGAAGAGTTTGCGGCCCTTGAGGAAACAGAACTGCACCTGACTGTCTGTTCACTGGTACGTTGATATGAATTTGGTTGTTTGTCTGAGTGGTGCTTGATGCAGTTGTGGGACTCAGATTGGCAGATCGAGCAGTTGCTGTCAGTATCTTAGCTGTAGTAGTTGATTTGACATTGTTGAGAGAGTTTAAATCCACAGGTGAGATGGTGACAGAAGGTTGTTTGATAATATTAGGTCTAATATTCACCGAAGGATATCTACTGTGATAGTACGGATACCTGTGGTTAGTGCTGGGAAATCTTCCCCTGTGCCTGGAATCAATGTAGTTTGTTCCAGAATTTCTGGAGTAAAATGGGATTCTATTGTCTGGTAAGAGATAACTAGGTGTTGACTTTAGAGCAGGTGTTGTAGTAGTAGTTGTAGCTGTAGTCGTTGTGGTAGCTGAAGTAGTTGAAGTAGGCTCAGCAGTAGTAGCTGTTGACAGTGTAGTATATGCTGTTGTTGTTCCAATGAGTTGGCTTGTAATGGGAATTATGGCTGTAGTTGCTGGTAATGTAACTGTGGGTGAAGTAATTATTGATGTAGAAGGAATCAAAGGTTCATTGAGCTCATGGACTAACCTTTCCCTCTGGTCTTGCTTAGAAACAGAGTTTGGTTGTAAGAAGTAAATCTCATTGGTTTGAGTAGCAAGAGTACGTGATGGTGAACTTGTGGCCTTGGTTTGTATCCCTACATATATTACGGATTCTGTACGTGTCTCTGGTGTTGAAGTAAAATAAACTTTAGATGCTTCTTCTTTAAAGCTTTCAGTTGGTTGAGAATGTGAGTAGTCTTGGGGTTGTGCCCTGGAGGTGACTACAGATTCTTCCGTAGAACTTACTTCCAACGTATCATTCTCTTTCAGAAAATTGTGTGATTCGGGTACGTGGAAGGCATCCAGCCCATCTGTGTCCGAAGTAAAGCTGATCTCTGTTGTATGAATATCTTTGTTGGCCTTTGGTAAGGCTGCTGAAAGCATGTCTGTGAACTCCTGCTGAGCAGTTGTCAGTGGAATGGTTTCGACGCCAAGTCGAGATGTCGGATCTACACTCGTGGGAACCATCAACTCATCCATCTCCTCTGCAGAGGCAATGCTTTCCTTGAAAGGAGTAATGTCTTCATTCTCTAACTCTGATGTTGTGCTCATGGGGGGAGATGCAGATGGGCTTCTAGATTTTGGAGTCATCTGTTGGATTTGGAGGAAGTTGCTTGCCTTTACTTTGTGGATTTGTGAACCAGTTTTCTCATCCAGAAGGGATATGGTGTTTTCCTCATTAATGGCATTTGGGAATACCCTCTTCACTATAGGATAAATGGGGCTAGTAGTCTGATATTCAGATGTGCTTTCACCTAGGGTTGTGGAGTAAATGCGAGCAGTGGTTGTACTAGTCGGATGGATCAGTGTGTCTCCAGATGGGGTTCTGGAGTAAATGCGAGCAGTAGTTGTAGAAGTTGAACAGATCATTACATCTTCAGTTGCTTTCAAAGTTGGAACATTAACTCCTGCAGCTGTAGAGGTTGACCATGGTCTTCTTGTCGTTAACTTTGAGAACGGCCTCCTCAGTTTTATCCGTCGTCTACCTCCAAATCTTCTCCAGGAGCTCCAGTGATCTTTTGCTCTTGCTGCCGCTGAACTTGGTGGAGCACTTGGGCTAGATGTGGTAGCAAATGAATTGCTGCCAGGCTGCCTGAAATCACCCCCCCCAAACTGCGAATGGCCGGTGGTCTTTCCGGAGATATTAAGCTCATTTTCTTTCTCAGACTCCGGTTTGATGACAGACCTAGAATATACTTGGTCATTTTCCGCACTTATGGTGCTCACATGCCCTCTTTCTACAACATTCACCTCTGTCATAACATAATGGGGTCCAGATGTGGGATTTAAGATGTAAGGCACTTCGTCTGAGCTAGTTTGTAATTCTGGAGGAGGCGTAAGATATACGTTATTATTTTGTCCCTCAATGTGAGGTGTAATTGCATGCCTGTGGTAAACATCCGTTTGGTGTGGCGTGCTGAAAGTGTTTGACTCTTCCTGTGGACTAGAGTCTCCAGAAGAACTCTCAATGTTGTCGATCGACCCTACATTCACTGTCTGCAAACTTTTCTCTGCAGTGCCATGTTGGACAATGTTAACTGAGGAGTTTCTCTGAGAGTTTTTCTCCCGGATTTTGGCCAAAAGAATAGCCCACTTCTGAGGGTCTATTTTGTTCTTGGTATTAGCAGTTCTTTGGTTTGTTAAGCCAGTTCTGTTTGGTTGTCCTTGCATGCCCTTTCTAAAAGGTCGCCTTTGGCGAATGTTGCCAAAAGGACGTCCTTGAGTTCTTGCATTTGGACCCTTCCTTCGATTAATGAAGCTTCTGTTTGGTACTACTCTCTCTTGAGTTTCATCTCCGGAAGCTTCCTCCACATCCTCCAGAAAGGCTTTTACCTTAGTGGACACTCCCGCGGCAGACTGCGGACTGATGGGATACTGTCGCAGTGGCTGGATTCCTTTCCGTCTCATAACAGTTAATTTAGTTGCTAGAACATCCACACCATGCTGGTTCATAGCGATGCATTTGTGATATCCATTATTGTTCAGCTGACTATAAAGAATGAACAAAGTCCCGTTGGAAAAGACTAAAGCTCTGGAAGTATTTGCTTTGGAATTCAGTACACTGCCATCTGGAAATATCCAATTCACCACAGCATCTGGAGTTGCCGTAGTAAGACAGGGCAAAGATGCAGACTCGCCAACTAACTTGGTTAAAGCATTTCCAACTTCTTCACCTGGAAGCGGGGTTGAAGTCTCCACAATGGATAAACGGAAAGGCAGAACATCAATATCTCCTGCAACCTCAGCAATGCAATAATAAACCCCAGAGTCTCTGTGCTCGACCGATTTGATGTGAAGTTTACCGCTGCTAGAAACGCTCACTCTTTTGTCGGGTGAGCCAAATTCAGCTTTAATCTTTGACCCATCGGGTGCCATCCAATGAACGGCTGCGTTTCCAGAGCTTTGCACATGGCAGTCTATTTCAATCGCTCCACCCACAACAGAACTAAAGCTCGTCTGCGTTTTATTGTCATGTTCGATCATGACCCAAGATCTGACGGGCTCCTTGTCTGCGGTGGTAGTTAAATGAGTGTTAAGAATGAGTCTCACACTCTTGGAGGAGGAATAAGGCCTGTTTAATTTGATGTTTATGAAGGACTGCATGAGCCAAGATGGACGGGCTACAACATTAGCTCGGACGCCAGTGTAAAAATAGGCGTCCCTTTCGATGTCCTGTTTGTATCTGTAGCTCAGCTCCGGCTCTCTGCTGAGCATGATTTCCCGCCGCAGATGCACAGGCACCTCACTATAGTATGCAAGAAGCCTCCAAAAGCTCTCGTAGTTGTCTCTGTCCACAGGACACTCCAGGTCAAAGAAGAGAGTCACATTAGCAGCGATCTCCAAAGATTTTGTATAATTCCAGTTGATTTTAGTGGACTCTCTCGGTTCAAGTATTTGGCAGATCAAGTCCACTTTAGTCCCATGCTCGTCAGATAAACCAAGGGAGACGTTTCCAAATGGTGGTTTGATCCTGTCGATGGGCAGGAGTTCACTCATGTTGTCCTCATGTGAGACGTTCTTTCTCGGAGAGCTGATAGCTGGTCCAGAGCAGATGAACTCTTTGAGATCTAAGATGTCTTGTCCTTTGAGGTGTTTAGGAGACGCACATAGTGGACAGAGCTGACTGCTGGAAAATGATCTGTCCTTTTTACATTTCATCACCCCTAGGAAAATGAAATAAATCCAGACTTTAGAAAATGGAAGTAGTTCCTCACTCAGTGCTCTAAATATTCAAACACCTCTAATTTGGTTTAAAATAGATTTGTTAAAATATGAATATTAAACACACTAATATATATATATATATTACACACACGCACGGTGTGGAAGTACTGTTTTTTATGCATTTATGAGATCGAAAAACATTATAAACAGTAGAATATAGTGAAATATTTTTTTAATTTAAAACAAATTTTACTTGAATATATTTTTAAACAATTTGAAAAAGCTGAATTTTCATCAACCATAATTATAGCCCATAATAAAAAAGCTGACAGAGTGTGACATCTGGACAACGATCACCTGAAGCCCTCAGAAGCAGTTAAATCACCTGTATTTCGTGCGCTCCAGTCCTGTAACCAGCTCATGTGGCAGTCGCAGCTCCAGGGGTTTCCATATAAGAAGAGGTTCTCCAGCTGGGGCATGTTCTCCAGCAGGTTCCTGGGCAGCGTGCTGAGGAGGTTCTCAGAGAGGTACAGATGCTTCACGGTGGACACGGGGAAATGCTGCAGCAGGGAGAACGTGCTGAAAGTATTGGGATGGAGCTTCTGCAGATAGTTGGACTCTAGATGGAGCAGACGCAGTGACGTCAGCCCGCTGAACGCATCCGGGTGGATGAACTCGATGTGGTTGTGGTCCAGATGGAGCCTAACCAGGGCCGTCAAACCAGAGAAGGTGTGACCCGTAATGACTCGCAGTTTGTTGTAGCTCATTTTTAAAACCTGTGGAGAACACAGGGAGACAATTTTAGTGTATATTTCTGTCATACAGACACCAACTTTATATAGTCTTGATAAGCTACTACTAAATATATGTACTTATATATAACTAGAATTTTCTGTAAAGCTGTTTTTCAATGATTTGTAAAGCGTTCTATAAATAAACAAGCATTGAATTGAATTTTGACACAGCTGTAGTCTGTTCAACATTTGAAATCTAACATGACATCATAGTCACTTTTACTTTGAATATTTTTAAGTTAGCTTCACCAGATGACTGTGATGTTACCTGTAATGAAACCAGATCCTGAAAAGCAGCATCATGTATTTTCTGTACGTTGTTGCCGTGCATCATGAGCAGCTCTAGTTTCTGAAGGCCAGCAAAGGACACGTCTGTGATGTGATTTATAGTGTTAAACCTGTTAGAGAGCAAACGCATTGTTACCAGCATACGCTTGTGTTTATGAGGTGTAAAAATACATAATAAATCAAATAAAAAATACATTTTCACTCGTCTCTTGTTAGTCACTCTGGATGTCTAACACATGCATAAATATAAATGCTTCATTTTTATGCACATGTATATAATATAGATAGCTGGGGCTAGTTTTCACATGGAGAACTTGTCTCTAGGTCTATTAAATCTCAGCAACTATATGGTTTTGAGCAAAAAGTCACATGTGGTTTTACATTTTGATTTCATATTGTTCAGGTGTGTCCCTTAAGCCCAAAAGCAGTCATCAAACTGTTGTGCATAAAATCAAAAACATGATATTTTGAAAGCAACACTTTGGAAATGAGGTCATATTGGTTAATGCTAGTTAATGAATTAAAAAACATTAACAGTGAGCAATGCATTTATTATTCATATAGAGAAATTTTGGATTTTAAGACAATTGCATTGAATAAAAAAACTCTAATCAAAACATTTTCATGCATAAAATCAAACACAATGAGATTTTCTTTTTAGAAACGTTATGTGTCATGTCATGTTAGTTAATGCATGAAATAGTAAGCAATGCATTAATTATTCATTTTGAGGAATTTGAGTTTGTTTCTAAGTAACTGCACTGGATCGTAACACTAAAACAATTTTGTTTTCATGCATAAACAGGCATATTCATTTAGGACATCGGTATGCATGCCTAATAACCTCACTCGAGTTAGCAACATTGTCCTTTAAAGTCATGATTCTACCGCAGTCTGTTTGAATGCATCAGATGATTAGGTGTGACTGACCCGAAGTTAATGCGCTGGACCTGTCTGGAGATGCCGGTGGGAACAGTCAGGAGTGCTCGGAAGGTGCAGTGCACTTCAGAAGGAGCAGAGCAGGCACACTGCCTCGGACAAACACCGCCGGAGCCCGGGACACTGACCAGAAGAACCAGCATCAGACCCACGCATGAAGAGCCCATGATGACCGCCTCTGAAGCGTCCCTCTAGCACTGAAACACAGACACACAAAACACTCACATGCATCCGGCACACACTTATCTATTTCATGTTTACAAATGATGAACTTCCTAAGAATCGAACCCATGACCTTAGTGTTGCAAGCACTGTTGTTTGAGCTACAGCACTTAAATAACACTTAAAGTCATTATAAACTGATATCTTATGAGCATCTGTGGAATCAAACCATATCTCCTTCTGCGTAAGCTGAGCTATCTTCAGTTTATTTTTTCACACAGTTCATTCAGGATCTTGTTTGACTCCTCGAGGTCTCCAGGATTACTTCCAAACTATGCTAGAATTCCTTTTGCATTCCTTAAGGATATCTTGAAACTCTTTAAACAATTAAATTAAAGCCAGCGAGAAGCCAAATAAAAGAGCCCAACAGTCACCAACCATTAAAGACTGAATGCATGAGTCTGCAGTAATGTCTGTGTGTTACTGTACTGCATATAGAAATATATAGAATAGGCTAGTATCTATAGAAATGACCTTACAGAGCCTGATTTAATTGCTTTTTTTTGGCATAGAATAATACTTTTAGGTTGATCCAGCAATAGTAAATAATATTTTTAATAAACAGATTAATTTAGATCTAAACATGTTTTTTTCAGTGAACAACAGTGAGATAAAAGAGTAATAAATCAACTGCATCTATGAATAAACCAATACAATATAATAATAATAAATAAAAAATACATTTAAATATTATTATTTATACTGTATATGCAGTTCAACAACAGATCTAAAATGAAAGAAAATTAAAATTTTATGTTACATTTTTACTTTAAACCACTGAAGCATGAACAGAGTCTCACCTTGATGTTCTTGTGAATGACTGGCTTTCGTGTCCTCATTTCCTTCAAGCAGTTCGCTCTCAGATCAGCTCCACACAGAATAAAATATCACAGCATTTCTTTCAAAAAGTTCACCCGCTTTTCATAAACTTGATAAATGCAACAGAACTAAACAGCAGCAAGTTAAAAAAAACTTTGAATAACTTTCTTATTCAAAGCATCATGTGATGATAAAGTGCATGAGGATCTGCGAGGTGCTTCAGCGTCAGCTGAGGAACTCAGAGTAGAGCTGGAGAAGAGAGATTGGGAAAGTCAAGCTGGAGTAAGGAGGAGCCTCAGATCAGTGCCCCTCCTCTCAAAGCAGCTGCCACTGAGCAATAACACTCATCTGCTGCTTCTGCTTCTGAAACACCACCTATTAAACAACACAGAAGATACAGTGGCTTTATTGAGAGGAGGCTGGGAGATTGGTTTAAGGCAATTGCTTTGGACCATAATACTCAAACGAAAACGAACTGTTGTGCATAAAATCAAAAACATGATATTTTGAAGGTAACACTTTAGAAATGAGGTCATATTGGTTAATGCTAGTTAATGCATTAAAAATATTAACAATGAGCAATGCATTTTTTATTCATATAGAGAAATGTTGGAGTTTAAGCCAATTGCATTGGATCATGATATTCAAATGGAAACAATTACATGCATAAATTTTTTTTTATGATAATTGGAAAGTAACACTTTAGAAATGAGGGCACATAGGTTAATGCATTAAATAACATTAATAATGAGAAATTCATTTATTATTCATATTGAGGAAGTTTGAAATTTAAGCCAATTGCACTGAATAAAAAAAAACATTTTCATGCTTAAATGAGATTTTCTTTTTAGAAATATTGTCATTAGTTAACGCATAACTTTAACAATAAGCAATGCGTTTATTATTCATTTTGAGGAGTTTGAGTTTGTTTCTAAGTAACTGCACTGGATCGTAACACTAAAACAATTTTGTTTTCATGCATAAACAGGCATATTCATTTAGGACATTGGTCGAGTTAGCAACATTGTCCTTTAAAGTCATGATTCTACCGCAGTCTGTTTTAAGTGTGTCTCCTGACCATCTGTAACCCGAGACCCTTCTTTACTATAAATAATTGTGCCAAAGAATGAACTATTTGTCACTATTTGCATTGACATCTTCTGAAAGGGAACGCAGATATTAAAGCATGTGCTGTATTTCCTGAGTGACGCGAGCGAGGCTGTGGTTGTTTAGTCAGCGGTGAACGGTTCTTGGTGGTCCTGGTCCAGCACTGATTCAAAGACTAGGTTAAAAATACCTTGGAGTGCTGCTTTTATTGCCTATTTTACACAACAACAACAACAGAGCTGTGTTAAATCACTGCAGAACTATACACAAGCCCTTTGTTTCACTTTTATTTGCATTCATTTTCCTGGCAAATGATACATCTTACTTTATGAAGAGTTGCACAAGACAAAGTACTCTAATTAGCAATTGAGATTGAAGGAATTCACATTTTATAGTCATATAATGTTTTATAGTCACATATTATACGTGAAGTATCTTCTGATTGGATGAGCTGCACTTTATAAGATTGCTTGGTAAACTTAAAGTGTTACCTTTTTAACATATATATCAAGCATTTTTTTAATTATATTGATATTATATTTGCTCTGGAGACTCCTGAGATGTGTGTGTTTCTGACCGATAACGTCCAGATCAAACTCCACCGAGATGAACAGAAATGCTGATAATGGACAGACCTGCTGGAGGAAAAGAAGGAATTCAGATTGAGTCCTGACATCAGTCATGTTTAATCTGTGGAGTCATTAGCTTCTGTTTATGTTGAATAGATGATATGGAGTGATATTTCTGAAGCGTGTCCGTGTCTCGTCTCATTGGCAGAGCAGAAGAAGCCTGCAGATGGCCAACATCTTCTCAGAAGAACTGAAGGAAATTCACAGACATCTCCAACTAATAGAAACTAATGAGCTGCAGACCATATTAATATCATTACTGAGGCTGTTTGTTGTTTTTCTTTCTCAAATGAGACACTTGATTCATATTAATTCATGATATGACATTAAAACACTGATGGTTTCTTCATCAAAAAAAAACTGCCTCATCATCTGACAAACAGAGAACAAATATTTGTATATATATATATATATATATATATATATATAATTGATTAGCTTTAGTTTATATTTATTTTTTGTTGTTTTCAAGTTAAAAACAGATTTTTATAAATTAATAAATTATTAAATAATTATTTAAAAAGTATTAATTATAAGAAATATGTTTTAAATAAATAAAAAAAATATATATATATATATTTAAGTTAATTTCATTTCAAGTAAAAATATGACAAACTAAACAAAAATGAGAAATTTTGCACTGAACTGAAATGAAGCTTAGGTTTTTCAATAATTAATTAAATTATTTATTGTAAATAATGAATTTTTATTTAAATGGTTTTAGGTTTAGTTAATGATAATAACCCTAGATTATTTTTTTTTATACATTTTATAAAAAATAATTTTAAAATTAATTTTATAAACTTTTTTTTTTTTTTTATAAATGATCAAGCCACACATTCTCAAGTGAGAAATGCACTGTCACTTAATTAATTCCAGTGAAGTCAATGAAAGCCAAACTTGTATGATTATCATCCTTCACTGAAGACAGAAAGCATCATAAATCACATGAGAAACAGACACAAACACATCATTACTGACGATCTGCTCCTCCGTTGCAGTAAATCAACATATAACAATATTATCTGTCACTTTTGTGTTTGTGTAATTAAAAATGCTGGATCATGAGACCGAATCCGTCATGAACATTCATTTAGAGTTAATTCTGTAAGTCGTCTTGAGTTCCCAGACACCTGCTACGAGCGAGTCCAGGACATCTGTGAGGCAGAAGATTTTATAATGAGCGGTGAACTGTTCAAGCTGTCAGATAAACAACAGAAGAAGCACAGCAGCATATCAGTGAAGGTTTAAAGATCCCGATATAATACTCAGCCGATGAAAAGGACTCAGATCGTCTCAGATTAGGATGAGTTTGTTTCTTCATCAAATTTGGTAAAATGTGACATTACATCACTTGCTCACCAATGGAAGTGAATGGGTGCCGACAGAATGAGAGTCTGATAAAAACATCACAATCCACAGCTCTCCAGTCCATCAGTTAACATCTGGAGAAGACTGGCTGGTGGAATGACCTTCCCATCACTATCCGAAATGCTGACTCCCTTACAACCTTCAAACGACTTCTGAAGACCCATCTCTTTCAACACTATTTAACATCATAAAAAAAAAAAAACAAAAAAAAAAACTAACCCTACTCTTTCCTTCCCTTTCTAGCCTGCACTTATTTGAAGATTGCCTGTTGTATGGTATT
>JAUCMS010000037.1:413705-431754 GCA_032357445.1 Enteromius radiatus
TTATGTCCATGTACTCAACTCTTATTATTCAACCATGCCAAGCTACATTCAGTTTTACATTCTAGGGCACCTTTAAAAGAAAGCAGAAGTGCCCTGAGCGTTAGAGACGGACGGTTGGATGTGATGCAACCAAAGCACACAGAAATCACCTTATTTCAAGCACGACTGCCGCGGTGTATTGTTTTAGTATTTAGTATCGGGAGAAAAAAAGGAGTAAATAATAAAAAGTATTGAGGAAGAAAAGTAACCTTTGCAAACAAAAAAAACCTTTTATTAAAATAATACCTAATATATAAATAATTAATTGCAACAATCATTGGGAACTTTGATCCGCTCTCCTTTATTTCTAGAGATGAGAGTTAGCTGCATTGATTAGTTATTGATCTGTAACCTGAGAGTGACACAGCTCAGAAAGGTGAAAGACGAAACAGAGCAACAATGTTGCAGCGGTGTTCTGACTGATCTTTGTTAGAATGTTACAATGGTGTTCTAAGTGGTTGCTAGGGCATTCAGACTGGTTGCTATAGCTCTGCTGGAATGTTGCGAGGGTGTTCTGACTTCTAAACAGACGAGTGAAGTCAGATGTGATGTTAAATGCATCAGCTCAGCCATCAATAATGAATCGCTCTATTAATGCAGAAACACAAACACATTCTTTGAGCCGCTAGCAGAAGCGTCTGCAAGTTTAGCGTCTCCTTGAAGTCTTCTGTAATCTCTGACAGCACAGAGAAGACGACGACTGAAGAGCTTCAGAGGCAGGATCAATTGTTCTCAAACAGATTCATGTTCAAGCATTTTAACCAGACTTTAATACGAGTCAACGAGATCTGGGAACGCATGAGAGAATGAATGATTGATTTCATTATTATTATATTTTTATTTATTTAATACACTACTGTTCAAAAGTTCTAAGGATTTTTGTTGTTGTTGTTGTAAGAAAATAGTTTATAACAGTTAGTTATAATAGTTTAATAACAGTTTTATCAAGGAGACATTAAATGTAAAAGAAGACACTTCTAACGTTACAAGAGATTTTTACTGATCAAACAAAAGCAGGCTCTGTGAGCAGAAGACAAAACAAATCATTTGAACAGCGTATTTTCATAATATAGCTAAATCACTGTAACGTATTAAACCTAGAATCTCTCTAATTCTGTTCATCTCTCTGATTGAACTTTTACAGGAATCAGATGAGACGAGAGCACATAGAGCCACGGTTAGGTCTCTTCAGTCTCCACAGAGCAGAAGCGTCTCAGATCACTCTGCTCCGTTTGAGAAAATGTCAAGGATATTTCCAGCAAAGACAGAGTAATTTCTCAGACTAAATGAGTCTGGCAGGTATTTGAATGAGAAGAACAACACTCTGTTCAGAGGTCAGTCAGCGGCTCGCACCTCTCTGAATGTTAATGCTGAGAGACTGGAAGGAAACGAGAGGGATCTGGATTTCTTATGTTATCAGATGTGTTTCCTGACAGAGCCTGAGACTCGACAGACCTGACGCTGACGTGTGTGTTTCTGTCTGCTGCGGTGATTCACACGAGAAGGCATCGATCTCTGCTTTAATTCCTCTGAATGAGTTCAATAGTTCTGCAGAAAGCAGCTGATGTGGAGGAGTGTTTTCCTCTCAGACACTTACACTCCCAAAATAAGAGCTGGACGTTCAGATGCTCTCAGCTCTGTGTGTGTGTCGCTGAGATGAGAGTTAGAGCTTACAGAACCACCACATCTACCTCTGAGTGCCTCTCTAACACACACACACACACACACTACATGCACACTACAGAGAGAGAGACACACATACACACACTCTCTCTCTCTCTCACACACACACACACACTAATAGCAGCACATCAGCAGGTGTGTGTTAATTATAGAAGGGCTCGTCTGGTTTTAGTGTTCAGTAATGAGTGTTGGTCTGCTGAGGGTTCGAGGGGGATGATGCAGAAGAAACAGCTGTCAGGTGTGAAGGTCTAGACCAGAGAAAAAAATATGCGCTTCTGTTTACAGTTTTTGTCTATTGCTTCCACAATAAAACTGAATGCTTACACCAAAGCCTCAATACCCTAAAAGACACTTACATGCACTCCTGAAATCACCTGAACACCGATCGGTCTGAGCCTCAGCACTACAGACAGACCTCAGGTCAGACAATCTGAGAACTTTACATGCTTGGAGGCGATGAGAGTCAGAGTAAGAGGACAAAGAGAGAGAGGAGTCGGACTTGGAAGAGGATGAGGATGAAGAAGAAGATGAGGACCAGTGTGGAGACGTGTGCCAGATGACATCAGAGCTACTCTGGTGGACCATGTGATCAATCACGGCCTGTCCATGAGTCCACCCGAACCTCAGTCAGACTGGAGAACAGCTATATCTTCAAGTTTCTACTCCAGACTGTACCTACTGTATGCGTCACATGACTCTGTATCATATTACAGTATTACTGTACTAACTACTAAATAACCTAAATGTTCTTTTTTTGAATCTTTTTTTTGTAAAAACTCTTGTTTGATTACTGCAGAAATTCTACTTTTGAGTTTTAGAGAAGACACAGAGACTGCAGTGTTTTATATAAAGCCCATCAGTGTGCTGCTGCTGATATGAAAGACTAATTCAGATGGTGCTTGTTGCAAGGATTTCATTTTAGAAAGGGGTGTTAAGTTTTGATTGCAGTGTTGGCGTAGAAGTGAATGTGTGTTAAAGTGTGATGTATTTTCAGCATCATTACTCCAGTCTTCAGAGTCACATGATCTTCAGAAATTATTTTTCAGGATTCACAGATGAATAGAAAGCTCAAAAGGACAGCATTTATTTGCAATATTAATATAATTTGTAAGATTATGAATATCTTTACTGTCACATTTTATCAATGAATGCATCCTTGATCAATTAAAGAAAAAAAAAACAACTTTTAAACTGTAATTTATCAGCATCTCTGTGTTGATAATAATGAGAAATGTATGTTGAGCACTAAATCAGTCTGAAGATCATGAAATAAATTACACTTTAACACATGGAATAATATTTCACAATTAAACAGTATTTTATTAAGCTATATATTAATGTGCTCTGCCAGCTAAACGGCTTCATCAGTTCCTCATATCTGAATGTTTATTTTGTGTCATAAGATGCAAATGAATGTGTAAAGAAGTGAGTCACACGCTTTGGTGCTGGCGCGAGATAATAGCGTCTGAATGACAGATGATCGGCATCTGACACATAATCAATGACAAAGAGCTGATTGTGTCTTTTCAGGAGTCACACACACACCTTCACAAGAGAGAGAAATCATGAAGAACAGGGTCAGCTCAGCAAAAAATACAAATACAAATCCAATTCTGTCATTATTCCTTCATGCTGATCGTATTTTAAATGATTTTCTGTTACTCATACAGTGAGCATAAAATACTGACTGATTTCTGATTGAATTAACCCTTTCAGTCGAGGTTTTCAGTCCTTTAGATGCCACGGACCCCCAACCATAATCAACCTCACGTGAATGATCCATAAACAGAAAATTACTGTGGAAAAAAACTACATTTTAAATAAGCATAAAATAACTGCTAGCAAAATATTTAGTTTGTATTACATGATTTAATTGCATCTCTTTCTGCTCATTGTTGTACAGTTTGATGTATTATTTAAAAAATGCTTTATTAACATATTTAATTTAGTAATTTACTCTTAATTTCATAAATCTTTATTATATTTTTTCATTCATTCACTTACATTTATTTCAGTATTTCATTTTAATCAAATGTTTTTGTTTATTTATTATCAACATATTTATTTAAATCAAATTTTGTTTATTTTATTCTTTTTATTTATTTCTTCAATTATCAAAGTATTTAATTTATTTTTATTTTAATAATTAATTTATTTTATGTTAAATCACACATTTTCATTTAATCGGTCATCAATGTATTTATTTTTATTAAATTGTATTTCATTGTTTTATTTTTATGCTTTTCATTATTTATTAAATTAAATCTAATTTATTTTCAATATATATTTTACTAATGTATCGGTTCTCAATTTACATTCATTCTTCTGTTTTTCCCCCACAGACATTTCCATGGACTCATTCCCCGGGCCCCAAAACCCCATATTTTACTGTTTATAGAAGGGTTCTTCAGAAGACTAAAGCTCTCTGCATGTTAGATAACATCTCTCCTGATGGCTGAACTCAGTCTGGTGGGTATCAAGAGCTTGTGGACAATGATTAATTAAGCTGAAGACAAACACACAATCTTCTCATATTGTTTCCAGCATCCAAACTCTGCTGCGTCATCGTCTCTCAGGGTCCGCATACTTTGTTAGGCTCTGCACAGAAAACAAATTAAAGTCCACAGAAAATGTTCATTCATATTTCATCAGGGACGCCCTAATCAAGAGCCGAAAGAGAAAAACTGCATCTGGCACAACAAGAAGAGCAGCGAGATTCTTCACCCTAATGACTCAAACTCTCCTCTGTCATCATCAACATTTCAGATCTACATATTCCATCCACATAAACCATTTTGATTCAGGAAAATAAGAAAAGAAAGCTGCAAACACTGAAATGGTCCACATTTGCATAAAAAATAAATAAATAAATAAATCACCTTAATGCAAAGGTGTAGAGTTCACTAAGCCACGCCCGTAAACCACCACAGGCCAATCATGGCTTAGCAACCGTAGCTAGGCGCTGGAGGTCTATCAAGCTTTCGAGTGAGGGAAACATGCTGAAACGTTTTGCGTATAGATTGTGCAAATCTGATACCCGGTGTCCTAAAAGTTTGGACGGTTATAGGCTTTAGCTTCAATTTTGATTTCATTATTTTCTAATCGGTTGCATATTATGTCATGGATACACCCCTCGAATGCATACTTCATACTTTTGTCTTGCTCTCTCAGATATCTCACCTGTTCACCAAAAATGGCTAATTATCTCCTTGGGAATGTCTGACACTGGTGCGTCCATACTGTAATAACCATGCCAGGTACGAAAGCTGGACGTAGCAACAGTAACTAAGGAGGACGGGGCTTAGCGAAAGGTCAATTTTTGAAACAATTAAATATGTGTATGTAATCACTGTTGCTGTATGTCAGACAGATCTGAAATAAGCCTCCCTATTGATATTACCTGAGTAGTTAAAGAAATAGCTAGAAAACTGTGTAAGCGATTCCTGGAAGCCGATGCCAATATTTGAAATCACCAAAACAAACACGCCTCTACCCCAAAAGGGCCCGCTCACACATACATAGCCTTGTCTGCAACCCATGCAAAGATTAGCTCTGTGAAACAAAGCAGAATACATTGTGTCTAAAACATATATACGTAGATGCCTCTTTATCAACAGCTTCAATGGGCCGCGATACATAAGCCGTCCGCCATATTGTAGCGGTCCTACTTGACGTCATTCACCACAGTATTCACTGAAAGACACGTCTATGGTCTACACGGGATGCGAGCTGCGCGACAAAATACTATACACTCTAAACACAGTTAAGTTGAATTTACTTAAAGAAACTGGTTGCCCTAAAAAATTTAAGTAACGTTTACTGGAAAACTTGAAGTAATCGTTACTTAAATATAAGAGTGATTTTAACAACCATTTTAAGTTGAATTTACTTAATGATTTTACTTTGTCTTACTCCATTCCTCTAATAGCATTGCCTTAAAAACACGAAGTAAAGTGAAATAGAAACGAATGCTTACCTAGTATAGTTTACTTAAAGGAGAGTTATATATATAGACTTAGTAGAGCTACTCATACTTAGTATAGCTGACTCCCAGAGTGCACTGCGGCAGAATACATTATATAATTGCTTTCCTTTTACAGTTGTAGTTGTTTTTATTTGCAAATGTAATGCGCTGTCTTGTGTCAGTAGCACAACAAAAAGCGCGGGGACCGAGCCGGACGCTGAGCTCTGCCCTCGCAAGAGTCCCTGGACAGCAAGCCAAACATGCTATTATTTATATTTCCATTTGCATTATGAGGAAGTGTGAACTCGTGAAGTTACTGCACTGCTGCCTCTCACTGCTTTATTAATGCCATTGGTTCCTTTGTGGCTACTTGAATATTTTAAGTAAGTGTCACTCAAAGCAAGTAAGTAAATTGCTTTATTTGCCTTGAAAGTTGCTGTAACTTGGTAAAACCTCGTAAGTATAACAACTAATTAGCCCAGTCATCATTTTACCGACTAGGACCTTTGAATGAACAAATCTTTTTCGAGTCATTTCGTTTATTTATGCAAAACATAATTGAAACGTTATGTGTCACTTCCCTAACATATCTACTACTGTACGTATACAAACGCTGATCCCACAACAAACAATACAAAACTATAATGCTATGAGAAACAGAAAAGATGAAGTCATTGTTTACCTGGATCTTCATTCTGTGATTAGCTCACTATCTGACAAGTAAGCAAGGTTTAGTCATTCGTTCATCACCTGACAGCCTTGAGCTTTAAACAATGCAGCATGAGCCGGAAAGAGATTTGATTAGTTCATCTCCCGAGTCTTTCAAACTAATTTCAGGACTGAACCTGCACAGAAAACCTTGTTCTTCTCGAGTCACATTAAAGATTAAAGATCGTTCACGAACAACCCATCACTAAAGGTTTGTTTGGGTATTCGGTAGGGATGGGAATCGAAAACCAGTTCTTGTTCAGAATCGGTTCCCAGTGTTTCAATTCCTTTTTGCAAACGATTCCCTTAACGATTCCAGTGGGCACGAATGACGTCAGCACGTTGCGTAGCTTACGCTCAGTCAATAGTACGCATGGCGCCTAAGCGGAACAAACGCTCAAAAATCTGGTTGTATTTCACCAAAAAAGACGAAAACAGGGCAACTTGCAATACTTGCAGCATAGATATTTCCTCAAAGGCAGGAAATACCACTAACATGCTAAAACCTTTGTGCACGCAGCATGCAATAACAATACAAGAATGTTGCGTTTTCGATAGCGCGATTTATTCCGGTGTGAACGACAGTTCTTCAACCCAGCAGCAGCAACAACGTTAGTGATGCTAATCAACAATTTGTTGTCCCTTTTCTTCTAAAATGAGAATCGATAAGGGAATCGATAAAGAATTGAATCGTTAAGCAGAATCGAAAATGGAATTGGAATCGTAAAAATCTTATCAATTCCTAGTATTCGACCCCCACTCCGTTTTCTAAAGCATTTTTGAAAAAATCGCTTACCCTGCCTTTAATACATGACAGGGGTATAAACACATAGCGTAATATATATATATATATATATATAGTATTTTTTTATATTTGAAAATAGAACAGTTTTGTGGTGTGGGACAGTAACAGCGGTCAGTAATGAGCCTCTCAGGAGCTGCAGCTGCTGTAAATTGGCCAGAAGGGACACGGACAGTCACTATTTTAAACCCTGCACTGAGTTCAGCGTCCCACATTAAAAGTCTTGCTTTGCTGCATTTTGAGGCTTATATGATGCTAGACAAAAACATTCTCTGCATTTGCGTTTTCTAAGAAAAGCGCACTATTCCCTGATGCAGACGTTGTCCTGAGAACATCATATAATCTGATTTAGAGCAGAAAACGCTGATATTTATGTTCTATAGCAGGAATACTCAAAGTCAGGCCTGTTTTTTTTTGTAATAAATAAGCAAATATTAATGCAAATTGTCATTAACAAAGTGACTGCAGTAATATTTGTTCTAGAAAACAAGACAAGACCTTTTTTTAAAGCAAAACCAAGTAAAATAAAAGGATAAACTCTAGATATATGCACAAGTGGCCTTTAAATATTTAAACGTTGAATATAAAAGTAAGGAAGATATATATATGCCACATGATTTGTGATAAATGCAATACAATGAATACATTTTTTTTGCAAAAAGAGTTTTACATGTGAAGTTGCATTGGTTGAGAAGTGAACACACTGGTTTAATGAGACTATTTTCATGAATTAGTTTGTGGAAAGGAGCATCACTTACCGTTCGGATAAATGAGATGAAAACATGAGACAGACCTCAGATCAGCTTCAGTCACAAACACCCTAATCAGCGTCTTACTAATGATGATCAAACACAGTTACATAATTTGATCAAAAGGTTGATTTTTTTGAAGAGATCAAACCATTTAGTATAAAAAAAACAAAGACTTCATCAGATCAGTTCATGATACTCACTGATGTTTGAGCTCCGATCAGGATGTCACTTCCTGTGGGATGATGTCATTCAGGAAATAGTTGTAGAGGTTTTTACGTTTTTTAGGTCATTTTTGTTAGAGAATGAAAACAGATGTTAGTAAAATCATTAGGTTATTATTCTCATTTTCATTTAGTTTCAAAATAATAATAATAAAAAAAAAAAATCTAAATCTAAAAATAATAATAATTTAAAATATTAAAGAAAGAAACTAATAATAGTATATCACTGATCAAATAACATGACTGAACTGAACATTTAGATTTCAAATTCTCCCCATGTCTACTTTATTTAGATTCTGTAATGAAAGAAACTATGAATTACTTCTTTTACTTCTATTTTTCCCTTTTACATTAACATATGAGCAATTACATGAATTGAATATCATTAAGAAAGAAAGAAAAAAAGAAAAATGTTCTGGTAATTTTCAGCTTCAACATTATTTTTACAGACAAAAAATCAATGCCATAGAATCTTAAAATAGATGCAAGCTTCTTTTTTATTTTGTCTAAATGGGTCCATAAAGCCCCTTTAACATCTGATTATAAAAAGGTTAGAAAGAGACTCTTCTTTATAGAAACTTTAACTGAATGGCTCTTTGTGCAACCAAAAATGTTTTTTCTATGGCATTGCTTTGAAGAACCTTCGTCTTGCTGTCTGCCCTCTGAATACATTGGGAAAAAACCCGCTCTCGAAAGACAACACAGAGGCTGCAACACCAAAATAAAGAATAGGGGCATAGGATGTGCACCAAAACAATAACAAACTACAGCCAGCCAATCAGCAAGAAGAGGCGGGGTTTAATGTGCATGCACATAATAGACAGAGCTGATTGTACAGCGAGAATCTGAGAGTTTTTTATTTTTATTTTATTTTTATTTAGACATGTTAGCTTGATGTTAGCTCTGTCGCTGTCTATCTTGGGTTAGCACCGCCTTTGCGCGTTCACGGCAGTTACAGAAACACTGGGGGGAGGGGGAAGCTTGCTCTGTTTTGTTTTTTATTTACATGAAACGTCAGCGGAAGTGACGTCACACAAGATCGCATAGAGCACCTTTAAGCACCTTTATTTTTTAGAGTGTCATATGCTGGAACCTCCATATACTGTACATTCACACGCTATGTTTTCATGCTCCAATTGCAAGCCTTCAGAGGTGTTTATGTGTCTGTGGTCCATGAGTGACCACAGATGGTAGTGGTGCCACAGACTGAGCGAGCACAGTTACTGCTCATGTCTCTGGAGAAGCTGAACCTCCACCATCTGTCTCTCAGATGATAGTCAGGAGCTCAGAGTCTCTACACTCACCTGCAAAAACACTGCATTTCAGCTTCTTACGGTCGTTGCACACTGAGTTCGACACTTTCATGGCATTTTTGCACATTAAAAAATACAGATGACCTCACATTGTGCCAATGATGTTTACACACGGCCTCCAAAACTTTTGTCTGTCATAACAGAAATTCGTATCAGGGTTATTTTTCTGTGTTTTCACATTCGTACATGTATTTTGATAGGAAAAGATGATGAATATGAAAAACCTTCAAATTTAATGCTCAGCGTGCAAGTACTTTTGGACTTTTATCTTGAAAATGAGCACAGTCTGCTCACATTCTGTCACTGTTGCACAAATCCATTATTAAGATGTTTTACTAACCAATGCCTCAGCAATGGATGCTCTGCAGTGAATGGGTGCCGTCAGAATGAGAGTCTGATAAAAACATCAGAATAATCCACAGCACTCCAGTCCATCAGTTAACATCTGGAGAAGACATAAGTCTTCCTCTAGTGAAACAGTGACAGAAACAATTCTGACGGCACCCATTCACATCCATTACTGAGACATTTCTCCAGATCTGATGAAGAAACCTGATTTTTGGATTCTACTCCTTTAACACATCACACACATATTAAACATGAAATATAAAAACAAGAAAGTGAGCAAATGAGTAAAATCTAAGTTTATTTAATTTTAGAAAAAGCAGCAAAAAGTCTCTTACATATACAGTATCCATCAATAAGCCTTTCAATGAGGCAAAACCAAATCATATTCATCCAGCGTAAAGTATGAGGAAAGATTTAAAGAAGCAACATGATTCAGAGCGAGACTGAAACATGTAAATGTCCATCGATACCCTGTTAGGCAGATGACGGATTAATATATATTGACAAATGATAATTCATTATTACAGCACTGTGGATCCGTGATGAAGCTTCAGTTACAGGAAAAGTAACAAATAATGGCTGAGTACATCATTTAATGCTTGAAAATTTCAACTGGAAAAGCAGACCGCAAAATGAGCAAAAATAAACAATGATATAAAAATAAAATAAACCCAAAATATTGATCAGGATTTATAAGTCATTATGCAAATGGACCGTACTTACAGGAACTGAGCTATAGCTAAAGAAACATTATTATATAGAAATAAGAAACAGTATGCAAACTTCCTATTTACAGATTACAATCACAGGAAGTTAAACTTTCAGCTCATCTCATATTTCTGGAAAACAACAAAACCATTTCAATATCAATGTATTTCATTTATAGGTGGCCTGACATGTCAACTTTTGACTCAGCCAATGACGTGATTTTGGGGGCGGGGCTATCTGGAATAACAGCACTTTTGCTTTCCCATTTAATGAGGTTTAAAGCAGAAGGAAACTATATATGGATCTAATATTTAACGTTTTTATCAAATTTGTTTCATGTGATGCAATAATTGATTGAAATGAGGACTAGACAATCCACCATCACATAAACAATGTTTTGAAACGGTCAAACGTGAAGGGATGAAGATGGCAAATGTACATTCAGAACTGTACACGAGCAAATGAAAAAAGTCCTGAAAAGACAGTTTCATTGAAAGCAATGCTACAAGCTGCAGATGATCTTTTTTTAAATTTATTCTATATGCTATATACACTAAAATAACACTATTCAGGCTGAGAGAAAGATTACTGTCAGATAAAGGCCATCGGCACTCTGATACCACGCTGCTCTTAAAGGTGCTGCAAGCAGTTTTCAACAGAATAATGCATATAAAATCTCACTACAACCTGACAGATATCACAAGTGCTGTGAGAAATCATAGAACTGGACTGCGCAAAAACAGCAGAAAAGAGTAGCCAATCAGAAACACTCCACCGCTCTGTCAGTCATATCTTTGGAGGGCAGGGTTTAAAGGTTTAAATAAATGTGCAGAACGGCTGAAATCACTCCCAGCACCTTTAAGGTCTGACAGAAGATCCTCTCAGATGGCACAAGAGTTTCACACTGCAACCTGATCTCGTGTTTAACATATAAGACCTTCTGGCGCTTCTGTGGCACATGTTTTTTTCTTGAATTCTTGAAATTACTAAGCATATTCAAGAAATGTTTGAAAGACACTGGGGATATCATTATTTAAAGTTTAATTTGGCACAGAGATGAAATGTTTTCAGAAACCCTCTCAAGTCAGCCACAGTGGTCAGTGCTACTGCTGGTTATGGCTGCGAAATAGACTCAATCAACTGCCATAAAGCACTGCTGTGCATGATAGATAGATAGATAGATATCCTTGCAACTGCCTAGCAACACTCTAACAACCCCTAGAAATGCCCTAGCAACTGCATAGAAACAACCTAGAACATCCTAGCGAATTCCAAGCAATACCCTAGCAACTACATAGTAACTTAGAACATCCTAGCAACTGCCTAGCAACACTCTAACAACCACCTATGAAAACCCTAGAAATGCCCTAGCAACTGCATAGCAACAACCAATAACATCCTAGCAAATTCCAAGCAACACCCTAGCAACTACATAGTAACTTAGAACATCCTAGCAACTGCCTAGCAACACTCTAACAACCACCTAAAACACCCTAGCTACTACCAAGAAAATGTGATGTCACTTTCGACTGCAGGAACATCTTTGCAACTACATAGAAACACTCTAGCAACCATCCAGAATACCCTAACAATTGCCTAGCAACACTTTCGCAATAAAAATATTTAAAAACAGTAATTAAAGGATAATCTAGTGATGTTACTTTGCAACACTATAGCGACCACCTAGAATAGCCTAGCAACTGCATAGCAACACTCTAGCAACCACCTAAAACACCCTAGCTATGGCAAAGAAAATGTGATGTTACTTTTGATTGCTTAGCAACGCCCTAGCAACAGCATAGCAGTACTGTATCAACCACCCAGAACCCTAACAACTAAACCCTAGCAATAAAAAAAATAGTTGAAAGCAGCAATTAAAGGGTCAATTAGTGATGCAAATTTTGACCACCTTGCAACACTCTAGCAAACACCTAGAATACCCTAGCAACTGCATAGCAACCTAGAACATCTAGCAATACCTAAAAACTGCATAGAAACATTTTATCAACCATCTAAAACGCTCTAGCTGATGTCTAGGAAAACTATCTATCTGTCTACCTATCTACCTATCTATGTATCTATCTATCCATCCATCCATCCATCTATCTATCAGTAAGCATGGCCTTGTACTGCAGTGCAAGTGTTAATGAATTAATCATCCCACACATTAACCAGGAAATCAGGATGCAAATAATACTTCTTCATTTACGTAATCATCTTTTTTGAAAGCTCCAGTCGCTGTACCATGAATGCGAAAATGGTTACATTCACTGATCACATTATACAGGTTAATAAGTGTAACGTTACTTGTTCATAAAAGAGTCTGTAACAAAATAACACCCTCAGTATTTGTGTTCGAGCACCCGGGTGCACTTCTAAGTAGTTCGTCAACCTGCAGCGAGTTATACTCGCGTCGTGGAGTGTCCATGCGGGAGGCCTGTGCTGCTCGGAGTGCTGTTCCCGAATGCATTGAATGGGTTGTGATACGGTTGCATGCTGGCGAAAGAGGTCGGAATCATAGAGATGGTGTTCGTTGTCATCAGTGGGACATCGTCAGGCGAACGACGCAACGTTAGCGCATAATCCGGAGGACAGGTCAGCCGTATCATGTCGTGGCCTTGCAGCGAATCACAATCGTGATCGTGGTCGAGCTGCTTCATTTGCAGGGACATCAATTCTTCGCTCGGCACACGGGGGATGTCGTTCACAAGATTTCTTGGCGGACTGTGTCTACGACTCGACTCCAGCCGGTGCTTGTCTTTCTTGTAGTAGAGTGCTGCAAACGCTAGGATGTTTAAGAAGAGCAGAGATGCACCGACAGCGATCGTCACGCTCAGCTCGGTGGAATAATCTCGCGCTTCTATGATAACTGTTCCGTCGGCGTGCTCGGATGTCTTCTGCTGATCCGACATCTGTTTGGTGTTGGCCGGAGGAGCGGGCGGATGGCGGGTGGTCGACGGCCAGAGTTTGTTGGACAGGCGTTTGGTGTAGGAGAATGGCGTCGTGTCTTGTGGTGGGATTTTGGTCGTAGATGAAACGTACTGGAAGAGTTCGTTGATGTTGTGTAAATGCGGCACTAACTCCAGCCAGAAGGCGATCTTGGTGGCTCTGTAGTGGTCACGGACACGAGGCTTCAGGCCGATGTGCAGGTACAGCTGGTCTTTAGGGTTATACTTAGACCAGGCCACCTCCTCAAAGCGGTTCGGTTTAGTGTGGATAAATTTTGTGTCTTGGGGAACTGGCTGATTCGGGTCTCTGTGCAGTAAAACCAAACGTGTTAAATTAGTGACATCTGTACAACTGTTGATTCTTTAATTTGCATTTCTAAATGTATTCTTGTGAAATACTGAAATGTTGATCTGATCAGATTCAGAACTAAAAATAGCTGAATTAAAAAGTTAGTTTGTGTAGTTAAGATCAACTACTTAGCACACTTGCCACTGCATGGCAACACTCTAGCAACCATTCAAAATACCCTAGCAATAAAAAAATAACTGAAACCAGCAAATGAAGGGTCAGTTAGTGGCAAAGTATTTAATTGCCTAGAAAGGCCTTGGAACTGCATTGAAACACTCTAGCAACCACCCAGAACACCCTGGCAACCGACTAGCAACACATTAGCAGCTAAAATGACAAAACAGCAATTAAAAGATCAATTAGTGATTTTACTTTTAAGTAGGGATGTCCTGATCGGGCGATCTGTTTGCGAGTTTTGTCAGTAAACACTGTCCTGTAATCAAACACATTGAGACGTATATACTATGTATATATATATATATATATATATATATATATATACAGCCATTGTTCACTTACGAGCTGCACAAATCCACGCTGATAATAAACATGGTTTTGCGCAGCCCGTCAGTGAACAACGGCTGTGTGTAGTATATACGGCTCAATGTGAAATCAAGAACCTGATGGCATTTACCGCTGATTACAGGCTTTACTGACAAAAAGCGCATTACAGATCGGCTGATCGCGATCGGGACATCCCTACTTTTAAGTGCCTAGCAACATACTAGCAACTACCCAGATTACCCTAATAATAATCCTAACAACCAAAAAGTGGAAAGCAGCAAATTCAATTTACTTTTCACTAACAACGCCCTAGCAACTTCATAGCTAGCAACACTCTAGCAACCACCCAGACTGTCCTAGCAACTGCCTAACAACACCCTAACAACAAAAACAATAACTGGAAGCAGCAATTAAAGTGTCAATTAGTGATGTTATATTTGAAAGCCTAGCAACACTCTAGCAACCACTCAGAAAAACCCTTGCAACCTTCTTAACAACACCCTAGCAACAAAAAATACCTAAAAGCAGAAATTAAAGTTTCAATTAGTGATGATACTTTTGACTGCCTAGCAACACCCTAGAAACTGCATAGCAACACTCTGACCATCACCCAGACTACCCTAGCAACTGCCTAACACCCTAGAAACAAAAATATCTCAAATCAGCAATAAAAGGGTTAATTAGTGATGCTACTTTTGACTGTCTAGCAACACCCTGACAACTCATAGCAACACTATAGCAACCATTCAGAATACCCTAGCAACTACCTAGCAACATCCTAGCAAAAATATCATAAAGCAGCAGTTAAAAGGTCAGTTAGTGATGTTATGTTTGCTTAACTAGCAAAGCCCTAGCAACTGCACATAGCAACATTCCAACAACCATCCAGAATACCTTAGCAACTACCTAGCAATGCCTTAGCAACTGCATAGCAACACTCTGGCAACCACTCAGTATATGTTATCAAAAAAAAAATCTCAAAGTAGCAACTAAAAGGTCAGTTAGTGATGGATTCACTGGCAAAGCCCTAAAAACCACACATAGCAACATTCCAACAACCACCCAGAATACCTTAGCAACTGCCTAGCAACACTCTAGTAACGCATCAATTAATTTTTAGTGCATTTGGCCAGCTTTTATTAACAGTTCATGCAAACATGTGTGTCCTACTCACCCAGTTTTGGCGAAGTTTGTCCAATACGTCATGACCACGGCACTCAACATAATGTCATTCTTAGAGAAATTGCAGTTGAAGAGATCCGTGGGGCCAATCATGGGAATACCGAAAACATACGGAAGCTCATCTCCGTGTGCCGAATCGGCCCAGGCGGGCTTCATGTCGCTCTGACAGTGGTGATAAAAGGCGTAAAAGTACGTGGGCGATCCGTATTGCGCATGCAGGTCTGCAGTCGCAACGGCTGGCGCCACCCACTGGTGATCCGTAAAAAGCGCAACCAGCGTTTTTCGTCGCATTTCCGGGTTTTCCCTATCGGCCCAGTCCGTGTACATGAACTTTATGGTTTCCCGCAGGGTGTCCTTTCCTTCCGGATAGCCATACAAGTGGTCAACAAATTCTGATATGGCAAACTCGAAGTCGTTGCTTGTCACTCTATCCTCGCTGTCTAAAATACCGTCTACGAACTTGTAGCCTTCTCCCTGGTTTACTCCTAGCATGATATCATAGTTGAGGAACTCTCCCTGCTCCATGAGGATCTGTGGGTCATCCGGAATGACATCTCCGTCGATCACGGGTCCGAAGGCGATGTGGTATTTGGCAGGGGTGATGTTCTGCTCGATCAGCTCCTTGTAGTTCTTGTTTTGGAGGCACTCGATCAGCTCCACCGTGTCGTCTTCGTTGCAGCCCACCTTCTCGGCCAGCATGCGTGTGTATTTGGCCGGCTGGTAGTTGACGGCCCAGCTGGAGAGAGCCGTCCCGCTCTGGATGATCGCTTTCTGAAACAGATCTGGCACAAAAATATCATGATTATTCATTAGAATTGGGGGAAATCTATTATGATTAAAAATAGCAAAAAAATAATAATTCAGGTTCTCAATGTTATTCTGTTTCTATGTCAGTTATAAGGTGCTAGTATGTCAATATGGATAAATTAACAATTAAATAGAAATAGAAATAATTCTTGTCATTTTAAACTATAAATCAAGTGTTTTTCTGATAAGAATTGTGATAAAAAAAAAACCCTGATTTCTTGTGCATGTTATTCTATGTCAATTATAATATCAATAATTTTGTGATTATATATAAATATGGCTACAAAATAATAATAATAATAATAATAATAATCATTATTTTATTATTATTATTAATTTACTTAGTACTAATACAAATTATTACTATTAAAATAAAAAATGATTAATAAATAATGAATAACCTAAAAAAACAGTAAGAAATATTACTTGTAATATTTAACTGTAAAAAGATTACTTATTCATTTTTGTGATTATATATATATAATATATTATTAATAATTGTGTGATATATATCTATGTGATTACAAAAATAATAATTATTATTATATTAATATGCTAATAATTGTATGATGGCTAATAATGTATTATTACTATTGCAAAATGTCACTGAAATTAAGTATTTAACAAATTATATAATAATAATTACTTTATTTTACATATGTATGTACATACACACTGTAAAACTACATCACTATTACAATATTTCTGGTTGTCCAAATGTTTTTAAACCATCAAATATTTATTTTGATGGAAGACCCTCCTATTCTGGTACTATTCAATACTTGAATCTTGGTATTAATAGCACTTCTCATGTGTATTGTCTCCTTAAGATAAATGGCTTTCTGTATTTTTCATTTGCAAGGCATTAAAAAAAATGAAATGAAAAACCACAGGGAGCCATTAAAGCTTCTCTTTTGTTGATCAGCACTTCTCATTACAAGTTTAGGAAGATGGTTTGCGTTTTGTTGGGTTCCCAAACGCATGTTATAAACGACCAAAGTTTGTTTTGACAAGTTTGTGCCGAGCAGCATTTACTGTGCAAATCATAACGCGTGATTTCAGTGTTTTGATTACTCATGAGCTCCTATATTGTCATGCACTTCATCTTGAGATCTCCAGCAGACCTTCAGAGTAGTGTGAGAGGGTCAGCAGACTGACGCAGGAGGCTCCGGCCCCGGAGCCGAAGATGGTCACTCGCTCCGGATCGCCGTTAAAGGCCTGAATGTTCTCCTTCACCCAGCGCAGAGCCTGGATCTGATCCAGCAGACCGTAATTCCCTTTAGCTGCTTGATCACCAGTGCTGAGGAAACCTGAAACACAGAGACGGCTGAGAGATCAGAAACACTGCAGAGAACATGTGGACACATCAGACACTTATCTGGATCATATCAACACTTTGCTACTGAACTAAAACAAAACAAAAAACACACGTTACACTTCGCCCCCTCCCGGACAAGGCGCAAACTTGCGCCGTGAGTAACAACAGCGGAGGGAGGGCGGGGGCTCTGGAGGAGAACGTGAAGAAGGAGAGAGCAAAAAAGAAACAACAAAACATAAACAAAATATCAATGTCCAGGGACATGGTGGATGGTGGTAGGAGCCATGGAGGAGGAAGATCTGACGACTCCATGGGACCGACTGACAGAGATGCCGCTGATGGTGAGGGAGCCCAGGATGGAGTCGCACAGACAGAGAGCCTAGGTGACACCGCTGATCCGGAG
>JAUCMS010000037.1:483560-501422 GCA_032357445.1 Enteromius radiatus
GACAATACCACATACAGTCTGTACAGTAGAAACACCATTACACCTATGGAGAGACCCCAGAAAACATGGAAACACAACAAGTGTGCGTACACACATCACTTTCTTATATTTATTAAAAAACCTGAAGTTTGGTGTGTGTGTGTGTGTGTGTTAGAGCTGCTGAAGTGGAGAAAGCATGACTAGAAATAGATCAAGTGCAATAAAACACTTGGATGTGTATTTAGCATGTCTTCTTTCCACTAGTCGGACCCGTGCATTAAAACACAATAGCTTGTAGTGATTCTAGTGGAAACTTCCCACGTGAGTTCAAACCGTTTTACAAGCATAGCAGACATGTCTAGCATTATTTCTCCTCGCCAGCCACGAGCAGAGTAGCGTGGAAAGAATGACTCCAGCGCTTATTAAAACAACAGAAATGCTCCCGAATCTCGCCGGCTAGAAATCGCAACGTTAAACAAGCCGCTGAAAAACTTCCCAGAAGGCTTCATAAAACATCATGACTTCACTCTCTCGAAGAAGCGGCAGCGCTGGGTTTGCGTCTAATGAGCTTTTATGGGTGTTCCTCCCGAACAGCGCAGGACAGAAACTGGGGCTCGTAATCGGTAGGTTTGGCCTGCGACCGCTGCGCCGCGGGCCAGCCGGAGTCCAGCCAAATACTTCAGCGCGTACTTCTCTAATGAAAGCAGTCAGGATCGCGGAGAACGAGCTGTGTTTTCAAGGCTGTTCTGGCCACACGCATCTGCCCAGGCTCCGGTCGCGGGACATTCTAAAACACTTACGGTGGCTTAAAACAGTGTTTTTAAAAGACCACACTCAATAAACACGTTATTAATAAAGCATATATGTACAGACAAACAGATGAGAATAAGAATGCAATGCGTTTAATTACGCGTTAAGCCTTTTCATCCCATAAAGTAAACGCTAAACGTGGCTTAATTCATTTTAAATGACTAAACTCAATTTATATATCAATATTATGAATTAATCATAGCATGTAGATGGACGCGTTACATGCTAAGCGTTTTCCTCCCATAGAAAATTCCTCCCATGTGGTTTAATGGATTAAAATATGACCAAACTCAGTAAACATAATTAAAAGAAGAGCCCAGTCTCATGAAAATTCGTATAAATAGTACGCCAAATAAAAACGAAAACTCGTGGTATTGATACGCAAAAATGGCGTGTATCTGTGACGCCCGTGTTTAGCGTGCATATAATAAATACGTAGTTTTTGCGTGCACGTGATACAACATTTTTTGGTGCACAGCGCGTTTAATTACTCGTTTTTCTCCCATAGAAACTGCTATAAGGAACAGGCTTAATGTGGTTTAATGCAATAAAACGGTGTTCTAAATGACTAAACTCAATAAATATTGCTATAAAAAAGAGCCAGATCTACTAAAAATTATAAAAAGTATGCCAAAAAAAGGAAAACCCATGGTATGGACTCTGGCGTGTATATGCTACGCACGTGCATATCATACGTAGTTTTCGCGTGCATATGATACGCATCTACTCCACAACCCTACTGTTTTACCTTTTTTATTTAGCGTACTATTTATATGCAGTTTCAGATCGGGTTATAATAAATCATACTTTGTACACACAAGCAGATATGATGCACATTGCATTCACTGCATACTGAAGAAATCTCACGTTGTGTCAATCATGTTTACACACTGCCTCCGAAACGTCCGCCTATCACTAAAAAAATGGACCCGGTTTGATTTTCATTGTTTTCGCATTAGTTGCAAGCATTTTGATAGGAAGACTAATGTGAAAAACACTAACGCGTTCGAAAATTTCGGACTAAGCACCTTTCAAATGTTTTAAAATGTCCCTGTTCGCGGGTGTTTTTCTCGGTCAGGGGCCAGGAAATCCTCGTCCACTCCTAAACCCTTCACACGCGGATGTCTGCGCACCTTAAACGCTCCTGTAATGGTTTAATTTGTTGGCTTATTGCAGCCATGTGTTGGCTCTGGTTTACGGCGTGTGTTGTGAGCGCATGTGAACCGTGTGCGGTCTCAGACCTCAGATCAACATTTATCCTTTTGAGATTTAACATAAAAAAACTAGTAAACTTAATGTGATGCATATTTGTGAGTCATGCATAAGTATAACAGTTCATATTTCTGTAATACTGCTAATGAACTGAATGTATCATCAATAAATCCAGTGTTTCAATCTCACACATCTGTCTGATCGATTAATGCTTGATCGACATTTTAATTGTTCATACTTTTTAAATGCTAAAAGATCCCAAGCATAAACCTATATATTAAATTTATATTAATATAAACCTAAACAAATAAATCTCATAATATGTATAGCCTATATATATATATATATATATTATATGTGTCTATATAGTTATATTATAAAGTTTATACATGTTTATGCTTATATTTATATGTAAATGTTTGTAAATGTGTAAATAACACTTTAAAAAAATACTTTATGCTTTTTAATAAATGCATTCATAATAAAAATATGTTTATTTACATAAAAATCAAATAGATGCCAGTTCTTTACTCTAATAAACCTTGCCATGATTTCTGAATGCAGAGATCTGACCTGTTTCATTGATGCATGCCTGTCAAATATGCACCACATTGAGTTCATGATATGTTAAAACTGTGTAATCCAAACGCATGGAAATGTTATATTCAATTCAAATGCATCAACCTTTAATTAGGGCCTAAAAAGGACCCGCATCTCTGACATGTGATGACGAGAGCCAGCCGTGAACAGTATAAGTGAGCTCTTAACAGCGTCACTGACCCGAAGTCTCGCCCGGCAACTGCTGTTTACATCTGTAAATAAGAAAACACTCATTTCCCGTCAACACATGACGAGTACGAGCCGCTCAGAAACACATCTGAGAAGAGCCTGGCCTTGAACGCAGACGAGAGAAAACAGCGTCATGTTGGACAGAGAACAGAAGCAGAAGAAGAGCATGCTTTTGACAAACGGTTGCTTCTATATGAAGATGAACAAATATTTATTTCATTTTACAGCTAATATCTTTATTAGTTTCTATCTAAGAGAATAAAATGCTCTATTGAAGTCAAGGAGATCGGAATAATTGAGTTTTTTTTTTAAATATTTAAAAAAAAAAGTCACTTCTGCTCAGCAAGGCTGCATTTATTTGATCAGAAATATAGTTAAATAATCTGAAATATTATTACAATTAAAAACAACTGTTTTATTTGTGAATATTTGTTAAACTGTAATTTATTTCTGTGATGCGCAGCTGAATAATCAGCACAACTTATAATCTAATAAACCTTATTCACAACGATATATTAACAAAATTAAACAAGAATGATTATTAATGCAATACAATTATTCAAAATAATCTTTAAAAAGTTAAATATATATAAATATATATATATATGTACAGTATACATATTGCAATTACTTATAATAGATATTTTTCCAGTAGATTTCTAGTGTATTTCCTGAGTTACCATTGAGATGATTGGAAATGCTAACGGAGGTAGTAATGGGATATTAAATTATTTACATCATGATCATATTTGCATTTAATCTGCTGATTTAGAAATCATTGCATTACAGTTTAACCTCGAATATCTATTTCATCTTCGAGTTGACATGAACTCGTGAAGCAGAAGGAACGCTCTGGACGTGAAGTGACTTGCTCAGGCTCTTCATTGTGAGCCATGTTTGCTCAGGTTGGGTGTGTTCAGATGCTTTCAAATGGTTTCAATCTGTGATGTTTTGCTTCTTTAATGGTAGCAGCGTTTGCACTGGAACACTAAATATTACGCCGGAGTTATGAATGAAAATTCAGCGGCCGAATGTCTTCCAGATGCTGGAGACTTCTGATCGGGGCGAGAGGTTAACCGTCCTCGAGGAGCGGGCACATAAACACAGTCTGCTGGACATCAGGGACTCATTTCTGCCTTCGGAGGGCTTCAGATATGCGCTCTGAGCTTTCTGCGTCTTCATTTGATGTGCAGATGGCCATTATTCCCAGATGTCTGCTATTTTCCCCGATGACAATTTGCAGGTTATTGTTGAAAGTTATTGTGTTTGATTGCCTCGACTTCCTTTAGTTAAACATGAAACGCTGGAATGGAAATTGCGAGGAATTATGGATCCAATTTGAATTCCAGCTCCTCAGCAATTCCACTAATGATTATTTTAGCCCCTCCTCAACAATTCAGTTTAAATACTAAACAAAATACTCAAACGAACAGTTCTCCAATATATGTTATATAAATAAATACATGACAACAATAAGGAACACGAATTATAATTCTCACTCTTACCAGCAAACATACACTCGTTCACATCCTTCTCTTCGCTCTCAGGGGCAGGTTTCCCTTCCACCTTTCATTGCAAAAACACTTGAAGGAGTTGTGTTCAACCAAGTCTCTGCCTTTCTCACACAGAACAACCTCCGAGACAGTGGTCACTTGGCCGAAGCTGTCTTGCTCTCAGTCGTGAAGGACTAAGACTGGGAAGAGCTGATTCCTCGTTTTCCAAGTCTGTCCTCCTGTCAGTCTTCTTGAGAAAGGGCATCTCAGGAACCACACTCCAGTAGTTTGAGTCTTATCTCTCAGATAGGTCCTTCAGATGTCCAAGCCACAACATCTAGCTACTGGCATGCCTCAGGGCTCGGTTCGTGGACCGCTTCTCTTCTCTGTCTACATGGCATCACTAGGTTCTGTCGTTCAGAAACATGACTTTCCATATCACTGCTGTGCTGATGACACTCACCTCTACCTCCCATCCTAATGATGAGATGATAGCTGCTCGCATCTCAGCTCGTCTAACAGACATGTCTTGCTGGATTGACCTTCAACTCAGCCTGGCCAAGACAGAACTGCTTGTGGTTCCATCAAACCTAACGTTTCATAACCATTTCCTCATCCAGTTTAGCACATCAACCATAACTCCTTAAAAAACAGTCAGAGACCTTGGAGCCGACTTTCTCAGAGCACCACCCGGTTTCATAAACAAGGCTTAAGCAAGGTCCTAGATTTAAATGTACATCTGGAAGAAACGTGCACAGACAGTGCCTTTGTTTTGTTTCAAGTTGCACACCAGTAATGTTTATTAAAATTACTCAAATGTCTTAATTGATCTATGGCCCGATCCTGGCATAGTCTAAGCCCTGTCTAGGGGTGCACCGATCCGATATTAGGATCGGATATAGGCCTTGATATTGAAAAAATAGCTGGATCGGCGATCAGAAAAATGAACAGATCCACGTTCTCTTTTTTTTTTTTTTCTTCTTCTTCCTCCGTCGCAGCCAGTTACTGTAAATATAGGTCTCAGCAGATCCTACGTCATTCATTAGCAGCACGTGTGTCGCATGCTGGAACAGTTGGGAGCATAAGCAACACGCAGTGAGCCCAAGCGCAAGAATCGCGCCATTCGCGGCGCTTAATTCGCACGAATCGCGCCGCAAGCATTTCTAATCGCTTCTTTGCATTGACTTAACATGTAGATCACTCACGCTTGATGCTTCATTCGCGTCCGGTGTAAACTCAGCTTGAGCGTTTCACGCGAATCATGCGTCAGGTGCGTCAAATGCGCTAATCGTGCCATTCACTCCGCAAGATGTCTAATCGCGTCTTTGCATTGACTTAACATGTAAATCACTCATGCTCAACGCTTCGCGTCTGGTGTGAACACAGCAAAGAGTCGGCTGTGTGGAGATACTTCATGGTACCGGATCGGTATCGACAGATATACAAAGCCCAGTATCGGTAACTCTAACTCGGTATCGGTATCTGGACTGAAAAAGTTGGATCAGTGCATCCCTAGCCCTGTCTATGACACCGGACTCACATTGCTAAAACTGCCCGGTCCTGTAGACTTGCCTTATTCAACATCAAAAAGATCAGGCCCTTTCTTTCAAAACTGGCTTCACGACTCCTTGTTCAGGCTCTCGTTCTGTCCAGGCTGGACTATTGTAATGCTCTCTCTGCAGGTCTTCCAGCCAGTTCTGTCAAACCTCTACAATTAATCCAGAAGATCGCACGTCACACCTCTGTTTAGTAATCTGCACTGGCTACCAATAGCTGCTCACATAAAATTCAAAGCTTTGATGCTTCCTACAAAACCACCTCTGGCTCAGCAGCTTTTTACCTTAAAGGTGCCATAGAACGCATTGAGAGAATATTTTAATTTGTTGTCTGATAGGCTATGTACACAGAAGGTATGTAGCTTAGGTAAGGGGGAAAAATGCCCTGAAACGGTTTTCCAGGTCCATTTACAACCCTAGATTTTGACCCTAGAATGTTTTTGCCTTATTTGGAAGGTTCATGAATAGTAATGAGGAGGTCTGCTCTGATTGGCTGTAGCACGGGTATATGCAAATGTGGTGAGCGTAACTATTCCGCCTCTAGACTGTTACCAAACAGTCTGTGTTGTGTTGGGATTGGACCTTTTTTCAGTCTTTTCAGGAAACGATGGTGTTTGAGACTCACAGTATGTTATGTCCATTTACTCAACTCTTATTATTCAACCATGCCAAGCTCAATTCAGTTTTCCGTTCTATGGCACCATTTTTTAATTACTTTAGAAGCTTGTGTTCTTCAAGTGAACACTGCTTTATTGTTCATCCCAAAGAGGCAGAAAATCGCTTTCACAGACTTTTACACTAAATGTTCTCTTCCGGTGGACCTTCCCAACTCAATCTGAGCATCTTAACCATCTTCAAGAAACGTCTAAAACACATCTCTTTCATCTTTAATTGACCCTCTAACTCTAGTAATCTCTATTCTAATTCTATTCTAATTCTGTCTTCTTTTTATTTAAAACAACTATTTATATTTTCTAAACCAATAGTGTGAGATTAGGGGCGGGGCTACCCGTTTGTTCGACCAATGGCAGATGGAGAGATTGTTTGAAACTTGCTTGCAAACAAACATTATTTTTGCAATCTTATACTGATTTCTTAAGGATCATGTGACACTGAAGACTGGAGTAATGATGCTTTGATCACAAAAAATCACAGTTTAACAGATGTTCACATAGAAAACAGTTTTTCTAAATTGCAATAATATTTCACAATTTCTTGTATGTTTTAGATGAGGATACTCAGAAACAAACAAAAGTGGAGTGGGACTTCAGGAAGTGAAGGGAACATGATGTGGGCGGCACATAAAAGAAGGATTGAGTGGAATTTGGACAAAAATAACAATGCATTTATTACATTTTGAAGAGGAAAGAAAGACTGAAAGAAGCGTGTTTGAATGACACAAACAGACACAATGACCCTCGCCCGTATTTGTTCAGCATGCGTCTGGCATCAGATTCCCGCCCTTATTGACAAACCCAGTGGTCATGTGATCGCCGGCCAGGTGTGTTCATTGTTCGGTCACCTGCGCTGGATCTCAGCGCTCGTCTCTGAAACAACAAAGCTGTCGTGTGAAGGAATGGAGTCAAGCCCGGGCACAGAAACCCTCTGATCCATCCCATCCATAAAACTATATGAAACACTTCAGCAGCCAAACACATTCCCTCGGCGTGCACTGCTTAACCAGAAAAACATCCCAAACACGTCCTTATGCTCTTCACTATAATCAGCCCAGTCTTACTAAGAACAGATATATATACACACACATATATTATTACAATTTAAAACAGCTGATTTCTATTTGAAAATGTTTAGAAATATTTGTTTAAAATGTAATTTATTTACAACATATTAGTTATATTAAATATGAATTATTTTAATCTATTTTTTATTTTAACCTCATTTTTATTTATTTATATACTTATATATTTACTTATTTAAATATATATATTATAATGTAATATAAACATAAATGTAAGTATTTACTTATTATTTTTATATTCATTTTATTTACATTTATTTGTTTATTTACTTATTTCTTTACTTACATATTTTAGTATATTTTTATGTATTTATTTGCTTAGATTTATATTTACTCATGTATAAACATATATATATATATACTTTAATCTATTTGTTCATTTGCTCTTTTATTTATTTTTATTCTTATTTTTTATTTAAGATAATAGACAATCTATTTTTATTTAATATACTCTAATTTCGATTTATTTATTTACTTATTAAAATCATTTTTTATTTATTTTTGATCAAATAAATACAGCCTTTGTAAGCAAAAATAAATAAATAAACAAAGTAAATTCAAATAAAAACTGATTCAAAATATTAATAAAATCTATAACAGTATCTCAGAATAAAGTCATTAAATATGTCATGAATATCTGCGCTGTTTTTGTTTCTGAAACTGATTTAATCTTGCCCTTTGTAAATATTTGCTCTCTATAAAACAGTAAGTGGGAAAGGTTTTCTGTCTGTGTCTGAATGCAGCTCTGTGACGGAGCGAGAGCAAATATACCTTTCTATTTCTGCTCGTGAAGCGTCACATAAAGCGTCTCAAAGCACAATATCTCCTCAGACGCTGGAAAAATCCCGCAGAATTCCCAATATGCCCTCTCAGCAAACATTCATCCGCCGCTGCTCTTATCGCTGTCAGGGATTTAACCACACAAATATACCGCCCACAAAAACTGGACACTGAATTTATGATTCTCATGATCTTAATAAATCCTGTTGATCTAAAGTCTTGCTTAATCATCTACAGTATAATTGTTCCTACACTCAAAAGCATCATCAATTCATCAATAATGTTTAAAATAACTTTGCTTTATGATGTACATGTGAAAGATTCATCACAAGGGATGAGTTCATGTATTCAAACCCTTAATCATTTTAACATTCACCATATTCTATTCTACTATAAAACAGCAGCAAGTTTTAATATTATATTGTTCAAATATTAACCATTTATTTATTCATGAATTTTTTTAATCTATTTGACCTAAAATAGTTATTACTTAAATTTAAATTCATATTTAATCTATTTTTATTTATTATTTAGAGATTTACTCATCTCTTAATGTATTTATTTAGCTATATTTTAATTAATCTATTGTAATTATTTATTTACTTTTTTTTTTATTTACGTATTTTTATCTATTTTATTTAAATGTATTTATTTATTTTAAACTAATTTAATACACATCTCTAAATGTATCTATTTGTTTATTTTACTCTATCATCTATTTTTTAAGGCATTTACTTAAACGTGTTTTACTTATTTATTTATTGACTAATTTATTTAAATAATTTTCGATTTTAATTTGATTTGTTTGCTTATTTTACTGTTGTTTATTTAAAACCATTTTTGTTTTATTTATTATTCATCCAGGCAGTATTTGCTTAATGAACAGTAGATGGCGCTGTCTTACATCATTTACAGCTAAAACCTCCTCTCTTCAGAGATATTGCAGTCGCAGATGAAAACCTCACTCTGAGATGATATTACACCAGCAGCACGTCATATTAAATGATCAATTATAAACATTATAAACACATTTTGTGACCAAAGTTTAAGAATAATAAAGTTTTTTGTATGTTTTTAGATGGAAATCTCTTCTGATCAGCAAAAATACAGCAAAATGTCAAATATTATTATAATCAGTTTTCAGCTGTTTTCTCTGTGAATATGTTTTAATCTGTAATTTATTCCTTACATATTCAGCATCATTACTCCAGTCTTCAGTGGCACATGATCTTCAGAAATCATTCTCATATACTGACTTCTGATTATTATCAATCAATATTTCTGTGGAAACTGTGATACGTTTCATTTTTCAGGTTATTTTTCATTAAAGTTCAGAAGAACAACATTTATTTGAAATATAATCTTTTGTAACATTAGTCTTTACGGCCAAATGCAATATATTTTCATTAAAATCTCATTTTAATCTACTTTGTATGTATTTGCGTATTTATAGTTTAAAATAATTTGATATATTTTGATGCATTTAAAATAATTGCAATTGAATATTTTAATAATAATTCTTAAATTATTTATTCACATTTTTTCACGTCTAATTCACGTCTAATCTTATTTATTTAAATACAATAATGTTTATTAATTAATCATTTAAAATGTGATTTAAAATATTAATTAGATTTTAATTTAATTTAATTTTGTATTATAATTTTTAATTCATCGATTCATTATTTACTTGTTTTAACCTATTTATTTTAATATAATATTTTTATTTTGCCACATGTTAATCTAGATCTTTTAACTAGTTTTAAGCTCGGTGTGTGTTATCGGAGGTCACGCAGGGCAAAGTTCATGCCGCTCGTGACCTTTGAACCCTTACAACTGTCTAAAGCTTCCCGCCTCCTTTTACAGCCCATTGTCATGGAAACTAGTGTGTACTTCAGTGACAAAGTTCAGCGCTCGTTCTCATCAAACAATGAAATATATATCTATATAAGCACTCGTCTGAAACCGGTCACACCACAGATATCACCTGATCATTTAATACACGAGCGAACATATCAGATTTATCCTCTTTAACTCCGTATTGTTCTTCTGTTTTGCTTCTCTTTGCTCTTTTCACACTGACTATCACTTCATACAGACATTATACAGTACATACAGATAGACTGAGCATATATACAGAGAGACTGGAGGCTTTCAGCTGATCTGTCAGCAGCTCAAACTGTTTCAAATACAAAACTGACGTGTGTGTGTGTGTGTGTGTGTGGTGGGGGAGGGTAAGTACAGTCTCACAGACGACACAAACACAAGTCTGACGGACTTTCTGTCTTCAGGACACTTTTCTCACCCAGATCTCGCAGATGAACACACACACACACACACACACACACACACACACAGACGGATGTGTTTGGCTGGCTGCAGACGCCCTTCCCCCCCGCCGGAGGTCACATGACCCTGTGGGAGGCAGACTGAACCTGTTCTTTGTTAGGAGGTCAGTGTGCTCCCGCCGTACTCCTGCTGAAACACACGCACCTCGCTCAGCACTCAACAGATCACTTAAATAAGGTCACTGGGACTTTATCTCACAGTTCGGCGTTAACTGAGATGATGAAGTCAAAACTGCGAAACATAAAATAAGGAACTAAATGAACAAATCATATTAAATCCAAGATGTAAACTTATAATGAAAAGAGTGTATCATAAAATGAGAGATACTGTGTTGACTGACACGAGATCTGACACGAATACAGGTCAGTCCAGCACAACTGGCTTCGACACACATTATAATGATGTATTTTCTGCTCAGCAAAGCTGCATTTATTTGATTAAAAATTGTATAAATTTGTTTAAATATTATTATAATCTAAAACAGATGTTTCTATGTGAATATCTGTTCAAATATATTTATATCTGTGATGTTCACATGAATTTTCAGCATCATTACTGCAGTCTACAGTGTCACATGATCCCTCAGAAATCATACAAATATGCTGATTTGCTTCTCAAATAAATATTTCTGATTATTATCAATGTTGAAAACCTCAAAATCTTTGCAGAAAACTGATACATTATATTTTTCAGGGCTCACAGATGAATAGAAAATTCAAAAGAACAGTATTTATTTATTATTAATATAATAAATGTCTCACTTTTTGATCAATTTAATCCATCCTTAATAAATAAAAGTGTCAATGTATAAGGACTTATAAATATTTATAATAATATTTATAACATTTTGAAGTTTATAAGTATTTAAATAATATATATAATATTTTTTTCTACTCATTTTAACACTAAGTATTATTTACAAATTATATATGTTATAGAATTATATATTATATATGTATTTACTATTATTATTACTATATATGTATTCTTTATTTTTTATTATTATTTACAATTTATTTATGTTTTGTTACATATTTGAATCTATTTATTTATGAACTCTTATTTTAATCTGTTTCTGTCGGTAGCTGCGCTGATAGTTGAGTCTTTACGGCTCTCAGAGGAATGTGTCACACTAATGTACGCCTGTAATGATGTCAACTTGTTATTTACTTTCCAAATGTGAATGACTGTGCAGAGCGAAAGGAGAATTAATCAGACGCCGTGTGACCTTCCATGCGCAAAAAACAGCAGTGGGGGAGGGAGAGCGTCTGCAGTAACATTGCATCATAACAACCGGAGAAGTGTTATTGTCTACTGATGATGATCGTATTCTGCGTTAGAAAATTAATGTCAAACTAATTAGGAAAGCACATGATTATATAAATGTTTAATCAGGATTGATTTGGTTCAAGAGGTCACATTTTGCTTCTGGTATGTTCTAGCAACAGTACAGTAGTTTATTGTATTATAAAATAATAAACCCTAAAAAAAATCATCATTACATGCCCCAACAAGATAAAGCAACGAGCGATATATCACGCATATCTAGGCTTTATGAGAGCATTTATTGGTCACATGGTTTCCACAACGTTACATTTATAAGCCCCGCCCACAGTGAAATAAATAATTACATAACTGCATTAAATATCAAATATGATCTGATTGGTTGTGCATGTGTCAGTCTGAATAGAATATAATGTTGCGTAATCGTAATGTTGCATATACGTTGCAATTAGGTTGTCATGCAAAACACTTTCTGGTTATATATGTAAAATGTAAAAAGCACGCTCCTAGAATGACAGTAACTGGCTCCTAAACAAACAAGTGTATCATTAATTAACAGTACAAAACTCCCTCATATGTCACGAGAATGTTAGTTTAACACTAAGCAAACATACTAGGAGCTGCTTTCTAAACCCTGAGCATGCTTCTGTTACTGTACGCTATAAACGCTATAGAAAGTATTTCGAAGTCAGAGGCACAAAATGGCGATGACTCTTATTTCACAGTGGATGTGTTCCGATTTCGTGCTGTTGAATAAGCAGGTTTAAGGTCAGCTGCTCATTTTTCCATTGTAGGTCACAAAGTGCAAAGCTCCCCCTCCCCCCATTCTCCACGGCTATGTCACAATACCTACTGAGCGCCCTTAATAGACAGCATGGAGGCGTCTGTATTCAAAAGATGAAATAGGCTGAAAAAAAATTCATTTTGAATTGCTAAATCACTTTATAGTCATTATAGAACTGTATTTATTGTAATTTATTTTTTTTAATCTGTGCATTGGTTATATACATTAATAAATACGTGTGACGCCAGTTTATTAGCCAAATGTAAAGTTTATGTTTACTAATAAAATACAGCTTTTTCAGTTTTGCATGTAAAAGCTTCACTAACATTTAAAATAAAAAATAATTTTGCATTTAATTCAATTTTGTTAAAAAGTTTACTACTTAAAATGTAAATTAAAATTTAGAATTTTAATTTAAATGTGTATGAAATGCTTTACTTTGTAAAATAATATATATATATATATATATATATATATATATATATATATAATTTTGACATTTTCTAATTCAATTTTAATGTAAAAATGGTCTTACAAAAGCATTTCTATTTAACATTTACATTAAATTTATTTTATATTTTAAAAAGTCTTAATATAAAATGTGAAATAAATTAGCATTTAATTGCGTATAAAATGCTTTACAGTGTAAAATAAAAATAATAAAGAATTTTTGCCATTTTAAGTTTCCATAAAATAAAATATAATAAATGCAATTTAGCATTTTAGTTTTAGTTTTGCACAAAAAGCCCTACAGTTTAGCATTTTAACTTAATTGTGTAAATACTTCACTGTATAAAAATGTAATTTTGCCATTTTTAATTCAATTTTCACTAAAGTGTCTTACTATTTTAATGTGTGTGTACAGTACAAATATTATATGCAGCATGAATTAGTAAGAGTAGTATGCTAGAGTAGTAGCCTAGGTAGGGCGCGCGCGAGGTATGTGAACCCGCCCGCCGCTCTCGCGCGCGCTCCCTCTCTCTCTGCTGTAGTAAGTGCGTGCTGCTGCTGTCTTCCGACGCTACGTTTCTGTGAGACACACACAGGAAACTTGTCTAAAAACACACCGGATCGATATTTACACGTTAACTTTGGCAGATGAAACCTCGATCGTTGTTTCTCGTCGATCTTTTAACGGACTACCGCCAATAACGAGCCGAGCGCTGAGGGGAAATCCGACCGAAGATGGGCGCAAAGTCGCGGTTTGCACACTGAAGTTGGAGGATATTTTCCTGGTGGAAGTGAAAGAGAAGCGGCAACTTGATTCTTGACGGTAAGAAGAAGCGACACCTCGCTCGTTTGAACTTTCTTGTGTGTATTATTCTCCTGAAGTGTCTGGAAATCTTTGTGGAGAAACTCGTGTTTGAATGAAGTTTCACACACTCACCTGTGACGCAGCTAAAGTCTTATTTCCGCGGAGTCTTGTGTTTGTTAAACCGTCAGAGAGTGTTGTATATCGTTAAATACTCGATATAGCTCTTTTCCTGTTGTTTTTGCGGTAAAACACGCTTAAAGAAGCCGTTAGATTCGGCAGCGCATGCTGAGGGTGGGGGAGGGGCCGAGCCGGCCTCACTAGTGAACACTAGATAGTTCACTTCTCATACTACTTCTCACACATTCACTAAAACTTTTAAACACCTTTTGAGTCGTGTTCTCAAATGCAGAAAGGCAACTGTGAAAAGTATGAGGAAAATATTAGATCAACTGTATAGTCATAATCTCTACATATTCAATAATATGAACAGTAATAATATGCCTACTAGCATACTTTGCTAAGTTGTTTCAGTGTTCAGCAGTAACTGAAATCCTCCAGCACTTGTTGATCTCAGCTGCTGAATCCTGACAGGGTCACTCCAATAATACATGATTATATGTTCATTTAGATGTTTATAAAATTGGCATGTGTATATTATTATACACACACACACACACACACACACACACACACACGGGTCGAAGATGAAAAAGGTTTTAATCAAAAAAGAAAAGAAATAAGTGTAGTCGCTACTGCTTTAAATTGTTGTTACTCACAAAAAACAAACAAACAAACAAAACAAAAATTGCAATATCACAAATATTTCCCTGATTTACTAAACTTTACCCACCAAAATGTCATTCAGTGTAACAATCTTGCCAGGCATATTTACAACAAAAATCAATTTATGACTCATTATAACATGAATTACTTTCACCCCAGATACTCTGCCTAATAGTTTTAATTTTGCATTTTTAAAAATTGCCACTGTCCTATGCTTCCTGCTCTATAATATTATTTTTAATATGTACAAGTCAGAGTAAGCAAGTTATTAGAATTTTTACAAAAATATTGTCACACTGAATGATAATATAACATAATTGTATCCAAATTCTGACATTTTATTTTCTTTTTTTAAATGTATAAATGTATTTTTGAGGGCTGAAATATAGCCAGGACGTGTTTTTGACCGGTTTAGTGAACATTACCCACACAGTGACTCATTTTACTGAGTGAGCAGGTTTTTTTAAGGTTGGAAATCTTATGATAAAAGACATAGTTACTAATCACTGACCGACCGAGCAGAAAGCTGTACTTGAGTTTATCTGACCTTAAAGTGGTAGTTCACTCAAAATATTGAATTTTGTCGTCATTTAGACACACTTTTTTTTTTTTTTTTTTTAGCACCTCCTTCTGTTTTCCAAATGATGAATTGTGTCGAGTTAACAAACACTCAGTCTTGACTAGTTTTGCTGGATAGTTGAGTGCCTGACAAATTACTGTTTATTTATACAATATTTACAACATTGACATGTACAGCTGAAGCAGTTTCACTCTGTTTACTACGGTACAGCTCCATTATAAATATTTATAAAGCTGGTGAGTTTGTGAGGAAGCCAGATGCTAGATCAGACAGGAATTAGAGAGAGAGATCTTGTTTTATTTTGCATAATAAAATATAAAATTCTGTGTATGTAGGCTGTTTTTGTAGGATGTGCTGCTGCTTCTTCATCTATAGGCCTACAGAGAATCAGGCTTTTCTTTATGTTCTGATTTTGGGAAATGTATCTTTTGCTGATTTTTATTTGGTGACACTTCTCAGAATTTGTCCGTAATTTATTTTCAATCAGTATGGGACTGCATTGTCTGCGAAAGACGCATAGGTTCTGCCCTGTGTAGAGCTGTATGATGTCTGCAATGATTCAAATATGCAATCGTGGAATCTGCTCATAAAAATGGGATTTGCAGAATAACGCGACATTTTGTTTTCTCATAAATAATATATATATATATATATATATATATATATTTAAAAAATATTTAATATTTATTTAATATTTATGTCTTCATTTAGTTACCTTCGTTTAAAAAAAAAAAAAAAAGTCATGAATCTAGAATAATTAAAATGGACGACACAGAATTTCTGAAAAAAATAAACATTTAATGTTTTTTTTAATTTGTAAAAGTTTTATGAATTTAATTGATTAGACATGCCCTTTAATTATTCATATTAAATTAAAACATTAAAATTAAATTAAATAAATTAAATGTATAAAAAAAATTTAAATTAAAGCAAATTTTATAGGGCCTAAAAATGTAATTTGGTAAACATTTAATACATAAAATAATTTTTATTACAGTAATTGAACCCTCTTAAAAGTGATAATTAAAATGGGGGGAGGGGGGGTGAATAAAAAAAAATCAAAGCAAAAAAACAAACTGAATTTGGACAAAAAAAAAAAAATCTGAGATGGTAAGACTCACAATATTATTTTAAATATATAGTCAATACAATATATATATATATATAACACCCAAATATCTTTTGCGGCAGGAATCCTTTAATGGAGTCAGATGAGTTTGATTTCCTTGTCTAATCTCCATTCATCCTCATGCGGAGATCACATCCACTCCCACGCTGCAGCTTGTCTCGCTGTTATAAATAGCTTTAGATTTGCTCAGAGTTGTAAATCATTACAAGTGGACTGAGTTAATGGGTAATAGGATTGAAGTGAGAGAGTTGTGGTCTTGGGATTTTCTCCAGGATTCGAGCAAAGCCTTCAGCGTTCACTGCAAATCCAAATCCGTCTGAGAGAGAGATGCCAAGATGGCCTAGTTCTTCTGAGTCTGTGAAAGCTCCTCATTTCTGATCAAACCTGTACAATCAGTACCTGAAGACTAAATGATTGTCATGTTTTGTGGCTTGTCTGTTTTAACTCCTCTTTAGGGCTGTGTGGTGATTTATAAACTGCTGCATTGAGTTTTCCAACAAAACTGATAGTTTTTTTGACAAAAACTTTAATTCAGCAAGCATGCATTAAGTTGTTCATAAGTGCAGGTAAAGACACTTCTATCTGTAACATGTGACTCGTATGCACAGTTTTTTTTTTTTTCGTCTTTATGGTAAGTTGTTGTTTCAGACATCATAAAGGTTGAAATCGACTGCTCTCCGTGTTTATATCATTGTTAATGTGACTGCAGATGAATGAGCTTTGTCTTTGCTCAGATCGGCTGCTGCTGTTGAGTAGGGTATCGTTAAGGTTTCAACTGTGTAACTACTTTTATCGATACCACTTACCGGTCCGGTACTTTAACGGTACTCTTATCGGTTCTTTTTGTTGTGTTTTTAATATAAAAAAATTAATTATAATAATAAGAGAACATAATTAATAATATAATAATATGTAGCCTAAGAAACACCATTGTTTGAGCAAATATTAACAAATGATTGTAAAACGAATAAATGAACACAGCTGTAAGAGAACGGACAGTGGTTACAGTCGGGCGTGCAGGTAGGCTGCAAGACGAACCATTTTTAACCATTTAACTGCAGCTTTAACCAAAAATGGGCAAAATGCAGCTAAACAATCAGCTTTGGCTAATGTTTGTTTTATTAGAAAACATTCAGTTAATTGTGTTTGGGATTAAATGTAATAAAAGTAGTGATCGACCGATATTGATTTTTTATTACCGATACCGATGCAAATTATTTGCTTGCTTACGTGCCCGATAACGGATATTCATAACCGATATTTTTTTACTATTATACTTCTGTTTTTGACACAATGATAAGTTACATTCATTTGGCATTC
>JAUCMS010000037.1:504978-520928 GCA_032357445.1 Enteromius radiatus
ATGATTGGTCATTTCTTTGTGCCGTTTCTGAATAAAAAATTCTGAATAAAAATCTAAATAAATTAATAGATAAAATTACAGCCTTGTGCGATTTAGAAATTGCATGTGCTTAAATTGCGTTATTTATTTATTTATTTTTTTTTTTTTTTGCGATTAATTGCACTGCCCTAGTATGTATGTAGTTGTCTTGTGTGTGAAGTAAACGTCAGCAGGGACGGCGTCTCCAGATCGAGTGTGTTTGTGGGTCTCGGTGTGGATTGGTGTAGTCGGTGACTCTCTGATGTGTGCATCAGCTGCAGGTTCCCATGATAATTACACTCTTCTGTTATATATAGATCGACTGTATGAGCGTTAACAGTCATCTCTAACCTAACGAGATCTGCTGAACACAGATGAGTCCTGCTAAAGACTGAACACACTGAGCTTGAGACAGTAACTCACGCCTCACCCCTGCTGGAGGTGTTTATAACTACACCGTTCTGCTGCCAAAATGCGTCTTTATATATAGGTTGATAATGAAGTATATCTGGTTAAATAAAATAAATCTTCTTCAAAATGTCTGCATTATATTGTATGAGTACAAATGTCTGAGCTCATTAGAGTAACTAAAAACTATAATAAGTAATGCTTTATATATAATTATATAAAATTGATTTAAAATATACTAAATATAATTTAATATATATATATATATATATATATATAATAAAATAAGGTATAAATATACTAAAAATATATAGTAAAGAATGGTATATTTATAAATAATGATACATGTAGCAGTGTTGTTGTAGTATCACTCATTACGTATTAATATTTTGCATTAGTTTTAATTTTTGGATTTTACATTTTCGTTTTAAGGTTTTACTAATTTTGTCAATTTATTATACAGTTATTTATTTTAAATTATACTTTAAATGCTTGAAATTTTCTATGTTTTAAAATAATAATAATAATGCATAAATATAAAACAAGTTAATGAATTGTTGGTAAATAAATATTTTAAAGTCAAGGAAACTCTTACGATGTTATGCTATGCCAATCTATAAAGTACTTTGAGTAAAAAAATGCTAAAATGCTGAGACATTGCCGTTTTTATATATATATATATATATATATATATATATATATATATAATTAAAAGATAATAGATTTTGTAGTTTTAAGGTTTAGTTTATTTTTTTGTCAATTGTCTTCGTTTGAGTTATTTTTAATATTATTTAGTGCTTTTTTATTGCTATAAATACTTCCTTTTTTCTTTTTACGGATTCATAAAAAAAATTATTTTTATAATATAGTTTTTAATCATTTATTAGATTTAGTTATTAAATTAGGCCTAATTAAAAAAAAATGTATTACTTTAAATTCAGTTATCATTAATTCCAGTTAACGAAATGCTGTTGTCATTCTCCCCTTTAATGCCATGCTCCAAGCCCTACAGACCCCTGATAACGTAGCATGTGATTTCCAGAACAAACCCTTTCCAAAGTCAGATATTAAATATATGAATGTTGTTTCCCGCAGGGGCCGATTGAGAGCTCCAGCGTCGCTCACCCTCTGAGGCTGAGCTAAAATGAGCATTACCAGTGATGAAGTCAACTTCCTGGTCTACAGATATCTGCAGGAGTCAGGTAAAGCAGCCCCGGTCACCATGAGGTCACGTTTACACAGGAGCTGTAATAACGTGGCGGTCTCTTTGTGCTGCAGGTTTCTCTCACTCTGCGTTCACGTTTGGCATCGAGAGTCACATCAGTCAGTCGAATATCAACGGGACTCTGGTGCCTCCTGCTGCCCTCATCTCCATCCTGCAGAAGGGCCTTCAGTACGTGGAGGCCGAGATCAGCATCAACGAGGTGATCGTCTTCATCAGCCGTTCTAGACAACACTTTACCTGCATTTTTACATAAATAACTTTCACTGGCTACGAGTCAAAATAAATAAATTAGTGCTTTCAAACGATTAATTTTTGTTTACGTACTGTGTGTGTACTGTGTATGTTTATAATTTACATGTATTTTTAAGAAATATGTTATGTATAAATTAAGTCCATATAAATGCAAAATGTAAATGTGTATAAATATGTAAATATTTACTGTATGTGTATTATGTATTATATATATATATATATATATATATATATATATATATATAAACATTAATATAATACAACTAAGTATATTTTTTTTTCTGATGGTTAACATTTTTTAATACTCATTTATTTATTAATTGTAAAAAAAAGTTAGAGTAAATTATTCATGAATTTTTTTATTATTATTAATTTTATTTTAAAATGTAAAAAAAAATCAATTAATTTCATTTAATTGATTTATTATATCAAGTTCTCATTTTTACTTAGTTTAAATGTTTTCTTGGCAGCTAGCTGAAGTAAAACTAGTTACTTTAAATTTTTAATGTGTTTTTTTTTTTTTAGTTAACCGTTATTTTATTTAACTTTATTTTTCTTCATTTTAGTTTGCTGTAGTAACCTTGGTCTAAAGTTTTAATTAACATCGATATATATAAAAAAAAAACTTTTATTTAAATGCTTGACACTATCAATACATTTTGTTAATGCACGTCAAAACATAAACATAAAACTATTAATAAAATGATTTAATACAGTTAATAAAATGTTAATAAACAAACGAAAGTCATGAAAAATTGTATAATGCAAATACATTCCTCTAGTTATGTCGAACTCTATATTTTCACTAAAATAGAGCATTTTTACTAAAACACTTCAAGTATAAATTCTGAGAAATTGGCATTTGTTTATTTCATTTTAAAATGAACACAAACTAATGTAAATGTCATAAATGAAGAAATCCAAGCCCAGGTGGTATTTCCGCTCTGGATGAGCCGTTTCTGTCTCTTTGGCTTGTGTTTGACTCTAGTCTTGTCTCTGGATGTTTAAGGATGGCACAGTGTTCGACGGCCGGCCGATCGAGTCTCTGTCGCTCGTGGATGCCGTGATGCCAGACGTGGTTCACACCAGACAGCAGGCATTCAGAGACAAACTCGCCCAGCAGCAGAAAGACAACATCTGCAGCAGCTCCGGTGCAGCTCAGCCCCACGTCACCAAGAACGGAGAAACGGCGCTCAACGGAGACGAGAACGGCACCCACCCACTCAGTACGTCATGTATATAGAGTTTGAGGTGGAATTTATTATTGTTATTACTACGTTGAAAACAGCCGAGTAGACTGTTTTTTTTGATGAATAGGAAGTTGAGAAGAACACCACACAGAATATGAGAGCGCAGCAACATATCGTCTTTCACTATTGGCTCAGTCTTAATGAATTGAGAGAGATTGTTTGACTGCTTCTCCTCTCAGATAATCATGTGGAGATGATGGAGGTGGACAGTGAGGTCCAGATTCCCGCCACAGTGTTGAGAGGTCACGAGTCGGAAGTCTTCATCTGCGCCTGGAACCCCGTCACTGACCTCTTGGCCTCAGGGTGAGTCCATCTGACCTCTGACACTGGATGCGTGAGGAGGGAAAAGCACTGTTTTATTTGTGGTGCTTGTCTGGCAGCTCTGGCGACTCAACGGCGAGGATATGGAACCTGATTGAGAACAGCAGCAGCGGCTCGACTCAGCTGGTCCTGCGCCACTGCATCCGAGAGGGAGGTCAGGACGTGCCCAGCAACAAAGACGTGACCTCGCTGGACTGGAACGTGAGTCGCTGATGATCACGCTAGTCACTGAAGTTCAGTAGGGCAAGATGCGATGACTGCTGTGTAGGTCTTTGATGTATTTTAATGCAGCGCTGCTGTATTGTTGATTCAAAATACTGCAGAGAAAGAGAGCATCAAAACTGAAACCAAGCTGTTCACACACAACACACATTTATGGCATTTTCTAGAAGGACGTCTATCACCGTTTCACTCGCGTCTCACACAAGAGATACGTTTAGAAAGCGTGTAAGTTTAATGTAGTTTCAACTTCAAAATGCGTCTCGAGACTTTCCCCATCTCACTGCATCTCAGGTTTTTAAACAAAAAAGCACTGTTTTAGTTCAAAGGACTGTTTCCATTCTTTGAATGAAATTCTTTAATACGTGTCCAAACCTGTTGTGTTGTTTGTAATTATTTAAGCAACTTAATTATTTGATTTGGATTACATTATTTTAATCATGCACTTTTGTTGTGCACATGCATTCGTAATGTTTAGCTTGATGCGCCCTCTTGTGGAGAAGCTTTTTTCCCTCCTAACTGAAATTATACTTTTTAAATGAAATATTACCAATATTCAAATGATATACTAAGAATTTAGTTTTTAAACCATTTTGAGAGCCCTAAGAAGCAGACAAAACAGGCCTTTAAATAAACTAAAACAACCAAAACATTGATATACATTTTTTTTTGTTTTTGTTTTATTAATATAAATCAATAGAACTGGGATATTTTTTTCTTATTTTAATTTGTCCATCAACAACAGTTTTATTTAAGAATCAGAATTCTCACAATCTTGGAAAATCTGAGGGAATTTTAAGAGGGATTTCCAGACTTAAAATAAGTGAATAAAATCTTGAACTCAAAATGGAAATTTTGATAATGACACTAGGCTATGTTTTCCTAGTTATGTCAAGCCTTAAAATAACTTGAAAAGAAAATTATGAGAAAATAAATTCATTCCTGAAGATCATTCTGTTCTCTAACTTAATTTTTATAGCACTATTAAAAGTTAAAATTCTTTAATCTTCTGTAATTACAGAATTTAAATGTATTGTTTTTAAAACAATTACACTACTAAAATGTATTTAAAATTATTTGCAATAATGTAAAAAATAATACAAATGCAAATGTAATTAGTTATTTTATATGCTAAATTAATAAACTAATACCAGCTAATAGCAGGGAAATTAAGAAATAACTGGCCAATAAATATTTTTGTTGCCTATAAAACTTTTTTTTTTTTTTATAATTTTCTTAAAATATTCCTATCTCTCATCTTACAAGAATGATCATCAGATTGTTTTAACATTGAGTTTTTTTTTTTAAATGTATTATTACTTCTTAAACACTTGTTTCTTGTGTAATAGCAGTAATATGTATTTAGTCATTAAAAGTTAATTTTACTCTGATTTGTCTCTGGATATGGGGAATGTTTGGTTTCTTCACATTACAGTTCATCATGTTCCTCAATAGCCTTGTTTTTGTCTGCAGAGCGACGGCACACTCTTAGCGACCGGATCTTATGATGGATTTGCGCGAATATGGACAAAAGATGGTGAGTCGAGTGATTTCTGAACATTAGCATTATTCAGACTCGGCCGGTGAGGGTCTTATTTAAACCAGCTGGTCTGCACCTGTTCACCAGGTAATCTCAGCAGCACACTCGGCCAGCATAAAGGACCTATATTTGCACTCAAGTGGAACAAGAAAGGCAACAGCATCCTGAGCGCTGGAGTGGATAAGGTCAGCATCTGTGTGTGTGTTTTATTGATTTGAGCTGTGTGTTGCATTCATTACCTTTTTTCTTACTATAGTCATTCATTTATTTCTGTGGTTGTGTGCTGCAGACAACAATCATATGGGACGCTCACACAGGAGAAGCCAAGCAGCAGTTCCCCTTTCATTCAGGTGAGTTTACAACCTCAGGAGTTCATCGATCAAACTCTGCAGTTATAAAACAAAGTATTCATGAAAATACACTGATGTCAGGTTTTACATTTGTTTTCAGATTTAGAAAGCTGGGCTTATGACATCCTTTTATTTAAATTTCTCTCTTTATTTCAGATTTTCTCTCTCTACATATATCTATATAAATAAATATATCATTTTTTTTCCCAATGTAATTTTTATTATGCTTTTATTGGTTAAATTAAATTTTAGTTAGTAAAAAGCTTGTTTAATTTAATATCAATAATTAATTATAAGCTTATAAAAATTTTAAGGCTCTATGAATTCAGTTTTGGTTTATTCACAAATTCTATGTTATTTATTTTAAATAATAAATAATCTAACCTTTTTATTCATTAATGTGAGATTCAAATTATTTGTTTTTATTATATACAATAAATTAGACTAAATGTATAAATGTAGTAAATGTACTTAAATACATATAATATAGAAAAGTAAATACACCTAACTGTTCAGGACTGCACCGAGTAGAAGGATTTTCCAAATAATATAGGCATATTAATAATATTAGTAATTATATTACAGGTTTTAATAATAATCAAAAACAATTTATATATATATATATATATTTATTAATTTTCTGTGTTGTCTGTTTCTGGGATGTAGGATTTAATACAGAATAAACAGTGGTAATTAAATGAAGGCATACAACGGTAACAGTTTAATTACTCTTTAACAACAACTTCGTATCAAAGAAAGTGCCACACAGCTATGGTTTAGGGTTCATATTTGAACACGGAAGAAAATTGTGACGTTCAGTCAAAAAAAAAAATACTTTGAGAAGCGCTGTACAATAGTCATATATTTCTGTTATAATTGACTTTATTTTGGGGGGTTGTAGTGAAGGTGGTGTGTTTGTGATCTCTCTCAGCTCCGGCTCTGGACGTGGACTGGCAGAACAACAGCACCTTCGCCTCCTGCAGCACTGACATGTGTATTCATGTGTGTCGCCTGGGCAGCGAGCGTCCACTCAAGACCTTCCAGGGGCACACGGTGAGCAGCTCTCACACTCTCACACACACGCGCACACACACACACACACACACATGTCTGGTTTGCCATCCTTGTGGGGTCTCTCCATAGGTGTAATAGTGTTTCTACTGTACAGACTGTATGTGGTATTGTCCTACACTGACCCTACACCTAAACCTACCCCTCACAGGAGACTACACACATTTATAGATTCTCAAAACACTTCATTCTGTGTGTTTTATGAGCTTGTTTCCCCATGGAGACCTGACAAATGACCCCACGAGGTCAAAATTACTGGTATTCCTATCTTTGTGGGGACAATAGGTCTCCACCAGGATATAAAAACAAGTCCACTCACACACACACACTCTCAGGGTCTACTGTTCTCCAGCAGCAGATAAACACGTTTGTTTCTTTGTTCACAGAATGAAGTCAACGCCATTAAATGGGACCCTTCGGGGACGCTGCTGGCCTCCTGCTCAGACGACATGACCCTGAAGGTACGAGTTATGTCCCAATATTCATTTTACCTACGTTTCTGATCAGTAATAATGGTTTCATAGCAAACGCATAATAAAATGTATATTTAATAAGATGATGATTTTGTTGGTCTCACGGCAGATCTGGAGTATGAAGCAGGATTCATGCGTTCACAATCTTGAAGCACACAATAAAGAGATTTACACCATCAAATGGAGCCCGACGGGCACCGGGAGCAACAATCCCAACGCTAACATGCTGCTAGCCAGGTAACGTCGACTGATGTCATCTCTGAAAATGTGTAAAAATGAATAATGTAAAACATAAGTCAATAAAATAAATAAATGACACTGGCTTAGATATTTAAACATGATCAGAAATACATTAAAATTAAATAAATTAATAAAAAAAATAGGAAAAATAAATAAACATTGGAAATAACATTTAAAAAACATTGTAGATGTAATAAATGAATAAAACTGTAAAAATAGCATAAAATAAATTTTAATATTTAATTTATAAACAGCCATTAGAATAAATATTTTTAGATTAAAAGGGCTGAAATATATTAGAATAAATGTTTAATAATTCAATGATAAAGAACGTCATCGAAGCCTTTAGTGTTTCATGATCATGTTTGGGGGAAACCTGATCTAAACAGACAGTTTCTTTCTCTGTATGTGTTAATGAAAAGCTCTGCTCTGCTCCTCAGTGCCTCGTTCGACTCGACGGTGAGGTTGTGGGACGTGGATCGAGGCGTCTGTCTTCACACCCTCACTAGACACCAGGAGCCCGTCTACAGCGTGGCCTTCAGCCCTGACGGACAGCTGCTGGCCAGCGGCTCCTTCGACAAGTGTGTTCACATCTGGGACACGCTGGTGAGGACCGAGCTCCTTCAGGAACACTGTGATGATGATGATGATGATGATGATGATGATGATGTGTGTTTCTCCTCAGAGCGGAGCGCTGGTGAAGAGCTACAGAGGAACCGGGGGAATATTTGAGGTTTGCTGGAACAGTGTGGGAGATAAAGTAGGAGCGAGCGCTTCTGATGGATCGGTACGTTGTCTGCTCCACAATCTGACTGAAATAGCTCAGATTATAGTTATCTACAACCAATTTCAAGGTTTTTACGATTGTGTAAAAAATAATATATATATATATATATATATATATATTCAGTCACGTGTGTCTAAACCTTGTGCTTTAGTTTCAAGGTTATAAAATGTTCAGTAAATTAAATGTGTAAATGCATGTTTAATATTATGTGAAATTAAATTAATTTTTATGTTGTTTTGCCTAAAATCAATTACATTTTAGTCATTTGGTATTATTATTATTATTATTATTTTTATATTTCAGTTAATTTATTTTAGGCTATTTTGTTTTAAATTTTTATTTCACATTTAGTTTTTAGTTTTAATCCAGCTCTGTCAATTCATAATTTTATTGTGTTAACTTAAACCTATTTTAGTTGTTTACATTTTTATTTAATTTTCATTCAGTAATCTTTTCATGTAATATTTAGTGTTTTGTTTTTTTATTAATTTCAATTTAGTAAATTGGAAACTTATTTCAGTTTAACTTCTAATTTAACTAATGTTAAAGATATTTCAGTTTATTTAGATTTCATTAGATTTTAATTTTCACGGTTAGTTTGAATTCAGTTTTGGTTTTCATAGACTTAAAGTTAGTAATTTTTTAAATTTAAGAAAGAATTACGAACAATTTTAAATGTTGTCTTGGCTAACTAACTGATATAATAATATTAGTTTTTTCCTCCTAATAAAAGGGTTTATTTAACCTTAATATTACGTTAAAATGTAAATTAAATAAAAATCAAATGTTGCTTTGATTGTGCAGAGTACAGAGATAATGAAATGCAGTAGAAGTAGAAATAAAGTATATAAAGAAATATAAAATAAAATGTGCAAATAATTTAAATAAAACTGAAAAAAAGAAGACAAACAAAATAACCTCAATATTAGATGGAAAACCTAACATTATTATTTTAGTTCACCAAGAAAGCATAAAGTTAAGGTTACATTTCTAAAATTACTAACTGGAAATGTGCAAAGAAATTAAATAAAACTAAACAAAAAGAAATAAATAAATCACCTTAGTTTATTTATTCTAATTTATTATTATTTTTATTTATTTCCAGAAATAATTTTAGTGCTTGGTTACCAAGGCAGCCTTTTTAATGTTCATCTTGATTTCAGGCAGTAAAGTCTTGACGGTAATAACCCTGTCTTGTTTTTCCAGGTCTGTGTTCTCGATTTACGGAAATAGCTCTCGGTGAATCCGGGTCTGAACTCATTTCTTCTGCTCTGAGACTCGTGGCTTCACCGGGAACAGAACCCAAATGATGAAGACCAGATTAGAAGAAGTGTCCGCTAGAGACGGTCAGAAACGCTGTTGAGCAGCGACACGCTTCAGCTGAAAGGTTTTATCGGGTGTTTTGGATGTTCTCCGGGCCGTTCGATCCTTTATAAGTGAAGTCTGAACATTTAATGGAGAGCAAACTTCAAATCAAGACGAGTTTTCCTCGCAGGAGAACCAGAAATACTGATTGTGTTCCAAGTTTAAAGGGGACTGAAGACGTCAGCCGGGAAATATCTCCAGATATTAAACACACAGGTGTAACCCCCCCCCACTGGATGTACATTTAATGAATGTAAAGATGTAAATGAGATCGCACCACGCAGATTTTATAAACTGTGTTTATATGTTTATAAACTAATCTTTTTCCTAAAGCCTTTCGTACTTGTATGTTGTTGTTTTTTCTGATTTTGTGCGCACCACACCAGGAGGCTCAGTGGTTTTGAAGAAGTCCATCAGGAGGATTTGTGGGAAACGAGTGTTTCGGGCCACGTTTGGATCCTCATCATCACCGTCGAGTCCGAATCTCTCGCTAAGACAAGATTTAATAAAAGAGCTCTTCTCCGTGCAAACATGAATTATTCTTATTGTGTTGATCACTTCTATGCAGCCTTGCGCTGGATAACCCCGCCCACCTTGACATTTCATTGGTCCAAAATCTAATCCTGATTTGCATCGAACTTATTCAATTTCAATTTGGTTAAAACAAATAAATTCGTATAACTAATGGCTACAGTTAACTCAAATAAATTTTAAACGGTTATTTCTCAATTTCTGGCTGCAATTTTAATTAAAATGCATTGAATTAAAACATTTAGAGCTAGAGAATGAATCTATACAATGTTTAGTGGTCACAAAAAAATTAACACGAGAACGAATTGGAACGAATAATTTTATTATATTATTCACGCTAGTATACGAGTGCTATACACACACACACACACACATATAAACACACATATTGCTATACAATCTTTAGTCAAAATCAAACCGTATTTTGTCCTTCCGCACTGAATGTGAAACTTGTGTTGACCTGCCAGTCAAATATTTGGACCAATGATGTCGCAGCGTGGGCGGAATGGAACCCAAGCAGCCAATCATGATCTCTCGTCAGATTTAAATGAACGAGAAAGTGAATTTTAATAAAACGGAGACCGAATGGTCCCTGGTTTATCACTTTATCACATCTCGCCTGAGTTAGATGCGTTTTCAGCGGACGCTTGGTGAATGTAACGTGTTTTTCGTTATGTCCGTCTACTGAGCTTTGTGTTTGAGGAGGTCTGATCAGGAGCTGATTGGTTAGTCCTGCTGTAATCTATAAGCTGTGATCGATACCTCGTGCAGTACGTGCGTTTGACAATGGACGTCTCCTATTTGTACCAATAAAACTAATTCTAGTGGGTTTTAATGCGGCTTTTCGATGGGAAGCGCTGTATTTCTGCCGCCTCATTGTCTGTGTCAGACTGAAAATCGCGTCGTGATCTCGGCACAAAACTGAATCTCAATGTCTCCCATTCAGAAGCTCAAATAAATCACTCTATTTTGATATTATAATCAGTCGTGTTTGATTCATTCCTCTTGCATGTGAAACCCCATGACAGACATGTGTGAAATAATGAAAGTGTCGCTTATGTTCACCAGAGCTGAGTTTATTTGGTCAAAAATACAGTGGAAAATTGTGAAATGTTACAATATCTGTTAAAACAGCGTTCATTTGAAATAAAAATCTTTGTAGCATTACAATTGTCTTTACTGTTACTTTTGATCAGTTCAATTCAAAAGTCTTTTTTTAATACTTTTTAATTATTGTATGAGCAGAGATGATTAAAATTCAGCTTTGCATCACACAAATTACATGTAAAAATTATAATATATAATATTTCAGAATTGTATTGTTTTGATCAAATAAATGCAGTCTTTGTAAGCAGAAAAGACTTCACGCTAAAACTCTCAAATTTAGCAAATGTTTTTATTTGTTCTTTTGTGTGTGTGTGTTATGTTTTTGCCAGACTGGTAAAATATTAATTTTGATTTCTAAACAATGAATAAATGTGTGCCACATTCAGAAAGTCATCCTACCAAGTAGACACATGTCATCTTTAATGACAGCATAAAATGAAGTACAAGTATAATTTAAGTATAAAAATGAGTAAAACAAGCAACTATGTCTATGTTTACAGTGTGATCCTTTAAGACAAATACTATATTTGCACTGGATTCAAATCAAAGTGTCTGAGAAATCTTCAACAGCACAAACAGGTCAGGAGACAGACGTCAGTGAGGGAGTGATTGTACAAAAGCTTGAAGACGTATTTCCTCTTGCTGAATCAGAAGCTGTAGAGTACAAGAGAGATGTTTATCCTGTAGAAATCTCTCCGTTTGGCTTCACTTCCTCAAACTCTCGCTGCTCACTGGAGATGTGGATTTCTACTGTACTAGACTCTGAATCTATGAGATGAGATAGAAAACACTAGTTAATTTAATCCCTGATATTGCATTATATTTTGTTGGAAAAATACACTTGTATAAAGCAATTCACATTATTTTAATAATATCTTAAAAGATAATATGAGATGTGTTTATCCTCCTGTGGGAAGGCGTATGCATGTTTATATGGTTGATATTGTTTGTTATTTGCATTGAATGTATTTTTTTTCCTGTAGGTTGAAACCCAAACCAAAAAGATCCAGAATGAATAGGCTGAGAACCACTGATATAGATTATCAGAGCAGTGCATATTATAAATAAATGTAGGCTATATTTATTATTTAGTATTTACTGGTCGAAAGTCTGAAATTTGTTTATATATTTATGTGAGATATACTTATTTTAGTGCATTCTGCACAGCATGGCTGCATTTAATCAAAAAATAGTCAAATATTATAAGAGTTTAAAAGATTTCCTACTAAATTAAAACAAAAATGTGACAGCGTCACATCATCCTTCAGAAATGATCATAAGATCATTCAAAGATTTGGGGTTAAAAAAAGGTTGCACTGTACTGATCAAAAGTAAAGACAAAAACATCTAAAATGTTCTTTTGAATGTTATTATCTGTAGATTGTGCAAAATAAAATGCATCACCGATTCAACTAAAATACTGAGCAGCACAACTGTTTTGGAAATATTCAGAAATGTTTCTTAAACAGCAAATGATGCTGAAAATTCACAAAAAATAAATGACAGTTTAAAACAGATGGATGCAAAAAAATGAAGAGCCAAGCGCTACAGAAGCAAGCCAGACAGTAAGCATCAAGTGCAATTAGTAATTAAAGACAACTGATTTTTGTCAAAATGAAAAATCATAACTACAATCACTAGTTAAATATTAAATAAGGGTTCAAAGACAAACAAAATGGCAGATAGCAAGTTTGACTAGCTATGGCATATTTGGCATTAATATTTTTGCCATTATCGTACGCTAATGTGTTTATAAAATATGGTACTCTGTACAATGTTTTGAATCTAAAGCTTAGCCAAACCTTTCAGAAATTGTAAGCAAAGACAGATATGTTCATATCTCCTGATAGCTAGGTGGCGCTGTGCCGAAACGGTGCAGGTTCCCTCAGCTCATGGTTCTTATAACACACACCAACTTTGGTTTGAATATGCTAAAGCGTTGTGTAGATATAGCCTCACATCTATTCTGACCTGCTCTTCACAGAATTAATAGTTCGACTAAACTCCATAAAGATTCGCCAGCATGGTCTGAAGATGATCTGAGCCAATTCTGGAAAAATCACACAAATGTTTTACACATAATTGAAAATTGCAAATTTCAGATTACAGTTATTATTTTTTTTTTCTTGAATGTACGCATGCGTGTGTGTGTGCTTATATACATATACACAGAAGGGTTGCCGATAGACGATAGTATCGTGTCTCGACGACAGATATCGGCGATATCAGATGTCTTTATCGATAGTCAAGACAATATTGGGCTCATTCTCCTATTAATGTATAAAACTATTATTATTAAGCGGTCTAGTATTACTGGGCTATTATTATTGAATTGTCCCGCTATTTCAGCTCGGCGCCGCAGATACAGGCTCCTTCTCACTGGAAATGTTTTAAAACTTTTCTTAGTTAGTTAAGTTAACCTGATTTCAACGCATCGATTGTGAACGCACTGTTATGGTACGTTCACACCAGACGCGAATGAAGCGTTAAGCGCGTGTGATTTACAAGTTAAGTCAATGCAAAGAATCGCTCAAGTTGAAAAATTGGAACTTTGGCGAAAATTCACACCGCGTTAACCAATCAGGAGCTTGCTCTAGTGGTGACGTGAATACCAGCAAGCGGAGACAGAATTTCCAAACTATGGCGGACAAAATCATCGTCGCTGTATGTGGAGGATCTGTACGATACATATTTGTACTTTAATAGAAACAGGAATAAAAATGAAATAAATAGTAGATTCATTAAACCAAGGTTTGTCTATTAGATACACCCAAAACTAATTTTACCTCATGTTTAACCACTTCAGAGACTGGACCCGCCTGGCAGAAGCCCCTCCCATGACGCGAATTCATGTTTGTTGTGAAGCGAATTTCACGAGCGAATGAAGCGAGTAAACTAGAAATGTTCAAGCATCCAACTGCACGCGAATAGCGTGATTTATTTGCGCAAGTCGTGTCTGGTGTGAACGTACTGATAACGTCTGCGAGGATAAGCCAAAGTGGCAAACTATGATAATGATGTATGACTCCTGTATCCGAATATTTGAACTAGCTGTTTTAAACATCGTGTATCAGCGATCTCACAGGCTGACGATACGAAAAATTACCACATCGCTAATACATAATACACACACATACACAACTTTTATTTTGGATATTTTATTTTTGTGTTGCTAAGCACTTTATCGTTTTAATTGTAATAATAAGTAAATAAAATCACTTTGATATTGCATATATAACTATAATACAAATGTAATCAGATTACTTTTATATTGTGGTGCTTGGATTACGTTACTGAATATTTTTTTAATGAAGTGATTTGTAACTACATTTGTGCTACAACTCTCCAAAACCTGGCTAACTCAATATAGCAAAACTATAAATATATTATATAAAACTTGCAATAATATTTCACAATTTTTGATCAAATAAATGCAGCCTTGGGGGATCAGAAGAGATTTTCAAAAACGTTGGTAGTTTGTAGTGTGTTTATTTCTTGCACGTACAAATACAGATTTATTTTATTTCATAATTCACAAATTTCAAAATTGACATTGACGCGGCGGTGGGCGTCAGCAGCCGGTGTAGACGGGTGTGTGTCTGTACTCCCGCAGCGCTCCGTTACCTTCAGACAGGACACTGATGGCGTCTGAGGGCTGCTGCTGTCCGTTAGCGCTCAGGTTCTTCTTGATCTCCTGAACATGGCTCTGGTAGAGCAACGTGGATCCGGCGATAGGGGTATATCCGCCCGCGAGAGACGTGGAGGCCGAGTCCCAGGGCAGCTCACGCCGTCTCTGCCGGCTCAGGTCCACGTTTAGCCCCGTCCAGCCGTGAAACGCCAGCGTGTTCAGAAAGCCCTGCATAGGGTTCAAGACTCCCTGAAGACAGAGATGAGATTAACCGTTAGTCGTGTTACCAGATAGATAGCACATGTCACTTGGTCTGGAAAGCATCTGCTGTGTACAAACATCTGACAGACGTCAAAAGATGTCGGCTTTACATAGAATACTTTCTAAACCATAAACATCTTAAAAACATCTATTTGACATCTGATTGGGAACGTCCTATTGCAAATGAGCAAACACTCGTGTTCAAACAATCCAAAAAAGTAGAAAAGTTTTTCTATGAATAAAACAATGGTTAATTTTCTTAAAGGAATTTGTCTTTTCGTGATTTAAAAGAAAAAAAAATCTGTTCTGCCTTATAGTTTGATGTTTTGTTCTGTTTTTAAAGAATACCGAAAAAAGATTTGCGAACCCGCACCGAAGTTTCGATCTTAATCAAAACATTCGCTAACCATCCGCATTACGTCATTTTCGTCATCAGAAGGGCTCGCGGAGAGCTGTGCACCCAGTCCACGTGCAGGCAATTTTTTGACACTGCACGGACGGTCCGCGTACAACAGAGCATGCGCAAGGTGAATGTTGAGACAGTGCAAGTCAAGTATGCAGTACTTGCTCGTCCGCACTCATCCACGGTTGAGTATACTTAATATATAAGCTTTGCGGACACAGCTGTCTGGAATGGAATGCGGAAAGTGAAGTATACCCGGCCTGAGGGCGCAGAATGCGAATAATTCAATTCGGGGAAATGATTCGCAAACCAGCTCCGAAGTCATGTGCTGCGTCCGAAATTGCATACTGCTTCAGTAGGCACTACATTTAAAATTGAACGTACTGCCCGACCGTTAAAACAGTAGGTTCTATATAGTATGAACGTGGGTAGTATGAATGGAATTCGGACGTACTACATCCGCCATATTGATGATGTCACGTGTCATGCGTCGTCACAACA
>JAUCMS010000038.1:13472-24546 GCA_032357445.1 Enteromius radiatus
TGTCCATGTACTGAACTGTTATTATTCAACCATGCCAAGGTCAATTCAGTTTTCCATTCTATGGCACCTTTAACATTACATTCAGTTATTATTTCAGTGCAAAATCATTTATAGGAGCTGCATGCTCAATTTAAAAACTGACATACAAATTGATATTTTCCATTGAATGGACCCTTTTCACATTTCAATGGTTCTAACACGTAGAAGTTGTCATAGTTGGGTAAACATCTGTAGTAGAACAACAGATTTATTTTTTTGTGTTTCCACTAAAATCATTCTATATATTAGGCATAATTGTCCTTTATTTACAAAACCAGCATTTAGCTCACTTGCTTTATTGCCACATAAAAAAAGCTTCTTTTTTTTTATTTTCTAGCCATCGTAGCAGCAATTATTTACTGAATGGTCATAAAATGATAAAGAAGACCGTTGCTGCATGCAAATTGTGTACAGCACAGATTTGTCATGTCTGCTGTTATTTGATTTGAGTGCTAAAACAATGCAATGCAATTAATAATATTAATTTCCCTGTTATCTTTGGGCCATTTGGAGCTTAAAAAGGATACAGTAACATAGATAACATCTTTCGCTTTTCTGAATTAAATCAACATCATAAATTGCATTTATTATAATAAAACAAGAATGAAGACGAGTTGAAGGCTGTGAAAAATGAATACTGGTTGAATGTAACAACATTAGGTCTTGGTTTATTTGTACTTGCCACAGCAGGAGTGAAGAAACTGAAAGTAAAGTTTTTGGATTATATTTAGTAGTACCTTATCAGTGCTGATAAAATACTGATGTCACATGGACTATTTTAATGATGTCCTTACTACCTTTCTGGGCCTTGAATGTGTGAGTTGTGTTGCAGCCTATGCAGGGTCAGAAATGTCTTGGATTTTCATCAACATATCTTGCATTCTGGAGATGAATGCAGGTCTTACGGGTTTGGAACGACATGATGGTGAGTAAATTATGCCAATTTACATTTTTGGGGTGAACTACACCTTTAAAGCTCCCTCTGAACACACAGCAAACCCAGGTTTAATAATTACATTTATGTGATGTTCAAAACAGCAGAATCTCAGAACACCATTCCTGATGTGTCAAGAAAATCTGAAATTTGATTGCGACTTTATGTAAAAAAAAAAAAGTCTGTTCAGCATGAAATAGAAAATAACACGGTTGTGTACATTCAGCAGCTACGGTTCTAAACGTTGGCCCTTGATTCACTTATTGAATTTAGCATGGAGCTGACACTGTATGATTAGGCCGAGTCAGGTAAGTCAAGTCACAAGGGCTCTGTCAGAGCTAATACTCAAACACAAAATCAATTAAAACAGAGTGCTGAAGGGTTTGAGTAAGTTTTCATGTTTCGTTTCCCCCCCAAATGCTCACTTACACTTTAATATCAAAGGTTTATTTTTTTAATGAAAAAGGTTGCCGCGGTAAAAAGCTGACTCATTGATTTAGCGGAAGCCAAGACTCCACAACTTTGCTCAAAGGAAAACTTTAGCATTCGTCACACTGGAGAGACTTAAAGCCAAAATTAGTCATTTCAGTTATGCATTCATCTTTAGGAAAAAAAAATGCCAGAACACGGCTTATGTTCTCATCATTTAAAATATGCATAAAATAAGAAGGTAAATTTACTAAAACTGAAATAAAAATAAATTTAGATAAACCTAACATTTCTAATAACAAAATAATAATAATAAAAATATTACATTTATTATTAAAATCAATAAATAAATTTAACCTGGTAGATAAATGTAGAAATAAAAGCTGGTTACTAATACATATATATATATAATACTAAAATAGCACTCAATTTCACAAATGCCAGATTTGATCTGAAAGTGTCTAGAACATGTGTGCTAACACATTTGAAACACAGATTGTTGATGGCAGATTCTTACAGACATCTGTTAACACATCATTAGATGTCACCATGGGAACATCAGCTATTATAACAGGACTAGTGCTTGTGTGACTACTGGTTCCGCCTTCTCACATCTAACGCACACACACAGCATCTTTAAGGACACCTCTGCGTGACCTACTGTTGTCTGACTGTCAAAGAAACGGAGATGTTCTCTGTGTGAGTGAAGGAACAGAGGTTGTCCTCTGGGGTACAGACTTGCTGTTTTTTGCACTGTTCGTTCAAATCATTCTCACACTTGACCCTCAACCCCCTGCATGCTAAAGGTCATTTTGTGTATGAACAAGAGGTGATGAGAGACTTCAGGGAACACTACAGTTGCAGTTAATCACAAAGAGACAAATATCACACTCCAAACTATGGCTGGCTGTGATGACAGTAAAAATGGACTAGTGTTAAGACCAATCTAATGAACCTTTGTGGAACTTGAAAGGTTCCAAGCATGTTAAACCAAATGTTCTTCACTGAACTACAGATGGCTTTATTTTAAAGCGTATCATTAAAACACAAAGCAATGTTTAAAATTTTGAAATACATATATCCTAGTTTTCAGTAGTGTAGCATTTAAATACAAAGACATAATGAATGGATGGAGAGCTGTTATGGAGCAAGATAACATCATAGGAAGATATGCAGAAAGCATGAATGAAACCTCAGTAGCATATATTAATATATGAAAACTGACTACTAATGCACAAGCAGTTAATGCTGCATATGAAGGATTTTTTTTAAATGAACTATTTGTAAAGTTACACATATGTAAATTTCTTTTCAATCATGGCAATGCATCATAAGTAAATAATAATATCAGGGTTTTTTTCAAAACATTATCAGTATTTCCAAAATAGTTATGTAATTAATTAAATCGGCATTTAGACATATCCAAAACTATATTTAGCATTTAAACTATGTTTTTATTTCTACTTTTCTCTTTAAGTCTTTAAGCATTTAGACTGACCTTAAGCTAGACCAAAATTCATTTCCAAAAATTTATTTTTTATATGGATATCTTCAACATTAAAAAACTTAATAAAATGTAATATTTATTTAATATACACCATATTTTCTTGCTAATTCTACCCATTTCTATCACGGATACATTTCAAAATACAGTGCGCACAACCATTCTGAGTGACTTGGTGTGGGTTTTTAACATCTGTGAGCACACTGCTTTCTTGACTTATTCAAACTCACTCTTAGGCTGAGGGTAAGCCCATGTGGATTTAACATTAGCTTTAGGTGACCCAGATAAAGCTACATCCATCCAGCAGTGTCTGAGCCACAGATAAAACCTCTTTTCCTCTGCTTACTTGATTAGCATGCCATTTGCTTGCGCCTTACGACCTGCATCAGGTTCAAAGCCGTAAAATGCACACGTTTCAAAGTCAATAGGGTTTTTTTTATTCAGATTTAATGATAGTGAACCCATCTCTGCAGAGGTTGCACTGAAGAGGTTCCTTCTATCTTTGCAAGGCTCTGAACACACGTGCACTTATCTCCATCATACATCATTTGATAATACTCTTGCTATCAATGAACTCTGATAAAGGGCACAGGCAAACACACACACCATTCCATGGACAACAGGGACATATTAAAGCACTATCAAATTTGTTCCACCTGGATAGGCACAGGCTGCCAATCAATCTTTTAATTCAGATTAAAAGGCGCTCTTACAGAGATTTCCACAGCAGAATTCATGAAGCGCCTTTCAACTAACAAGACCCGAAATGATAATCATTCATTCTGAAAGTAAACTAAAAGGGGTGTTTTAGCACTATTGAGATACTATTATAGTTTTTGTATTAATTATTGTAAGTGACATTTATAATGTTACAAAATAGGGCTGGACAATATATCACATTATATTTTTATGCACATCTGGTCAGTAAAGATCTGTCTGTTTTGCACAATTATGTTTAAAAGTGTACAATCACATGAGATGAAGACTCGTATCATATCCTAGAGAGAGAGAAATAGCTTTTACTTACAGCAGGTGGCCCACTCACGGTGGCTGTCACGTCCATATACTACTTACTTCATCTTGGCAATCCCAAGACAATCTAACACTTTTTTGCATAATAAATTAATCATGGATGACAAATACGCCTGTGAATTGGGTATTTCTAAAACGCCATTGGTTATAGTCATGGTTATAGTTAGAGTGTTGCTACACTGCTCAAAAAGGGAAGACTTAGACAACACAATGCAACGCCAAGTCCAATCACACTACAGTGAAATCAAACTGACGAAGACAACGTTCACAGGTGGGGGTTGTGCTTACAACCCAACACCATGCAGGACATTTGACATTTGCCAGAGAACACCAATATTGGCAAATTCGACACTGGCGCCCTGTGCTCTTCACAGATGAAGGCAGGTTCACAATGAGCACACTTGACAGACTTGACAGAGTGTGGAGACGCCGTGGAGAACCTTCTGCTGCCTGCAACATCCTCCAGCATGACCGGTTTGGTAGTGGGCCCATAATGGTGTGGGGTGGCATTTCTTTGGAGGTGCCTCACAACCCTCCATCTGCCATTAGGTACCGAGATGAGATAATCAGACCTCTTGTGAGACCATATGCCGGTGCGGTTGGCCTTGGGTACCTCCTAATGCAAGACAATGCTAGACCTCATGTGGCTGGAGTGTGTCAGCGGTTCCTGCAAGACGAAGGCATTGATGCTATGGACTGGCCGCCCGTTCCCCAGACCTGTATCCAGTTGAGCACATCTGGGACATCATGTCTCGCTCCATCCACCAACTCCACGTTTAACCACAGACTGTCCAGGAGTTGGCGGATGCTTTAGTCCAGGTCTGGGAGGAGATCCCTCAGGAGACCAATCCGCCACCTCATTAGAAGCATTCCCAGGCATTGTATGGAGGTCACACAGGCACACACTACTGAGCCTCATTTTGACTCGTTTTAAGGACATTACATCAAAGTTGGATCAGGCTGTAGTGTGTTTTTCCACTTCAGTGTGACTCCAAATCCAGACCTCCATGGGTTAATAAATTTGATTTCCATTGATGATTTTTGTTGTCCGCACAGTCCACTATGTGCAGAAAGTATTTAATAAGAATATTTTTGAGCAGTGTAAATAAAATGCATTCCAATAGTTGTCAGGGTAAAGTCCAAATCAAAATATCAGGAACGTGAATATTTCCAGTCATGCAAGTACAGCTTCTGTCTATTGGAAAATAGTCCAGTTTCGAAACAGATGTGTTTTTTTTTTTTTTTTTTTGGAACAGATTATTTTTAGTGAACTAGATGAACTTTGAGTTTGCTGCTGAAGTCAGCACAGATCTACAAGTTATTTGATCAAAGCTCACTTTTGAACATGACACACACTCAGACTTGAAATGAGCCAATATTATGTCTTTTCGACATGGCCAACGTGGAAACTGTCTGCTGAAGATTTCATGTGATTTGCAAAACAAAAGTGTCATGGAGATATAAAAATAATTTGATGACACTAGATTCAAGTCAGCATAATACAATAATATCTAATCTTTCTTAAGTTTTGAGTTGGTTAATGATTACAAAGTTTGCTGGGCCACCAATCCACTAAACCGAGGAAATTTACTCTGATGAGCTTTGTATAGGAGCAGCTGACACGAATAAGGGTTGAAGGTTCTTTGTTTACTCATGGTTCATGCAAAAGGTGAATTGATTTGTTTGTGACTAGTTTATTCACTTTATGCTTTAGATATGTAAACCATCCATGTTTCACATAATTTTGGGTGCTTTTATAGTAGCATTGCATGTATGTGACGTCATTATATGATTACATTGCCAAACCATGAGGCAAAGTATACATAAAAGAATCTGATTCCATCACTGCTTTAGTGAAGAAGGACCTAAACCTAAAGAACTATTTATCTTACAAGCAGTTTCTACCTTAAAATTAGTAGTGTGTGTGCTTTTGAGCATGTCACGGGTTTTTGTGAGTACGTGTAAAAACAGTACAACAACAACCTCCCCTAAGTCTTGTGGGAAGAGGTACATCATAACAGAATTCCAGCTGTAGGTCCGCCTCAGGGCACAGAAGCCAGTCAGGGACACAGGGAATGCTGCATTGATTTTAATCAGTGATGTCACAGAATCAATGGAACCTTATAAGCCTCAGGTGAAAAGTGGTAATGAGTCGAGGCCTCATGAGAGCTACGTTTTATTGGGCAGGATACATGCAGGACATCTTACCCAGTCTTTATTTTTGCCAATAGTAAAAATGTTCCCTTGACAACTTTGTAATTGTGAAGACTGTGATGATAGTATTCCGATACGGCATACACCGTTCTGACCCTTTCACCAAAGCAGAACATCTTGCCCAGCCAAAGGGAAATGATTTCAGGCTGCAATGAAGCCAAGCAAAATAAATATGATGAGGTAACTTCACAAAGCATCTGCTCTCACGGTATTTTGTATAAATAAAAGCATTACAAGTTTACACAGTAAATTAGCATTATGAAACCTTCTTTTAACAAGCAACTGAGCTGAGCAGCAGGTCATAGTCCTGCCACATGGGAGATATTGACTCCAAAGATCTGCCGTTTTTAAGTGATGCTATTAATCACTTGCTTTGGTCACCATTATCACAGTGTGATTAATTGCACTTTTGTAATAAATCTATTTAAATAAATTTTGTAAAGAATACCTATTTTCCCCCAGCTCTAGCACACATGGCTGGTGATGTATGAGCAGAACCTGATTCTGTTTGCATGAACCCGAGATGCTGATTACAAACAATTATTCACTGTAACTCACTATAATAAAGGGATAATCGTAGCCCATAAATTCATTCCCTTTGCTTTGAACCAAAGCTTTCCTGTTCACAGTCTAAGATTGACACAGTAACCTCGGTTCTTGCCATCTGTAACACCTAGGGTAAAAGAGCATGTTGTTTTTGATCAGACATGGATTGGATCAATAAAGCCTTTTCTTCTCGCTCATGCATGCATCAATACTTGATTGAGCCATACCAATGCACCAGATGAGGCTATTAAACTGCTAACTGTGCAGACACTTTCACAGATGAAACCTGTTAAATTGCAGTAAAATTGCTGAAACTGCTTTTCCTCTTATGGCGGTTCACACGTGCAACAGCTTCCCGCCTTTTTACATGTTGATAATGTTAATGCATTAGTAGCAGAATGGTGTTAAAACCCCATTCGCTTAGATGGAGAGAAGCTAGGTTCAATCTGATCAATAAAACCACACCTCGTGGCAGCCGTCAGATTCTTTGTTCAGCCAATCAGAAGACTTTTGAAGCACTTTCTGCCTGTCAGTCATTTTGCGCATTCACAACAGACACTCTCCATATGTGTTTGTGTGTCTGTTTGGAGGATGTGAAATGCGTCAAAACATCCTGAGGGGAATAGGATGACACGGGAAAATAAAGAGGCCAAAAAACTATGTGACCAAAAAAGAAGCAAGACGAGAGAGCAAGAGCAAGCTTTTCATCGCTGGAGGGAGCAGAGAGCTTCAAAACAACTTGAAAACAGATGCCAATCTTTCTGTGCTTCTGACTGACAGGTAAATACATTTCTATAGAAAAAGGAGTTAACATGCTTATAATGCCGTATGGGCATCTCTGAGGCCGATACGTGTTACACATCTTGATGCAAAGCTAACGATATGATATATTATTGATACATATGATGCAGCTATGCTTTGCGATTCATTCCTATTACAATGCAGTGTGATCCGATTTTGATTCGATTTGACCTTGAAATAGCTATGCAATTCAATATGGTACAGATGGATCACTTTCATTTCTTTGGTTCAGACAACACAGCCTTATTTATCTAATTCTATATGACACGCCTCTGTCGCATAACAGCTGTGATAAGAGAACGCGCTTGAGGAACAGTTTAGAGGAGAATCAGTCCATATATAAAATATTGGTCACTTTTATAGCGCATCTACTAACAATTATATGTAATCTGTTTCTAATATTGCATCAGTAAAAACAATGATTTGTGGTACTTAATTCAAAATATTGACAATAACTATAATATAAATTTTGCATACAACAAAATTACGTAATTGCAACGCAATCTGGTGACCAAAGTTTCGTCATAGCGACGTAAGGCAACCGGAAAAGTGAAAGGTGCCCATACTTCGCCACGACCTAACTTCGTTACGTTGCAACATCATGGATCAGTAGTTTTGTGCTGATCAGTTGGCGTTTGTAAAACTTTTTTTTTTGAAAATAGGCTCATTTTCCAACTCCCCAACAGTTAAACAGTTGAGTTTTACAGTTTTTGAATTCATTCAGCTGATCTCTGGTTCTGGTGGTAGCAGTTTTAGTGCAGCTAAGCATACTATAGATTATTGAATCTGATTAGACAGTTAGCATTCCGGCGTAATAAACAACGAACTTTCGCTGCCGTACCATGGCCACAGCAGGTGCAATGATATTACACTGTGCTGTTTGCACAGGGAGCGTGACTTTCAACCATAGAGACATTTGTGAGAGACACTGCGTGGTATCATTGCGCCTGCTGCAGCCATGGTATGTCAGCGATATTCCTTGATATTATGCTGGATGACAGTATAGTTCCTAGCCATATCAGCCTAGAAAACTTTTCTTTTTCCGTCAGTCGTAGTATAGTTTTAAATAGGAAAAATATAGAAACTCTTTGGTCATTTATGAGCAAGAGATGCTAACGGTCTAATCAGATTTAATGATCTATGCTAAGCCGCGTTAAAAGTGCTACTGGCAGATCGGCTGGATGGATTTGAAATCGGTAAGACTCATCTGTTAAACTATTGGGGAGTGAGCCTATTATCAAAAAAGTGGGGTGTTCCTTTAGCTTTTATGAAGTGTTTTATGAAGTCACTATGGAAAGATGCTTTGTTTGTTGTGTTCAGCACATTGTATTTCTATCCTGTCACATTTTCTTTGCTGTCAAAAGTTAGATATGGCACAACACACTTTTTTAAAAAACTTTATATTTTTATTTTATTAGTTTTATTTTTTTCTAAATATATTATTTAAAATACGATGACATGAATTTGGTTTGTTTTGTGTAAACTGTCCCTTTATGTGTAAACTGCCATCTGCTTAAAAACACCACAAGGTCACTTTGAATGTTGCTCATCCATACCAATGGAAAATAGCCAAACAAATATTCCACACTAAATGCACAATTTGGAAAAAAAAAAAAAGTTTGCGCTCAGCATGTTTTTTCCTGTTCTACTTTTCCAACAGCATTCGCTTGATCCAAAGTGAGAACGAGGGAGAGGGTTACCATGACTGTGCGGTTGGTGGCCTCGTTGATATTCTCCTCCTCATCCTTCTCTTTGCCTGACCCCTTTTGTTAGCTAAATTACATAAGCTGGTGGAACACTGGCGGAATGAAGCGCAGAGGTCCAAAGATACAAAAACAACAGCTCATGTATACATTATTTCACTAATCCCCCGTAAAACACTTATTATGCAGCAATGAAAAGCAAAGATAAAATGATTAGCCTGATGTTCGGGAAGACTCTGCCCATTTCCTCTTACCCTCTCAAACACGACTGCCAACTGATGCTTAGCATTGCAAATGACCTGCCAGAGCGCTAAAAGAAGGGAAAGGAGTGCAGATAGGAGGAGGGACTTTAAGGGGAAGACTGGGAAGGATGTTGCCGGGGAAGGGGAGGAGGTGTGGGTGTGTTTCACTATTTATAAAGGCAAGCTCATTCTGTATGAGCTCTTTGATGGAGTGCAAATCCATGGCTCCAAGGACAAGAGAGAGGCCGGTAATGTGATAAGTGGCCTGGCTGATTTGATTCCGTTCCAAGTCAAACACGTGTTTTATTCTGCTCCATTTGACGCCGGTACCATTACCTGTCTACCTGGACAGACATGGAAAAGTGCAGTGATGAGAATACCAAACAAAGCAATCAATTCATTTAGTGTCACGAAGTAGCTTTAGCAGTTGGGAGACTTTTTTTTCTGGGTTCTGATGGTTTGCAACTCGAGGCATTCTGTTTTGGCAGTTACTGACTGTATTTACTCACACACATTTGGACACCGTTGACTTAAAATATCTTCTTTTGTGTTAGCCATGCAGCTTTGGAATGATATGATGAATCAATTTTTAAAAGGATAGTTCATCCAAAAAAAAAAAAAAAAAAATCATAGTACTCATGTGAATGCACAGCAGAGACTGACATGGAAATTATGGAATTGTTAAATTTGTTGTTGCTTTCTTTGTACTAAAATATTCTTGTAGCTTCATATCATTATGATTAAACCACTGATTTAACATGGACTATTTTAGTGATGTCTTTCTGTTTCTGGGTCTTGAATGTGTCTATTCCTTTGCTGTCTATGCAGGGTCAGAAATCTCTTGAACTTCAAAAACTTAGTGACAGAATTTTCATTTTTGGGTGAACTATCCCTTTAACTTTATCACTACACTGATATAAAACAGACTTCTAACTAATGGACCAACTATACACTAAGAAATTGGAAAGAATATGCATACACAATGATGCAGAGTTATTAAAGGATAAATAAATTAATACAAATACAAATATAAAAAAAAAATAAAAATGTCACTGACGTTTCTCAGAAGAAAGAAACCTTTTTAAAAAGTGTTCATAAAACTAATGTACCACAATAAAATAAATACATTTGTGTTGATTAATTAGTCTGTTCATTCAAACTTGACCCTGCACTGTTGTTCTGTAAAGAATGTGTCACATTTACATAATTTTAACTATTACAATTGAGAGAAAAACATTGGAAATAGCGCAAAAATAAATATTATAATTGACAAAAACGGCCAACTATTAATTAATTAATTAATAAACACAGATTAACTCATTGTGGTACCGTTTATTTTATGATAATGTGTTTAAGTCTCAGTTTGAGAACCTCAAAAACTTGAACCTTGAAAATGGTGTGAAACATGAAATAATTAGAAATAATAAGAATATATTTGGGGTTTAAGTTATGTGAAATAAGATTCTGGATGGACTTACAGGAATGAAACCATCCAGAAAAAAATTAAAATCTGATTTAGGTTGAAGAAACTTGTTGCTTTATTGCAGGGGTATGCAACGTTGATCCTGGAGTGTCGATGTCCTGCAGAGTTTAGCTGCAACCCTGAAAAACCCTCACCTGCCTGTAGCCT
>JAUCMS010000038.1:29153-49166 GCA_032357445.1 Enteromius radiatus
TAAACACACCTGATACTGTTAATCAAGTCATTAAGGCTTATTTGAGCAGGGTTGGAACTAAACTGTGCAGGGCTCCGGCCCTCCAGGAACTGAGTTTGACACCCCTGACTTAAAAGGTCTCTGTGTGTATTTTAAAGGCCTCTTTGTCTGTTTGACCAATTGATGAAAATATGAAAGTACAATAGATACTTAATACTATTGATATCAAAGTTCAAAGATTTGTCATTATGAAATCTTCTAATGTTAAAAATCCAAAGAATTAGCATGCAGTCTTCAAAAATGACAAAAGGAAATTCCTTTCCTTTAAATTAAATAAGCATTTGACAGTACTAATAAAATCTAGAACAGAATACATCAGCTCCACCAATATGAACCCAATGTATTGTGCATCCCTATATTTAACCATGCAAACCAATGTTTAGCAGATCGTTTCGAAAAAGGACAATTAGCGCAGCGATTTCTAAAATTCACATGGCAGGCATTTCAAATTGCACAAAGCAAAGGAGAATTACCACAATGTCAATTAAGAAAACAACTGTATTTATGTTCCGTTCCATCAGTCCATTAATCAGTGCTTTGTGTTCTCAGCCTCTGTTCTTCTCCCTGGAACAAAACGGAAGCAAATAGAATAGTCAGGGCCAGGGAGAAATCTCTCTTTTCATGCACCAGAAGGTTCAGCTGCTCACATCAACTGTGCTTATTGTGATCTCCAAACAAGAAGCCTCTTAAGTGATTTACATACTAACATCAAATTGTCAGATGCTACGGATCTCAAACATTGTGCTGTGACAAGAAAAATTCAAATAAAATGTCACATTGAATGTTTTTCATTTCTTATTCATAAACCCCTATGGGCCTTTCATGCTGACACAGACTGTATGACCCTTAACAAAAAAATAAGAAAAGAAAGAAAACAGGAAATATGTCCTTGCAATGAATGCTAGCTCAACTTGAAAGATGTACTTCAGGTCCAACATTTACTTCAATTCTAATAATAGACAACTTTTGAGTAATGCTGTGTGTAAAAAAAAAAAAATAAAAAAAATAATAATAAAAAAAAAAAAAAAAAAAATATATATATATATATTTAAAAAAATAAAATATAATCAAAATAATAATAAAATGTATTCTTATGTACATACACATGAAGTAAAAAGACTGGTGATAGGGCTAAATGCTTTTTTTCTTCACACCTGTTGCATTTTTAAGAAACTTTAATATACATTTGAAGTGTCTTGTGAGCTCAGGGAAGGCAGTGCAAGCAAACTGTATGAAATTCATTCTGTCATACGCATGTTTAGCTTTTATGTTTCCTCTTATAAACTTGGGCATTTTTTACTAAGTAATGTTCTGTTGAACCTCCTACTGAAAAGAAGCTTACATAACCTCAGCAAAAAAAAAATATATATATTTCACGAGTTCGCACTTCCTTATGATCACGAAAGTTTTAAGCATATTTGGCGTGCTGTCCTGGGAGCGAGCCGGGAAGTCGAACGCCGAGCCCTAGGGGAAGGAACCCTCGCCCCCCCGGAGGAAAACGCGAAATAGATGGCGGAGCAGGGGAGGTGGAGGGTTGCGTAACGAGATAAGGAAGGAACGGAGAAGGGCTTATTTAAGGGAGAGGCTTATGAATTTGATTGGCTGGGAGGAAATTAGGCCGATTAGGAAATAGAAAACAGCTGGGAGTGATCAATGCGTCATTACTCCTCCCGAAACTTGTCTGGCGACATCACACACACATATATATAAGCTTAACAAAATGTAAACTTGACATATTTCTGTAAATCATGGTTCACTCTTATATATATATATTTTTTTTTTAAATATAACCAATAATAATAATAATAAAGTTATTCAATTACTGTACTAATAATAGTAATAAAGCAAAGTTTTTTTTTTGCCACCATTATTGTTAACCTCTTAATTCAAGGCCTTGATGTAAGTGCGGCTCATATAATAATTATTTCACTCTTTAAAACACTCAAGGTGTTTACACTCAACCACAGGCCTCTCTATACAGCTGAGTTATGGAAATATATGGAGATGCTTGGTATTTTACAATGTGCAATATCTAAGATGCCAAATAGAAGTTAGGGAAAAATTCAAGGCAAGATCTAAAGACCAAGGGAAAAACACTAAACAAAAACATAACTTCAATAAAACTAGAATGCTCTAGGATTGAAAATAAAACCCCCATACGGCTGCAAAAGACTTGCAGGAAGATTTAACAGAGAGTAGTGTTGTAGTGGTGAATCAGTCCACTGCGCTGCATTATTGGCACAAACATGATATACATGGAAGGCTCGTCAGAAAGTAACCTAACCTGCCAGTAATGTGCAAAATACAACATGTATACAGTCAAAAGCTCAGTGGTAAACACAGTAAAATCAGCTGACATCAACACAATACATAAACACAAACATTTGTAATTTTGGCTTATGGGCACTGTATTATACTGTATAAGGTCATAGTAAAAATACTATAAAGTTGCATTAAAAAAAAGTTACAGAGAGTTAAAGCTGGCATCAAACGATCATTTAAGTTGCAATTGTCTTTTCTTCCCTAAGAGTAAAATGGCTTCTCGACCAAGCAAAACAATGCAAGACTGGATTTAATTTGGTCCATCAGTAATTAATTTGATCACTGGATCTTTGTTGTTTCCTTTTGCTGCAATCTCATGTGAGTTATCTCCAGTCTTGAGTGAAAAAAAAAAATAGATAACTAACTTTTTAAGACTAGTATAAAGAGTTTATGCCTCACACTGGGAAACATATCATCAGAAGGGAGAGTAGGAAAAAAGTAGTATGTTTGCTTTGTCCTTCTCAAGTTCAAAGTGATCCCACCCCACAAGCATTTATTAAAGTGGTGCACTAAAGCTGGCACATAAGAGTAAAGTGGAGGTGGAGATTAAATCCTAAATAAACAAATGTATGTTGCTGCAGAATATTGAATATTTTAAATATTTAGTTGTTGAACCAAGTGTTCCGGTTGGATCAGAGGAAATGGAAAATTTTACATTCAAGTCAGGTAAAATGAAAATGTAACATTTGGCTACAATAACCACATGTCTTTATGCCAGCAGGAGAAAAAAAAAAATCTGCAAAGTAGAATTAAATCCCATAAAGTAATGTCTCATAAGGGAAAGGGGAAAACAAAAAAACTCCCCAACCAAAATAATCCATACTACTACTATACAGTGATACTTGAATAAATAAAATATTAAGGTTTGGAATGGACTTCAATATTATTGATATCTCAAGAAGACTATATGAAGGAGAAGGACCAAAGTCCAAGCGAGGTAAATCATCAGGTAACTTAGGAACAGCCATGCAATTAAACCATTGGCTCTTTTAAACTAGGACTTCCTGTTTTGCAGCAGCCATGTTGATTTCATTGCAGTTTCTTTTTGTGGTTTATCACACTTATACTTGCTTAGTTGCTTTTGTAATGAGTTAATTTAAACAAACAAACAGTAACTGTGAATTTAAAAAATGATCATGATTCACACAGATCAAAAAAATATTCAGTGCGAAATGAAAGAGTCTGATTTTGCTTTAAAAAAAAATACTGGTTATTACAGACCAATTTATGCTGACTGATGCACCAACTGAACTTACTTCACAGACATAAAAGGCTGTATCATTCCATGCCAGAGTGCTGAGTTTTGTAACTTGCAAAGTGCTGCTTCAATATTTTTAATGCTTCAACACATTTAATCATATGGTTGGTGTCTCTTCGATAGCCTACCCCAGTTTGTCAAACAGACCATGCATAGCTTCAAAAACTATTGTACCCATGAAGGCATTAGACCATGCACAAACTGGGGGATGTGAAATTTAACACAAGTCATATGCGTTTGGTTCATTTGGTGTCAAGTTGTCTACTCACTCCGTTCTCCTTTTGTCGATAACGCTTCCAACCTGCAGGCGGAAGGGAAGCAAAACACCAATTCATAATAACGTGATGTGATATATTCGGAGCTGCGAAATCGAATCGTCAAATGAGAATTAGGAACGAACTTCCCCGGCGTTCTATTTGGAGCACGCGCCGGCTGACGTAGGTGAGCAGCGCGCGCGTCCAACTCCCTTGAGAAAGAAGAGCGTGAACGCGCCTCTATCCTCCTCGCTGCTACAGTGAATGCGGGCATCCAGACGCCTGACTGAGTGCGGCGGTTCTTTACCGAAAGCTCGGATGCCAGTGCATGGAAAGGGTTCTGCCGAAGCCGACAGGGAGAGAAGGCAAATGTATTTTCACACGAACGCTCAGGTGTAAGTGATGCTACTGCAAGTTGAAGTCCTGGAAGTAAAACCGCAGCAGATTGGGAATAAACGGATAGATCGGCGTTCCCCGTTGCACAGCGCACTCAGTGCGTTTGGAATACAGAGACGCAGCGTGGAATTACTGGAGCCCTCAGTTTGTGAACTAAAGTCAATTCGTTTTCTGCGGCATTTTATTTTTTACCGCATTTTTCTTGTTTCCTTTCTTTGTTTTCGCTTCTTTTTTGTTTGATTAGGTTTATTGTTTCTGCTCTTCTATTTTAATGTTATTTAGTATCTTTCCTTTGCAGTTTTTTATTTTTTATTTTTTTATATCTCATCCTCTGAAAATACTCGGATTCGTTTTTGCGAGGGTAGATTGTGGTAAAAGATACTCAATCTCAAACTGAGTCGTGTCATGGATGGCAAATTGTATTTGCATCTACGGAACAAATCGGGGAATATAGAATAACTACTGCTGACAGAGACAAGGTATGTCAATGCTTCCGTTTCTTTTAATGTCCATATGATAGGCTATAACTGTTACTGTGTTGCTTCGCATGTGCATTTGAATGGTCTAGCGTATTATCATAGACCGACCACCAACATTTACTTCATGATCCTTTAAGTTGGAATAGCCTATGTAAAAGTATCGTCAGTGAATTTGAACATTCAGTCTCATTTTCTTCTCTTCCGAATCAAGTGTATTATCCTTATAAGCAGCATTTAGATCAGAAATGCATTGAGGATCAAGGTCTCTGTTGCCTGTTCTATTCATGCCTCCACAATAAACTTACATAGAAAATGCATTTTTATAGCTACCAACCAGACCACGTTCATGGTGCGCTTGCCTTGACATGCTCAAGCAGTGTACGTCTCACTGGAAAACTAAGTAGAAACATTATGTTGAAGGTTGCGTCAGGCTGTTCCTCGTTTTCATCATTGTGTTCATATCGACGTTTAAATACCGTCTGTACTGTCACCGCGCGTCTGTAATGTTATTTGAAGGTGATACAACTGTGATTTGGCACCCGCTGTAGTTGCCTTTAACGCCGCAACTTAAAATAGAATTCATTTCTTTGTAACTGACACACTGACAATTGTTTAGTCAATAAGCCAATGCAGCTGTCTTTCAATTAACATTCCCGACCAGGCTTTATGCTAATTAATCAAAGCAAGATTTGTCCGTACAGGTCTGCGGCCGTGAGGAAGAGCAGTCGCCCATCTGTTGAACGCGTATTCACAACTGCTCTTTCAGCGCCGTTTGTTCTGGAGCCACTAAAGATAATATATTCTGAGCTGATTCTCTGATCTAAATTTACATTTCTCTTTAGACACCACCACTTTAAGTAGATTTTTACAAGTCCTAGATCTCTTATGGAATGAAGCGCACAGGGACGGCATGTGCATTAACCCATTAATAGGCACGAACATGAAACTGCATTGCTATTTTCCAACACATTACAAATGAAATAATGCGGGGTAATGTTTTCCAAAATAATGCTTTGGAGTTAAAATAGCCTATCGCATGTCAAAGACTTATTGTGAACCATGATACGAGGCCCCACCCACAAGCTGTGACGTCGAGTATAAGCGTTTTTGCTTATCCACCTTATTTTTCAGACCAGAAGATATTGCCATGCCCATTGCCGTGCAAACAACGGTGATGTTACTTTGGACAATCTCAATGTGTTTATGTATTGTTATTTTTTATCGCTAAATTAATTCAATTTGCGTTTTTTTGTTTTTTTTTTTGTTTTTTTTTTTCTGGTAAAAAAATCTGTAAATGTGCTTAGCTGAAGCAAGTCCAAATTCAAAGTATAACCTATATTTTTGGCATAGCCTATCTAAATCTTAGAATTAAACATCGGTGTGTATCATATTTTTTGTAGCAATTGTCAGTGTGTGAATGCATCAACACTAAATTTACACCACATTAAAAATCAGTGGATTCACACAGCTTGATGCAGCTCCTATGCAGAGAAAAATCGTTGTAGATAGGGAAGTCTAACTATAATTGGCTCATAACGCCGTGAGGGGGCCCCTTGCACTGCGGGGGTGTCCCGTACGCCTGTGGTAAAAGATGGGAACATTTACCTCAAGGTCAGTGGCCTTCTCACAGCATGTGGCCATGTTACTTTTAGATAAATGTGGTAAGTTGACACCATAGTTTGTTTGTCCTTTTAATATTTGGAAGAATTTATTTTTAAATATTTAAATATATTTTTTTAAATATTTAATTAGGGACACTTCCTCACTTACTGTTCCCCTTCCATCCTCTCAAAAGTCTCCCAGGATACAGACACCATTTAAGGGTTAAGCTTGGCTAATTAATAAGAAATAAAACCAGTCTACAGGCTGCTGGGGATAATACCTTTAGCTTGATGTGTGAGAGAGGCATTTATGTTCAGTTTATGTCTATTTATGCCTGGCATGCAATGCCGTTGGATTCACAGTACTGTACTGAACCTGTAGCAGTGTGATAACAGGGATTGAATTAGGTCTCTCATGCACTGCTAGATGAAAATGAACAGCGTGAACATGTACGGTAATGTTTCCTTTAATGAAATGGTTCTGTGTACACTTCCAAGCTGCAAGATGCATTTTATTTAAAATATTTAAAAGCCGTTGTTATTAAACATTATCTAACTTTACTAATAATAAAAAAAAAATGATTGAAATCTTATTTTAACTTTGCTGAAAATGCACAGCTGAGCTCTCTCTCTCTCTCTCTTTACGTAGAGTTCTGTATGAGTTTCAATCAGCAATCATTTTAGCAGTGATACTTTAGCATGCTAGCATTTTATCATGGTAAAACCCTCTATGAGAACAGAAAGTATGCAGAATCCATGTGTTTGCATCTGAGGTCTTATGGAGGGATTTATTATATTCAGTATAGTCTGTCTGATTCTTCATGGTGTGGATCGCACTCCCAGGTATCTGTCAGAATACTGCAAATGAATGCTTGAATAAATAGTTTCAGTGCACTAAATTAGGTGTTGGGCACAGACAATATTTCTGATCTAACAGTTATGAACTTTTGTATGCTGAGCAAGGGATATCCCATGAGCCCAAGTGCTGAGATTGAAGCATATTACTGTGCATCCGGGATGTGCATAAGTGGTTTTGTGCTGCTGTGTATTGAACCTCATGAGTACTTTGGTAGCTTTGTTCAATACAAGGTTATAGTTATGTGTTGGATGGCCTTATTGAAGAGAGGCACTTACTGTACAGTAGTGTCTGAAACATGTCTGGTGTCTGGCGTATATAGAGATTGCTGAACACAGACACAGTATTTGTTTAGACAGCCGACTGACTAATCAATTATGAAAATATGGAGTTTTTCAAATCCCTAGTTTAATTCCACAGCTGCACACTTCTGTACACACTGTCCCGTACAATTAAATTCTTCCTGCTAGCTTAAGGTCCCATTACAGGCATCTTTTTATTTATTGTATTGACACCAACATAACCACATGAATTTGTCAAGTGTACTTAAAACTGTCCATTCTTTTCAAAACATTTAATTTACAAAAGATCCATTGATTATTAGTAACACTTTACAAAAAAAATTAATATGAACTTAGTAATACTGTATATTTTATAGCACTTATTAACCTTAGATAATGTTATATAATGCAAATAAAGTTGTTCATTGTGTGTTCATGTTAGTTCATTGTGTGCATTAATCGATTCATGTGTATACATAAAACTTTAAATTTCCCATTAACATTAACAATAATGTTCATTGCTCATTTATGTTAACAAAAAATAAATAAAGTGTGGAGTGTTACACATACTATTTATTATTAGCCTACTTTAACCCCTTTAAAGAGTTTTGGAAAATAAAAATATATTTATATGGACAAAAATATTTAAAAAAATGTATTAGTATTACTAGATATTAGCTATTTTATTATGCATGCTTTTTGCATTTGGATACATTTTTCCATCATCTAACTCTCACTTAAAATTAATTTTTAATAATGGTAATAGTTTTAAATAGTAAATATTCAGAAAATCTAGTAAAAATTAAAAAATATATATAAAAATATTTTTTTTTTACATAACATAGATTATATTTTTGGTGATGCATAAATTCACTTGCAGCATTATGGTGCATGCCCTTATTAACTATTTATTATATTATTATTATTATTATGAAGAGCTGCATTTCATGTTAAAATTATATGCCAAATGTAATTAATTGTGTCATCAAAGAGGGGGATTTGAATATTGTCTTCATGAGGCCTTTCCTCAAACATATCTGTTGCCTTTGAAAAGCAGGAGGGTTATCGCTGGCTGTGCGGGAGCTGCGTGATACAGTAAAAGAGACTGATGCTCCTCACTGTCTCCTGCAGAACTGCATATGGACCGAGAGCCAGGCAACAGCTTGGTCTTGTCTGGTTGAGTGGTCCCTGGCCATAGCATTGTTTTAGAAAACACCCCTCCCACTTCCACTTTGGCCCAAAAGCCAACCCCTCTTGTACCGTATTCATGTACCGCCTCGCTAAAAATATGGTGTATCAGGTTTAGGCAGTTAGATAAAGTGTGATGTTTTAATTCTTGCAAACACTGTCACCTCACATTCACCAAGTGGGAAAGCCCTGGTGAGCAATACCGCCTGACAAATGCGCTTTAGCCTCTTGTCTGTGCTTCGGCAGGCTTTCCTGTCTGTCGTACTCCAGCACAGCTGCCTTTATCTGTTATCAGCTCTCAGCCCCAGAAACGTGATCATTCACGAAAGCCAAATCTAGTACGGCTTCCATTGTTCATGTTGTAGCGTAATGTTGAAAGTCTACATTTCAAGGCACAGATGCTGCGATCAACAGGGTGCCTCTGGCTTCTACCCATCTTCATGTGTCAATATTTGTAGTGGGCCATTTAATGTGCAGGGCCTTTTTAAAAGCTGAATCAATTTGTTTTAAAAAAGGATATGGCAGCCAAAGTAATTATTTAAAAGGATTACTTACTCTAATGTCACCTGTATGACTATTTTGCATGTTTTCTAACTCTTTTGTGCATACGATGAAAGTCAACAGGGGTTAAAACAACTAAAACAACACATTTTTTGAAAATTTCCAGGTTGCAAAGCAAAAAATAAGTTGACAGCATGACAGAGTTGTCATTTTTGGATGAACCATGCCTTTAAGATAGAAACTCGCTGCAAGCACAGTGACCTTTGATAAGCCATTTGTAAATAAGTGAGAACACAGTCATGGGCTGATGTGACGGGCTTTTTGATGCAAGTATCTATCCTTGTTGTCCTCTGGTCAACCATTTGGAGCTGTCATCATCTTTCTCAGTCCTCTAGTGACTCCAGGACTTGTAGTAGTGCACTCTGCGGTTGCAGCATGCTGCCCAGCAGCAATATTTGCTTTTATGTAATGTTTTTTTTCCATTATGTTCAGCCAAGAGAGAAAGTTAAAACCTCACAGATTGTATTGATTCTTTGTCTCTAAGCTTCTGTGCCGTTGTACGGGAGAACCCCTGAGACTTTGAAGCGACACGAGGTCTTGATGGCTTTTTCCCCTCACTGTATTTTTATGGTCAAACTCAATCTCTCATTTTGTGTTTGACTCCAAGCTCTGAATATCACTTCCTGACAGTTCTATAGCCAGGTGTCATAGAAGGCCACTTTGTCAATGGTGTTTGTCAGTCGACACGCTCTGTGATTCATTACTGGTTCTCTATTTATTTATTTTTTTGGTACTCTGGTACGATTTTGTCTGTATTACTCAAACCGTTTGAGTACTTGACTGGCAATGAGTACAGAGCAAAGGGAACAAGAAGTTTCTTCAGCATTTGAGCAGCTGGCTGTGTGTACCAAAAGTGAGTTAAAGAGAACAGTATAAAAAAGGAAGTGCAGTTGTATTTTCGAGCAAGACAGCTGCTGTTCAAAACAAATCAACAGTAATCAGATTTAAGAATTAACAAATCTCCAATTAAGACAAACAGAAAATCACTTGCCATTAAAAAAACTGTTTAAATAGAAAAAAATGTTTTCTTTTCGGATCACTGGATGATTTGAGAAACTAAATCTGTAGGGTTTTTTTTTTACTATGTAATTGTAATTTGTTATAGATGTATTACTCAAGTTGCATTTGTTTCGCTTATTACAGCTGATTCAGTAAATTAATGGCTGGAGGATAAACAGTAGAAATATAGAGTAGAAAAAAAACATTTTGATTGGAAATATGAGCTAAAAGGCATGCATCTTATAAAGATGCACAGTTTGCCTGAAGTGCTTATTATGTCAGAACTGACAGTAATTCTTCAGGCAATTCCTGTTACCATAGTGTAAATTTGACATGGGTAACACATTGTATAGAGCCACAACAGCACTATTATCTCAATAGCAAGATGAAATGTCTAGTTGTAACTCACTAAATTAAAACCTTTGATGTCAGTATAATGTATTACTCGCTGTTCATACAGTATGCACGTTGTTACATTATGAAATAAAATATCTATATTTTATTATTTGAATAATTAATTACTTTATTTTATTTCATTTTTGACTCTTAGGTGGAAACAGGCTGTCTTCTGTTTCTCTAGTGTCAGGATGTTATATTTGGATTTATATGATTTGTTCACACTTGTTGACTCCGCATTGCTAAGACTTATCCGCTGTTTGTGTTCAGATGTTTATTTAGCTTTATAGCTAGCTTTATATTCCCAGTTAGTGAGGGACAAAACACTATTGAATCATACTTTTTCTCTTTACAATTTTCAGTTCCAAATAATACTAGGTTCCAAGCGGGGGTTTTCGCAGTGATGCCATAGAAGAAACATTTTTTTGATTCCCCAGAGAACCTTTCAATGAAACACTCTTTAGAATATGGAACATTAGAATAATAATAAAACCTTCCAAGGTTATGAAAGTGTGACCGAGCTTTCGTGCCGGGTTCGCCTAAACACTTAATACTCTGAAAACAATAAAAACGTGAGCATATGGATCCTTTCCAACTTTTTATTCTCAAGCCTCCATCCGGCTGAACTTCAAAACCATAACTCTTTACACACAAGTGCGCATGTCCCTTGCCCATCTATGGCAAGCCCCAAGGGGATAAAAGCATAAGCACACACACACACATATGCATATGACGAGTGCCTGTGCATCTAACATTAGCACAATATAATTAAATTAAATTAAGTCTGTTACAAAAGGTTAATCATGAGAGATGCCAATAAATAACCTTCAATTTTAAGAGCATGTGCATGTTTCATAATTCTACTGTTCATGACCACTTCACCATCTCTGACTGGCTTTGACTAGCATCTTCCTGCTTTAATATTTTGCTTAGTGTCAGCAGTTCCCCAAATGCTTATTTAGCTTCAGCATTGGCATGTATAGATTAGTGGCAGTTTATTAAGATCACGCAGAACTGAATCCCTTGTACATGCATGAACATGCCCCTGGAGCCAACCCAATTCAGTAAATGATGCTTTGATAAACTGTTTGTCCTGTAAAGCATTTTCACAGCAACCACTCTCAGTAATTAAATGTACACAGAATGCTGTGTAGTGTAAGCTACTGGCAGTAGACACACTCTGTGTTTGCACACAGAGCTCCCAGTAGAGCTCAGATGTGGCCTGTGTAAAAAGTTCATATGCACTGTCAAAGCCATATCATCATCAACATGTTGTTAAATTTCAGAGGTCTTGTACTAAGTAATAAGCATTTATCTTGCAATAATCTGATTGGATCTTGGAAGTACCTGTGACAATTACGCTAATGTGTTTTGCAGACTAGCAACATGGGCTGAACGAACTTCAACTACAATACACAGGTTTCATCTTCCTTCCTGCTGTAACCAAGAACCTTTTTTGCATATTCGCTGTAACCTGCTGTGAAACCTCTGTCACAGAGATCAATTATTGTGCGTGGGAAGACCACAATGCTAATGATCCCAACTGCTTTTGCATAGCTAGTTATGCTCACTGTAGTGATGCATAATGTATTGGACTCATATGAACAGGATTAGGAAAGAATTCATTAGCAAAAGTGCTGCATTAAACTTGATTATTAAGTCTTCCGCTGTACAGCAGTTCAGTCTTGACTTCAGTTTGTCAGCCAGAAGGCTAATTCACAATGGATTCCTCAAACTATTTCCTTTGAGTTTTAAGCCAGTTTTAAGGTCATTGACTTATCAACACTGTATGGTCAAAATTATTAGGAAAAAAAAACAAAAAAAAAAACTTTTGTATGCTGAGTTGTCATTATAATTCAGTTGTAGGTCTACTTGTGGCCAGGCCAGGTATGGTGACCCTGTGCACAAAGTGTCCATCCAACGTGCGCACACACACACAGCAGTGAGACGTGAACAACACACACACACACACACACACTGGCTATTCATTCCCCCCACCTACAATCCCTGCCAGACCTGGGACTGAAACCCGCGACCTTTGGGTTGCACTTTTTGTGCAACACTGTTTTTACGTGCTTTACTGTTTACTTTTAACGTCAAGTTATTGTGCAAAAATTACGCTTTTATTAATCAAAGCTCTGTTATAAATTTGTGTAAAAAGGAATAAAAGGCGTCTAAGTTTTACTACCTTAAGTGTTAATTTCTTTTGGAAATTGCAGTGATATGTACTTGTGGGTACATATTTTATGTTTTGCTAAAATGTGGCAAGGTATGTTTATGCCGTGAGACCAGGCACTGTAGCTTCTGGTAGATGTAGTCCTTATGTAAAAACGTTAAAACACACACACACACACACACACACACACACACCAGTGTCCAAGGTCGAGGAAAAAAATATTTTTCATTTTAGATTGAATCCATGGTGAAAATTGGAAAGAAAAATCCCAATTATTGACTAATTTCACTGCATAAGTCAGTCAAGTTGAACAATGAGTTATCTTGTTTTACCAACTTTGGAAGTTCTTAAAAGCATCTTTGAATAGGTTGTCTTTAATTTTTTCCCTATGCCATTATGAAGCTGTTTGTTATCTTGGCTATTCATTTCATATTTGTCTTTTGTTTATATAGTTAAATTATGTAAACACTGCCAACAAGTGAACTCCATCACGTGTTTCCCAGCAGGCACAGTGTTATCATCTCCCACATTTCTGGCTTCTGCTCAAAGCTTCATATCACCCATCTCAGTGTGATGTCGCTGTTATAGTCAGTCATTCTCTGCTTCATTCTCAACCAAATCAATGTCTCTTTTTGTTCCTGCCTCTCTTGATTTCCTCCACTGCGGCTATAATGATGATCAGCTCATCAAGCTGGGAATATGAGGCCGATACATCAGGGTGAGAAGAAGTGCTTTAGCGTTGAAGAGGTGCAATCAGCAGATCTGTCTCTTAATGTTCACTGGCAACTGTGGCCAGACATGAGTTTGACTACATAGATATGGTTCACATGCAGTCCAAAGTCAATAAGTAGGTCCAGAAAGAGGAGTTTAAAATCTAACCTCTTCTACTGTTCTTTTCATTTTAATGTCAGTTTAATTAAATTTTAACTAGGTTGGTGATAAATTACGTATTAATCTGTAACCAAAATATTAATAAACTGCTTTCAAATGTCGACTGGATTATGTCTTTTCGGTAGTGTGCACATGACACTATTCTGAAAAGGACATTTTAGGTGTCTACTGTGCATATCAATATCCTTGGCGATTATGAAATATCCAATTCAGCAAAAGTTTTGCTCAGAGGTAGCGTAGCGATGGATTTCACATTGCAACATCACTGGTAACAGCTCACTGGAGAGTACGCTGATTAGATGGCAGGTTCCCAGGAAGCTTTATGTTAATATATGATGTAATGAACAAACCATCTCATCTTCCTCCCCTGTGGCGCACATATTAATTTTGTGTCCAAAATAGCTTATTAATCTGTCTGTTTATTAATGAGTCTCTGCCACAGAAACTTTGCAGTTCTGTTATTTCAGAAGAAATGCCTTGGAGACCCATACAGCATGTCATATTGAGGCCCTGGGAATAAAAATATACCTATATATGTCTTACTTCCCCTATGGGTTTAGAAAATGACAAGATGTGCATAATTAATTTATGTAGTGTTATGCAGCATCTCAGAGCAGTATCTCATGTGCTGACACTTATGAGGTAAGATTACTTAACAAAAGGTCTAGTTTGGTTGTGGTCAGGTCTTTTAATTTACTGAATTATGTGTAATAAATTATCTTAATTATTAAAATAAAAGTACACACACAGTTGTATTCAAATTATGAATTTAATTTAAAATCAACCCGTTAAGAGTGCTTTGGGCATCATTAAATCAGTTTTGACCTCTGCCCTGGCTGTGCTTTCCCTAAGGGTTTTTCTGTGTAGCCATATTGTGACACATTTGCTTCCTAATTAGGATTTGAAAATATTTCCTAATAATCTACCAGCACATGCTTGCATGAAAAGCAATGCTTGAAGCTCAGTGGTGATGGCATCTGTCAGACCTCTCCTTTTGCTGTTATTATGCCTAGCTGATAAAAGATTTATCCACATGCAATTAATTTCAACTCGACGCCCAAGGGTTGCCACGTCATCCTGTTACAGCTTGCTCCCAGCCAATTCAACAGTGACGCTCTTATGACACCAAGTTGGTGAGTGTCCCTAAATATTTATGCCGATACAATAGCAGGGTTAGCAGTGTTTGGTTAGGTTTCATGGACAATATATAACTAGAAAGTGTAGGAAGGTGAAAGGGAGAAAAGTGTTCAAGTGGGGATTGTGCAGCATGGAACAAGGTCATGTGGTGAATGCAAGCAAGTCTTCTGTTCTGCTTTTACACTGCAAGTCCTAATGCAAAGCTACCATACATACTCTTGTGGAAATTTGTACATTTTGTACACATGTAGATTTTGAGTTTTTAGCTTACCAAGAATATTTTGACCAAGAAGTGCATTTGACCGTTTATGTGCACTGCTGTTACAGTACAGAGCATGCATTCACATGCTGCTGTTCTTTGCAGTAGACAACATTCATCTACCAAGTTCTCTCTAATACCGTAGAAAGATTGGTATTGCTGTATTATTGTGTTTTTAGTATTCATATAGTGTCAAAGTGCCATCTCTGGTCATCTGAGCAATTCATTTACAAATACATTTATGCATTAGCAGACACAGTTATCCAAAGCAACATACAAATGAGAAACAAAAGCAATTTGCTAAAGAGCCCAAAATAATATTTATAATATAGAATACCAGTTTTCCTAGGCAATTAGATTAGGAAGACAGCTAGAGAATGGGAGAAATTAACAAGTTTTGGGGTTGGTAAGATGTTTTTGAAAGAAGTTCTTTATTTTCATTTTCATTCGCAAAGGCTGAATTTATTTATTATTATACTTTAACTGTTTTCTATTTAATAATACAAACTATATTTCCAAATTTACTTTATTTCTGTGATCTTAAAACATTATAGCATGTTTTTTAGCAGCCATTACTCCAGTCTTCTGTAAATCATTCTAATGATCATTTGATGCTTATCAGTGTTGAAAACGGATCATATTTTTGTTGAAGCCATGCTATTTTTCTCAGGATCCTTTAAATAGAGAGCAGAGAAACAGCATTTATTTAATAGAATATATTGTGTAAAATGTTTTTACTATCACTTTTTATTTACTATGTAATGTTCTAAACATTGTGTGTGTGTGTGTGTGTGTGTAATTAATAAGCAGGCAGTGTGTGAGGCAGTGTGACAACAAGCATGCTACCATTTTAACATGTATCATGTTGTGTATATAATGGCTATAAGTGAAAGTAAAGTGATGTTTGGCCAAGTATGTGACCCATACTCAGAGTTTGTGTTCTGCATTTAACCTTTCCAAATGCACACCCAGAGCAGTGTATTGCTGCAGCACCTGGGGAGTAATTGAGGGTTCGATGCTTTGCTCAAGGGTTTCTGGAAGATAGCACTGGTAATTCCACCGACAATTCCTACCAGACCTGAGACTCAAACCAGCAACCTACACAATACAAATCAGACTCTCTAATCATTATGCCATGCTGCTCAGTATATCACTTTGCCACCAGTACATTCACCAAGTAAGCTAGTATTTCATTCTTAACATAGTCTGATAAACGAAACCATGTGTATTTATATATACCAAAAAAAAAATCCAGATATTAATTTGCGTGGGTATTGTGAGTATTTCTTCCACATGTAAAACGCAGTCAAACGCAGCTTCTTCCTACACAGGTCTAGAATATAAACATTTTCAGGCTTTGTGCTGTTGTCAAAAGCCTGGCGCAGTAAGCCTTGTTTTCATCTAGCTATAGTGTGACTGCGTAATGGCTTTTGGTTGCTCCTGACTCAAAGGCTTCTCAGGGGAGGTGGATGTTCAATGAATGACGAGTCAGATAAGGATATGTGTTTTTCTTTCTATTCCATTCCAAAGTGCAAGTGCTACGTCTAAGGATTAAATCACCGCACATTCATGCGGCGGCCATTCGAGTGCTGTGATCCCAAAGGAAACATTTGATTTATAAGCTTCCTTAGGTTTTGTTTCTATCAGTACTTGTAGTTTTTTTACTCTCCCTTCGTCCTTCTGCCTTAACCTTTTTCTTTTTTGTCATAATAATGGATGAGATGTATGGAAAGTCCGTTTTGTAGATCTACCTGTCTGTGCGTTAAAGGTATTGGGATGTCTGACCTTCAACACTCACCGACTTTCTACAAGATTTTCGGAAGAATTTGAATACATATTGATATTCTCAGATTTAAACATAAAGGAAAAGTCTCTGAATCGAGAAGGAGCTTATGCTGTGAAATGCAAAGGCTTCAGTTATATTTTTAGGTGCTGACTTTCATTTTCCTGTGTGCCTGTGTGTCGTGCTTCCCTTGAAGGAGTGAAACGGCTCAATACAGACGCCGAGGACCGTCTCTCTAGCCCCGATGCCTGTTCTTTGGCTCGTCTGCGGCTTGACTAATTATGGCCTCCAGCACTAGGCCGGAGAACAAAGAATTTTCTCAAAGCTGCTAAAGCAAGGCATCTCACATACAAGCATTGTCCCACCCCGTCATCTGTCGCTGATCGATGGATTTCTTGGCAAATTCACATGGGTAGAATTTTAAAAATGTGTAAATAAAGAGCACCGCTCCTGCTTCCAGGGAAAAGTCCTCTGTGGAAGATGGCTGCACTGCATTATGCCAGAGTCCCTCTAATGCATATTTCTCTTCCCAGACTGGCTCCCCTGTGATCAAGCAACAGTTTATGTAATGCAATAGATCTCTGGCAATAAGAATAAGGCTTTAGCCAGGATTGGGACAAGATAAATTGGTTTAATAATATCTGGTGGCTGGGACCGGTCACTCCTCTTTAAAATAAGGACAGTCATTTTTAATGCGCTACTTGATATAATCATTGACTGGCTGTAGCCCAGGTAATATCAGAGAGCATGATTAGACTTATCTCTCTTTCTCTGCTTCAGGGCAGCAAAAGTTTATCATAAAGCATTTCTGTAAGTAGAAATGCTGTAAAGAAGGTACTTTTAAAATGAAATTATAGAAGAGAATGCTATTCAACTGATGTGTTATTAATAATTGCACCTTTTGGTCCACCAAAATAATAATAAATGATTTGTGTATCTTTTAAGGTTTCTTTTTATAGTACCACTGCTTTCATATATCAGACAACTTGACATTTCCTGTTACAGTGTCACCTCTTTTGTAATGTATAGTTTAAATTCTAAAGGTTTTATTATATAAACCATATGCAGAAATGTAACAGATTGAATGAAACAGCAAAGAAAAGCTGTTGATCTGATACCTCAGTTCTGACCCGACCTTCAGTAACTCTGCTGCAGCTGAACATGTTCAAGCACTCTCATTCATTAACTGGAAAATTTGTAAGATTAAAGAAAAATAGGTAGCCAAATTGCTCATAACACTGATTCCATTCATATGCTGCTTATTGCCCATTGCTAGCTGCATTGTGTCACCATACCGAAGTAAAATTTGATGTGTAATTAAACAGAGATGTAGTTTATCAAGAGCGTTTTACACATAGTCGTTGTGATTCATCTCAGGATTGGCTTAAATGCGCTGTAAATCTCTGCATTATTAGATTCACTTTACTTTGAAGTGCCACTGCTGTTTCTGAATGTATGCCATTCTTTATATTTCTAAACTCTCAACCACATGTACTTACAAAGAGAGGATGTGTTTTGTTGTCTAACCTGCAGTTCAGTATCCACCCTTGGGCAGCAAAAAGGCAGATGTTGAATGAGCCACATTCATGAGCAGAATAGCTTCTGGACCTGTGCTGAATTAAATCGGCTCTTAATTGGGGGTTGTGCATTTTATTCAAGGCTCGACTTTAATGCTGTTTTTGATGATGCTGTGAGAAATCCACTTTGCTGGAAGTGCTTGCCTGTGGCAGTCCTCTAAATGATTAGCTCTCTGGTACCAAAAAAGCTCTCAGAGTTGAGTTTGAGTCAGTTTGAGTCTATACAACTGCACTCACACCTGTCAGACTGGTCTGGCTGTCCATTATTATTATATGTGGTTTAACAGGATTTGCAGATGACTTATTTTATGTATGGATTTATGTCTAGACTTGTGAGAAAATTAAAGAGTACACCTTCCCCACCTCCAGTCATTGCTCATATAATGCTATTACAAGCAGAGGGAACATCAACCGTGGAGTACTCTAAGCCTTTAGACTTCAGAAAGTTTTGCGCAAATGTGAAAAAGAGTAATTTAAATACTGCTATTTTTTTGTTCTCAGTTTGGTGGACACTTCGATTTTTCTAGCGATTTCATTGTCTGAGACTGCATTGAGCAATTCAAATTATTTTGGACTTAGAGCGAAATTGGCAGATTTAGAGTGTTTGGTGCTCAAATATCTGTCAACGTCTTTCTATCTATTTATATCTTCACATTAAAAAAAGAGAAAAAAAAAATCCTCAACTCTCAAGAACAAGCAGTTCACATTTTTTCTTCTTTCAGTCACTGTCTGTAGACACATACAAGTCTTTTCCCCTTATTGTCCGGGAAAAACATTGCAGACATTACCACAAGTGCTTGCAGGGGTTTCCATTTGCAGTACCATTTCAATTTCACGTGTCAATGAGGATGTCAGAACAACCTCAGACTGCCCAGTCAGCGCTGTCGTTTGTGACCACAGACTGCAAAGATTTGTATCGTATAGCGTGACATAAAAGACAGTTGATATCGTACAGTCCCTGAGCCGTTAACCAAGATCACACAATCTGACATGCAACAATCGTAAAATAACATACCATTAAAGAGAGTTTTTGTGCTGTAGCTACTTCAGAATCTGAAAGTCTTTCGCTGCCTTTTGCTTTCGAGTTTTGGCTCATGCTTTAGGGCTGTGACCTAGATTACCTCTTAATGGCACCAGAAGTGCACAAAGAGGATGTTAACCACTTTGGAGCCCATTACAAGAACAACCAGGGGCATGTTTGGCCACAACCCCTCAGGTAAAGTGTTATCTTGTCCATTATGATTTCTGCACTGTTGGATGTGAGCTTGTGTGGACAAAGCAAGAGCTCGTTTATTATTTTCTTTTTTAGAAGCTCTCTAAATCCATGTGAAGTTTTTTAACGCAATATAAATGACAGAAACTCTGAGGATACACTATGCTGTATATCGGCAACCATGGTATTAGATGGTATTAGATGTAGCATTTGAACCGATCGGGCACAAACTATTTGTTGTTAACTCAGAGAGTTAACAAATGATCTTTAAGGCCGGTGACACACTGGATGCGTGGCGTAAGCGTCTCAGCTGCGTGGCGTGTCCGTTTTTATTTCGGCTCCCATGT
>JAUCMS010000038.1:69517-81484 GCA_032357445.1 Enteromius radiatus
CAGCAGTTCAGACATTAATGGTTGTGTGTTGAGTTATTTTGAGGGGACATCAACTTTACACCATTATACAAGCTGTATACTGATTACTTTACATTCTATCAGAGTTTCATATCTTTAGCATTGTCCCTTGAAAAGATATTATAAAATATTTACAAAAATGTGAGGGGTGCACTCACTTTTGTGAGATACTGTGTATATATATATATATATATATAATGAGGGTGTCAGATTGTCAAAACTTGTGTTTTTAGACTGAAAAAGGGCTCCAAATTAGTTTTTGTAAAATGTAGCTAAATTTAGTCCCTATGTTTAGCTAACTACACACTTGTTTTGTCTAACATCACCAGAGTGTAAGGGGACATAAAAATGCACACACAGGAAGAAATGAACCTATTACTATCGTATTTAAATTAATTGATTTAATCTCAGCAGATGCGCATTAAGTTCTTAATGTCACTGCTAATTATCACATTGTTTATATGCCCAGGGGCTTTTGAAAGAGAGAGAACTGCCACAGATGTTGCACCTTCCCCATCGTTTTTTGTCACTTCTCAGGTGAGACGCTTCACTCTCCAGATCTCGGGATCACGCGTTTTTACCAATGGGCCGCAGGCAAAGGCTCCATTATTGGAAAGTAAGCCGGGCCCGCCATATTAAAACCCAGCCTGTGCCTGTCATTCTCAGTACAAGGCTACACGATACACTCGCCTCCAGTAATATCCAATTTAAATGCTTGCAGGTGGCACAGCAAATGGGCGCCCATTTCCTTTCACTTATTTGTTGCCTACAGAGGCCACTGTTTTCATTGCCCGAACATGTTCTGAGGGAAGGAGTGATATTGAGAGCCTGGTTCTCCAATCTCTCTTTTGTCATAACAGACTTATGAAATGCAGGGCAGATGTAATTATCAGCGCTTGCAGGATTAACTGGCCACCTGTGATGGGGCTCGGACATCAATGGCGAGCATTCTGTCTGAAGAGCTCTTTGTACGTGTGAATGAGCCTGGGACAGGGCCACATCGATACGATCCTTGCAACATGGTGGGACATCACCCCTCAAAGGCTTTCTTGCTTTATCTCTTGTCTACATCATTGCACGCTTATGGATTGAAGTGCAGCTGTAAATTCAACCAGAGGTCACCAGCATGCCTGTCACAGCCCAGCTGCTCTCCTCCTACTTTTTAGTATCTATCTTTCACCTTTTTCTTTCTTTCCGTCTATCTCTCCACGTGTGTCTCTGAGTTGATGGATCGCCGTAGCTATTGGCTCCCAGGCAACCTTGAAAATATATGCTGTTCTGTTTCAATATAATTTCTGACTGGGTATGACTTTACTTGACCTTTGGAAATCGAAAATGAATAAATAAAGCTTTTTGTGTATGTTCACGTGGATCACCTCCGCATTAACCTTTACTCTATATAAGCGTATTTGTGCTTCTTTATCTGTGTATTCATATATGGCTGTCACTCTTAAAGGAATATTCTAGATTCAATACAAGTTAAGCTTAATTGACAACATTTTTGGCATAATGTTGATTGCGACTTTAAGGCAACAATGAGACATTAACAATAAATGTTAATGGGCACAATTTTTGGAGGAAATCTGAAGCTTCTGCTTTAAAAAAAAAAAAAAATAATTATGTCTTTTTATGATTATTGTGTATTATTTTAGCCATAACACTTTTTTGCAGTCATTCTTGACTGTTGAATATTTTAGCATTTACGCATTGACCCCATTTACTTGCATTGTAAGTAAGAATGTTGCTTTTTTAAAGACAATGAGTCTGCAAATAAATAACTGTGGAAATTATAATTATGCCACAATGTTGTTGAATGAGTTTACCATTTACTGAACCTGGAATATTCCTTTATCTTGATGTAAAGAGCAAAAATAGCACATTTCTAATCACAAAACTTTAAGAGATGTGGTAGCTGATATTCTGATATTAGCATACAAATGCGACAGCTACTGAATGGGACTGGATATTACATAGCAAGATTTTCTGGTGGGTGTAATTTTGCTTTCGGATGCTGTTCATACCTCCTAATTGTAGTAAGGCACTTGTGACCTGCAAAGGTTTTGAGCACACACCTTTGGAAACTTAAAATGAGGGAATAAAACATGCATTTTTGTACATGTTCAAGTGCACCACATTTGTGTCAACCTTCATCTGAAGCGTCTTCATTTCCTGTTGAGTTTCAGAGACTTTTATTCAGTATTTTCCGGGATCTAATTTGATAAACCCATTCAAAATTGGCTTAACTTGACGCAGGTCCTCATGTTTTTTCATATCTCAATTCAGCAAGTGCTGTAACTCTGTCAAAGAGATCTAATTAAGCCTGGAGTACCAGCCTTGGTGTAGGTGCCGTTCAGGTTATTCAACCTCGTGGCGACACATCGAGAAGAGGTATGGATGTCACGGGCACAGGAAGCCCGTGAAAGATCATCATGTTCTCCAGTCAAACCCTGCTGTTTTCATCTTACTGTGAGCAGTCAGAGCTGCAGTAACCTCCTGAGCTGGAAGTCAGCCAATAAGGTGTGATGAACTGGTGTGAATGTCAAACAAAGCTTTTTGATAATAGAGAGTTCACAGAGATGTTTCAGTATGGGTCCAAGCTGAGTCAGCTGTTCCATTTTCCTGGCTAGTTATGTCTTCCACTCTTTACTGTCATAAGGGTCAAGAATGAATCACAAGTTAACAATAATTGTTTTTCTGCTTCAACATTCATGAGTCTGGATTGTAAGTCTCTTTACGGTTGGAAGGAGTGTCAGACCAGAGGAGTAACTGTAGTTTAGAAGGGCTCCAGCTGATCTGTTGTGACAGAGCTATACCAGATTGCATTGTATACACACGACTGATTTATGTTTCATCCCCTTCTACTATTTATAAATTAACAAGGTTGTATTAATCTATATTCATCCAAGGCTGCTCAAAAATACATTGGGAGGCACTTTTTTTCTGTCAGTCTCAGTAAGCCAACATCTGTCAGTCCACAATAGCATGCAAAGCTTTAAAAAGAAAGAAAATATTAGCATCTAAAGTCTATGGTGTCCAGACCTACAAGCGACAGCAGAAGGAATGTAAGGCTGTCAGAACAAGATAGAAGTGTCTTGACAGTTTTTTGCCTCTAACACATTCAGGAAACATCTGAAAATAATGTGATTATAATGTGAATAGAAATATACATATTAAAGATTGCTGTGCAATAAAAAAATATATAAGTTTTTAATTATTTATTTTTATTAATGGTTATTAAATCATGTTTTTTGGTCTTTCTTTCTTTGTAATAAATGGGGGGGGGGATTTATTTATTAATTTTTTACAACATTGTGCTGTTACGACGAGGATAACCAAAAAAAGGCTTTCTCCAGAATTTAGCGTACAACTGCTAGGCCATTAATATAGCATGGTAGTGAATGATGCAAAATAGTGTGCAATCTTTTCTAGTGTGTTTAATGTTATATTTACTCTGATATTGTTCATAACTCCAGACTGTCCCGAGGCTCTATGCATCATCTTTGTTTATGGCAGCCGCCTCACAGTGGGTGATGCTTTTGAGCGCTCACTTGATGTCTCTTGTCATGATTTATGGGTGAGAATTTCATGATGCTTTTGCAGTGGTTACTTTTGAAAAGGCTCTCTTGAGCGATCTGACATCAGTTATTCTGCTCTCAGGTCAGCCTCTCAAGCACTGTGCATGTTTTTGATGTGAAACTTGAACTCTGACAAGTCTTGCATATCCACCTTAACCGTGACATCTTTGATGACCTGCGGCCCTGGCGAGGTGACCTGTGAAGTGAAACATGTCTTTGCTCTTGATAAGCTCTGCAGGATGTCAGTGTAGTAGAGATGGAAAGGGCAAAGGGCACCGCATCTGCTCACTCTAGATTCATGTAGGTCCATCAAGGAAGCCAGAGACGTGCAAGCTCTTGACAGCAATAAGGAATACGTGTTATACGCACATACAAAGGGCGTTTACACATTCTGCCTTCACTTCAACTATTCACAGTACTTCACCAGGAGTCTTAACTAGTCTAAACAAGGATAGGGAGTTGGACTTGTAACCCAAAGGTTGTGGGTTCGAGTCCCATGTCCGGCAGGGATTGTGGGTGGGGTTATTGAATAACCAGTGCTCTATCCACCACGCCTGAGGTGAGACCCTTGAGCAAATTTTCAAATTTAGTAGCTACGTACAGTTTACTATTTCGGATCAACTGTTAGTCAGTTAGTACATAAAGTTTGCAAACTTTCAGGAGAGCCTGTACACAATCTTCCTGCGTCTCTCTTCATTTCTTTCCCTCCCTTCACTATCTCTGTGGGTCTTCTCATTTGAATGCTGCTGAGCTGTTGTCTGGATGATGCAGCAGCCATTGATCTGATCTCCTCGCCTCCTACAGCAGATCAAATATACAACACATACCTGCAGCGTCAGCAGCACCCAGAACCACAGCACAGCACACAAAGAGAGAGAGAGGGGGGGGGAGGTGTGCTGGCTGTTTAGGGAAGAAATGAATGAACCAACAAAGCAATATAAATAATTACTCCTACAGCAGATCAAAGGCACGTGGCAGTGAAGGGGACAGCTACTGCATATAGTGCATTCTGGGAAATTTCATTCTTACTCATACTGTCACTGTGTCCGAAACCCAAGGCAGCTGCTTTGCTGCCTCGCTGCCCAGTCAGTAGATAACTAAATAGGGATTTGTGTATGAAGGCACCTCCTAAGGTTTCAAACAGGCTTCCAAGGCTTCCATGTCACATCTAATGATCTATAACAAATTTTAAGAGAGAAAAAGCAAGCAAATATTTAATGAATGCAATGCTTATTATTCTGTAGAAATGAGTCATAAGCTGGAAAAAAAGAACTGCATGCGCTTTTTTTTTAGATATCAGCAAACAAAGGGCACATTTATGCAGCATTTTCATTTTGATCCAGTCACTGTCCTCCACAAAAAGCTGTTCCAAACTGGTTAGTGGACTGTGTGGCCATAAATGCTTCAGTCTTTGTGGTAAAAAGTTGCCATTGGTTTATTAAGATTTGACAGATTAAATCACACCTCAGCAGAATTTTTATCTTAATTTGTGTTCTGAACATGAACAAAGTCTTACAGGTTTGGAACATGGGTGCGTAATTGATGGCAGAATTTTCATTTTTGGGTTAACTATTCCTTTAAGTGAATTTTACTGGCTAAATGTAGCCATAATGAATCCATCAAGAACAAAAGGAAGTTACATTGGAATTCAACACAGTTAATGAATATTGTTCCCCCTTTGTCAATAGCTCAATTACATATGTGCAGTATTTATCTTAAAACGTCAAGTCAAATGTATTTTTTTGTGTGTGCTTTAACATTTTAAGAGCATAGAGTATCTGCATGTTAAGTCTGAAGGTTTCTTTTGCGATTCTGTCATGTAATTGCATTTGAGGTGGGCTGAGTGGACTAAGGGTAACAGTCTGTGTCATTAGCGTTTTCTTTTGTCCAGTTACAATAGAAAAAGCTGAGGAAAAACCAATAACATCAGAGTGAAATCCCCTCTAAGGGGTTTTATTTAATTTCTTCTACTCCTCCTCGACCCCTTTAATCTTTATTTTTTCTCTCTCTCTCTCTCTTGCATACACTTTATTCCATCTTGCCAAATGAAGCACTTTCTCCACTTGCTACTCTAATTTGGAGTTTTAATTTAGTCCTAATGTAAGCAACCTCTCTCTCTCTCTATCTCTATTGGTGTGTTGTGGCTTGTAGTTTTTTTATTTCTCTCTCTCATTGACTGAGAGTGGTAGTTGGAGGCTGGTTTTGGTGATTGAGTGTTGAGGAAAGAAGTTCTCACTCTCTTTCTCTCCCCCTGGACTCTGCCTGGAATGCCTCCATTTGTGCGGTCATGCCAATCACAATGTAATGACACTTGCGAGGCAGCACACGGCATCCTTCCATAGACGCGTAGAATTGGTGCATCTCATCTCCATCTGGAAGATTTTGCACATCTGACAGACCATCAAAGAACCACTATTGGCAATTTAAAATCTGTTCCTAGTGGCAATCCTAATGCAGTATACAGCTAGCTTACTTTACTGATTACTTTTATGCCAGCGGTTCAATAGAACCTCCTCTAAAATGTGTTTAGCATGAATAAATCCAAGTCAAGCCAAGTTACTAAATAAACATGTAATACACATGTAATAAAATATGTAATTCAAATGTTTTATATCAGAAAGACAACCTGTCCTCCAACCAATATGCCTGTATAGGTTGTTTGTACAAATCCCTGAAATACAACCCATCAGAGTGTATACTACAGTTACATATTAATGTTTTGTAGGCTTTTAGTGATGAAAGATGAACGTTATAAGAAGAGATGTGATCATGCATGCACAATTTTATAATGGGTAGGTTAAGGGGCGGGGTTAGGTGTGGACATTTGCCCGAATTACACCTAGTAAAATATGTTTTAATCACAGTGAGATTGGTGTAAAAAATCCACACGCTGCATTTAAACAACACGCATTTTGATTGGTAATGACAGTCAAACGTCATTTCATGATGACAGGCGCAACATGACACTTTATGCCCCCTAACGGTGCACCTTTAAAATGTAAAATATAGGTCGTAATAAGGTAATTGCACAAACAGCCTACAGTATAGGGTCGTTTTTTTTGTTGGAGGACAGGCTCCTTTGATGAATTGAATATTCAAAAGAGCAGCATTTATTTAAGATAGAATATTGATCCGTTTATTGCATTCTTGCTGAATACAACATTTATTTCTTTAAAAAAAGAAGGGAAAAAAAATCTAGTAGGTTTTATTAATATCGATTTGCATATCAGCCTCCACAGAAAAATCCATCACGGGCCACCATTCCTTCTCATTTGGTTCTTGTTTTTCTCAGAAATGTTCTGCATTGAAGAAATGTGGATGTTTTATCCTGCTCCAAAAGTTGGACTGGCAAAACTGCTCTGACTTACCCTAGCCTGCCCTTTTTCTAATTTAGTGTTTCTTTTCGACCCTGTTCTTAAAGATTACATCCCTTGTTACATCCTCTTCATGCACACTCATTTGATCAGTGTCCTGTTAGATGCTTTTGCCCATGAAAGGATTGACGCAGTCTCCGCTCTGGCTTGCAAATGAGATTGCAGCATTTAGAGAGCCTAAATTCCCAGGCTGGCCGCGTGGCCCGTCCGCACGGCGGGGATATGTTCATGGCACTCCCTCGTCAAAATAGATTTCGCTTTAATCTAAAGCTGTCGTCACGCTGCACGCTGCTCCGTGTGATTGCCAAGCCTCTTTTTGTTTCTCTCAATGGTCTGAGATGGAGCTGGTGAAGACGTAGAGTCTCAAATGAAGATGTTTTCACCCTGCCTGTCACAACGAGTAGTTGCAGACGCATTAAAAATTGTCAGCGCTGTACTGTAAGGGTGCTTCATCTTGATGGTGTTTGACTAGCCTGATAGTGTCTCTTCAAGACCTTGCACGAACTCGACACAATTTGATGCTAAAGAATCCTTTTGGAATATATCCTTTATATCAAGGGAAAATGTCTGCTAGATTGTTTTGCAGGATGCAATTCACTCAGCGCAACTAAAATGCAGTGACAAGTGGTGACTTCTCATGCTAATGTATTCATTTATTAGAAGCGACAAATATGTCAATTTAAAAGCAGGGCAGTTGGCAGGAATAACCAGTAGGTGGCAGTGCCTTTCTAATATCTGTCATGCATAAGAAAAAATCTCACTTTGATTAGTTTGCTTAAGCATGTTGCCAAATGTTGTGTCTTTTAATTGACCTTTCGCACCTCTCTTATGTACTGTTGCAAAGTCCGACAAGCCATATCGCTCTCACGCCTTGCAACATTCAAATGCAAAATACTTAGTGAAGCAACTTTAGGTATGCAAGTCTCAGCTTTTTAAAAAAATTTGAACAATAACTCCCAGTTTGTCGCTTGTCACAAAGGATCATTATAGCACCAAGTGCCACATGAACTAGGGATGCACGGTAATCTTCGACCGATAAGTAATGCGCATCTTGTCTGTGATTTCACATTGAGCTTTACTTACTACCGCAGCCATTGTTCACTGACGAGCTGCGCAAAACCGTCTGTGTAGTAAATGCCGCTAAATATGAAATCATGCACATGAACCGGCTTCAATGACAAGAAGGTCATTACTTATCGGCAGATGATTATCATGCATCCCTAACATAAAACGATCATCTCTTTATTTTTATTAGTTATAATGTGAAATAAACACCAATGAACATCAGAAGGTATCTTGCTTCAATCGTGAAACAACATCAATACATACCTTTTTTTTTCTGCTGACATTAGTCTTCATCTGGCTTTGTTGGACACAATTGCATAACAATTCAGCATTATGATTGATCAGATCACCAGTCAATCAAATTACTGATGAAGGGGCAATTCAGTTATGAGGTCATGAGGTGACAGAACGATCTATAAATGCATGCTTTAAATTCATAGGCCATTATACAGCAAATTTGAACTTTGGAATGCAGCAAAATGCAAAACTACTTGTTTTGCATGCTATAAATATAATTATAAATTTGTCATCTTGGATGATCAATTGTGGACAGATTTTCATACTTATGAAATCACCTAAATACCAACAAACCAAATAACTATTTGTAACAATAGAGTATTTGCACCAAAGCTGGATCAGCTCGCCAAATCCCTTCATAGCCAGCACACATTTGCAGGAAATGTCTGTCGTTTGCTAAATAAATAGTTTACAAACAGTTGCATGCATATATTCAGAATTGTATTATTTGCCCTTTATGTTGCACCTGAAAGCGCAAGAAAATGTATAGTTACATTAAAATTTTTCTAGACCCTGAACTCATTCTCTCAGATGGCTTGGGTATTCATAGATTAAAATGACTGCATGTGCCTGCTAAAATGTAATTATATACTAAACATCAATTCTTTGAAGTATGCAAGCTTGTGTGTCATAAAATTCTATTCCAGTCATGCAGGGAACGTTCGTTTGATGTAGTATGCGTGCCATAAATGTAGCAGGAATGTGTTGCTGGCCATGGAAAATGCATCTGATGAGTCCTGGTGTGTAGCTGAGATTAATTGGGTCATTGGAGAATTGGGCTGAAGTTCGGGCCACCTCCGAGCGTTTAAAGAGAAGCCCATCGCTGCAGAGACCAGCAGAGGGGATGTATAACAGGGCTGCTAACAAACGCAGTGAGTGAACATGGGTGCGGAGGAGAGACTCATACTAATAAATATTCACACTTTGCTGAGGGGAGATGGAGACCTCTTTTTTTTTTCGCTCTCCAGCTGCTCCATTAGGCCTCTGCTAAGAGGGAACTTTGTCTCAGTGCACGTTTGGAGCTAACAGATGGTGACATTTCAGCCCTCGCCAGTGTGAAAAAAGGTTCAGGGGCATGGGGTTGGCACATGGACACTGACACAAGGTTCATGTAGGGTCAGACGCACAGGTACGACCTACCGCAGATGGAGACAGATGGATGAAGAGTCTCATAAAGCGCTTCCATCACATTTGCCACAAAATAGAAAGGATATACCAAGACTTATCAACTTCCAATCACTTGTGAACTCTTGTCTAGACTAGGGCTGCACGATATTGGAAAACAATTACATTGCGATATTGAGAGCCATCAATCCAGGCTAAAGTCAATAATTACCAATAATTACATATTAATGATTTCACTAATAAGCAAGCTTCATTACAAGTGCCAACAAGGTCACTTAATATTTTATTCCAAAATTAGAACATTTCTATAAACACAAACGCAGAACACATTTTTAAATAAAACAGCAGCTTTACACCAACCCCCCTGATTGGTTTACGACAATATAACTTAAAATAAATATATATTTTTTTATAAAACAACTTATAAGCATTTTGATTCACAATCTTTTAAGTCAACTTTTCTTAGTGTTGGTGTTGGTCATCATAATCATGGCTAAATATATGAAATAAACAAACTGAAATAGTTTTTTTTATATATTTTGTATTAAATCTTCAAAACAGATTAGAGAACATATTCCTGTAAACAGAAAAGCTGAACACATTTAAACAGCAGCTTTACAACACCAACCCCCTTGATTGGTTCATAACATAACTTAAATATATATATTTTTATAAAACAACTTCAGGACAGGTTATTATAAATTTGCATTTTTCATACAGATCTTTTATCGCAACTGGAAAAATATGTGCGGGATACCGCCTGTCAAGCGTTCCGATCATTTTCTTAAATCCCTCTTTGGCGACGGTATTTAATGGCAACATATCTTTAGCGATATGAAGCGTTATTGCGTCTCTTATTTTATTCTTACTATATTCTGGTAAGGTGTCACACTGGCAAAGACATCGCAAATATTTGTTTGTTTTGGTTGACATCCAGATTTGGCTTTGTATTTGTTGTAAAGAGCTTTGTGATGCCGTGATCAAACAAATTGGTGGTGTTTCCATGTTTTGTGACCACAACTTTATGACACTCCATGCAAAGTACCTCTTTTTGGTCAACATCCTCCTTTTTGTAGCTGAAATAGTCCCAAATAGATGTTTTTGACTTTCTTTTTGGTACGAATTAATTTTTTTTTGCGTCGCGGATCCGTCGCGCAGTTTTAGCAGTGACTGTTGGCTTGTGAGCGGTGAGCAGTGGCACAGCGAACCAATCACTGTGCAGGCACGCGTCACCCCAGCAACAAGCCATACAACAAACTCGTGTTTACTGTGTGCTACCGTTCTCTTAATACACCATGGGCTTCTACCCTTCACATCGTATGTTCCGGCGATGTGACTATCGCTCACGCGCACATCGCGATGTCAATGTCAAAACAGAATATCGTTCAGCCCTAGTGAAGGGGAAGTGTTTTGATTGGGTGCGATTTGACGAGGGGATGATTAGATGACGGGCTGCCAGCCGTGTGTGATTAATTCGTCCAGCGATCCTCTCGAAATTGTTATTTGCAAAACATTCACATTGTTCTAATTCTAATAGTTAGCTAATGTGTATAAAATCAAACCAAAAATGTTAGGCTATTTCTATTCAGGCATGAAAATCCCTCACTTTTCTGCGAAATTTGCCGTTTTAAAGCCAAAACAGGTGACCCACGTGAATTGTGTAGATCCGATGAGAAGTTTTTTTGAGGGGGTGGGGGTCTTGAAAAAATCTGTCTTGGATAGTATTTATTGATTATTTAAAACTTAATATAAAGTGGATTTGTAGCATTTCAAATGGTGAAAGCTGAGTGTCCTGCGCTTGTAGACCGTGTGTGCCATCCACTGACATCCAGGGCGCTATTTCTTCCCGTGGGACAATCCGTGTGGGAGGAGACGACAGGGGAGAGATCCACTATTTAATTTTGTGGTGTTTATGTGTTGCCAAAGGCTTAGCGCGTTCACAAGCTCATCGAGAGAATACCAAGAGTGTACAAAGCAGTAATCAGAGCATAGGGTGGCTATTTTGAAGAAACTAGAATATAAAAGATGTTTTCAGTTATTTCACCTTTTTTTAGTTAAGTACATAACTCCACATTTGTTCCACAGTGTTCATTTATAGTTTTGTTGTTTCAGTGAGAATCTACCAATGTTAATGGTCATGAAAATATAGAAGACACGTTGAATGAGAAGGTGTGTCCACACTTTTGCCTGTACTGTAATTTCACAGTACATCCACCTCCTGAGTTATTCCACCACTTGTGGAGCCAGTCATAATGAACCTTACCCCTGCAGTCATAATGCTTTCGTTATTAATTGTTCTTAACTGCAGATATGGAAAGGCCATAGATTATGAGGTACAGTACAAATATTTTAGCATCCTTTATTCTGTCCCTTACTCTCCTGTAATGATTCACAGTTGTTGCTAATTTTCCTTTTCTGGGGCTCGTTCTTCGTACCTCGCTTAAAACATCCGAGATGAATTGAGACATCTAAGATGAGATCATTGCGCTAACTATGAGCTCACTAATCCGGTT
>JAUCMS010000038.1:81584-104104 GCA_032357445.1 Enteromius radiatus
GTAAACAGAAAAGCTGAACACATTTAAACAGCAGCTTTACAACACCAACCCCCTTGATTGGTTCATAACATAACTTATATATATATATATATATATTTATTTATTTATAAAACAACTTCAGGACAGGTTATTATAAATTAGCATTTTTCATACAGATCTTTTATCGCAACGGGAAAAATATGTGCGGGATACCGCCTGTAAAGCGTTCGGATCATTTTCTTAAATCCCTCTTTGGCAGCGGTATTTAATGGCAACATATCTTTAGCGATATGATGAAACGTTATTGCGTCTCTTGTTTTATTCTTACTATATTCTGGTAAGGTGTCACACTGGCAAAGACATCGCAAATATTTGTTTGTTTTGGTTGACACCCAGATTTGGCTTTGTATTAATTGTAAAGAGCTTTGTGATGCGTGATCAGACAAATTGGTGGTGTTTCCATGTTTTGTGACCAGAACTATATGACACTCCATGCAAAGTACCTCTTTTTGGTCAACATCCTCCTTTTTGTAGCTGAAATAGTCCCCAATAGATGTTTTTGACTTAAGTAATTTTTTTGCGGTGGATCCTCTTCGTCGCGCAGTTTTAGCAGTGAATGTTGGCTGTGAGCGGTGAGCAGCGGCACAGCGAACCAGTCATTGTGCAGGCACGGAACATGCATGTCACCCCAGCAATAAGCCATACAACAAACTCGTGTTTACTGTGTGCTACCGTTCTCTTAATACACCATGGGCTTCTACCCTTCACATCGTATGTTCCGGCGATGTGACTATCGCTCACGCGCACATCGCGATGTCAATGTCAAAACAGAATATCGTTCAGCCCTAGTCTAGACAGAACAAGTTTACCTTGATACGGTCAGATAAATGTGTATTATTTTATTTTTATTTAGATACTTTAACCTGAGAAGATGAATTTGTATTTCACACATTTGATTTAATTTATTATTATTTTAATTTGTATCTCTTTATTTACATTTAAGCAGATAAGTTAATTTTAAATAAGAAGGTCAGATAATATTTTGTCATGATTTATTTTATTTTATTATGATGATTATTTTTGTGTGTGATGAGAGGGTTAAATATAATCCTCACCTTAATTTAAGTTGTATTTCAATGCGTTTCATCATGTACAGTGGAGTGACAATAGACGCTCCGATTTTGTTAATAACTACAGAGATCACAATTCTATTCGAATGAACACATGAAACGCCCTGTATTAATTTGAACTCTGTCGTGATTTGGAGAAGTAATCCTGTCTGAATAGTGCTTGTGATATAAGTCTCAGACTTTGCAGGTGTCACTTGGTTAATGGCAGCATTATGGCAGAGTCTGGCTGATGAGAGCGGAGACGACAAGAGTCGGCAGATTAGAGGAGCTCAAACGGCCTGTTTCAAGATCCATTTGAATTATTGATGTGCCAAATCCTTTCTGCATGTGTCTGAGTGTGTAACTTCAAATGTAGGCTTTTGTGTGTGCCAGCATATGTTCCTGCCCAGATTATGGTCTGTTGTAGCGTATGCATTAAGGCTGGTTAGAGTGATTGTATATACCACGTGGCATTAGAAATGTATGAAACGCGTATGCTATGGTAGATGTTTTTGTGAAGCTATCACTAGGCAGGACTGCTTTAAATTATTCACTCATGGGAGTGATGAAGAAAGAAATGAAGTAATGCAAAAATACATGTCATAAGAGATGAGGAAGAGGTGTTTATTAAGACTTGAAATGCAAAGTGCAGTTTAGATGTTTATGGTTGCCAAGCAATAACTTACTGCATTCATATTTTCTACAGACATCTGTCTGTCTTCTATTTTATGTGGCTTCTAATGTGGATCTTCTTTTCAAAATGTACTCATAAATCTGAACTATCCATTTTATTATATATATATATATATATATATATATATATATATATTTATTTATATATTTTTTTTCATCCATTAAGCAGTATTACTAAATGAAACCAAAACTATTTAAAATAACAGAAAACACAAAATTATTGTCTTGAAAATCAAACAAATAAATATATATATATATATATATATATATATAGGGGGGGGGGGGGCTGTCAGTTTGCTGTGACTGCAGTTTGAGCTCCCGTTGTCTTGCAGAGAAATCACACACAACATGTCACTGGTTTGTTCTCCTCTACCTTAAATAAACGTCCCTCTCAGAGCTTATGAATTTGTCACGATGCCCCATAGGCAAGAAAGTGTTCCTTTTATCACGTAGACACACATACACCCACAGCCAAGGCCACAATAGGAAGAAAAGGCCTAGCTTGATATTTTATCTTAAGGCAGCGGTGATATAATCATACATTGACATGTATCTCAGCTCTTTTTTCCTCATCATAATAAACGCCCTTGTATCGATTATAGATGCCACAACCCAGAACTACTCGGATCACTGTCATGTTACCTTGCAACTTGTTTTTATCAGTCGCATGAATCCTTTATAAAGTCATGTGCGAGTAGTTCCTCATTGAAGCTGGTAGCTGTGGCTCTATGTGGCACATTTGTTCTGTGTTCAGGAATGCTCTTTAAGGGTCTCCGGAGAAGCCTGTTGGACGAAAACAACTGCAGAAAGCCCTCAGCCCTCAAACCCAACTGAAATAAAACTCTCCACGATGTTGCCATGGTTACTCCTCCTCTCATGTCTAATTTTTTATATTTCCCCTCTTGCTCCCTTTTTAATTTATTTAATTTTATTTGTTTATTTACGTTTCTTTACTTGTTACTGTAAATGGTGTCTGGAAAGTTTGTTTGTTTCGTTTGAAGACCTTTGCTTGATGTCTTCCTTTTCTCAAGTATGCAGGATTGCAAAGAGTGGAAATACAGTGCCAGTGTGAGTTTTATTTCTGTAATATAACATTTTCAAATAAAAAAGATATGCAAAGAAAAGTAGGACAGGATTTGATTTTATCCATTGAGAATTGATGGTCTGTGGGAAGAGTGTACAGTATTATATACAATATGATTTGGTCCTTGTCAGACTGGGAGAACAGCTGAAATCAAGCTTTGATAGGCTGAGAGAGTAGTTAAAACCATCTAAACCATCTTTTTTTTTGGTATTATTCAAATTTAATAATGGTATCAGTCTAATTCATCTTAAACTTTGTGTATTCTATTTCAGCGCATCACGCACAAAATGTAGGAAGGTTTGTACAAATAAATATATAAATAACATAATAATAATCAAAATTATTTGCAATAACATTACAAATTTATTACAAACTTTTAAGGATTTAGGTTTCTTATGACTTTAACTTCTGAGATCTCATTTAATATCCCTGTTACATTTATCTACTGGCATCAATAAGAGAGATCACAGGAAGCTTTTCGTGCCGATTTCTGACCTCCTCACATTTATCACACTTCCAGTCGGCTTGCAGGCCATTGATCGGTTATCAGCCAGTCTCAATCAATTCAGCTCACTGTGGATATTCATATTGGAACATGTCACAGAGTGCAGAAAGATAATGCATCACCCACATGCCATTTTCTGCCGTTTTTGTATGATGTAACATTTACATGATAATTCCCCTGAAGTGTCATCTTTTACTCTCCTGTCATTTAGGCGGCAATTGGTGACCTTCAAGGCTTAATGCGTACACTGTCTTTCCACCGTTGTAATTGCCTCAATATCTCCTTTGTCCCTGGAAAATTAAACCCTGTTCTTTCTGCTTTTGCTGCTTATTAGCCCCCTGCAGTGTGGATGAATAAATCAATGGCTAAAGCAGGGCAGGTCTAATGGGGAGTGTAAGCATGTCAGTGAAAGAGAGGTTTCGATGTTAGCCAGCCCCTGACCACGAGACACTCTTCGAGAGGCCTTGGGGGTCTGGGTAAAATAGCCACGGCGCTGCATCCACTCCACAGAAAATGTAATTTAATCTTCCAGCATGTGGTCCGCATGACCTTGTTGTTGACAAGAGAGGAGCCGCTGAGCTTCTCTCCTATGGGGTCTGCAACAGAGAGCTCATGTACATGAACTGAAGAGCAGGGGTCTATCTAGGATTTAAGGACACTGAGGGCTTATCCTAGAGTCACAATGGGGGGTGTAGGATTTCCTGAAGTGTTCAGTGCACTTTAGAAGTATTAATAGATAATTAAACAACAGCATTGCAGTTATTATCCTTTTCTTTTTTTCTTTTGTGGTGTCACTGCATCAGCAGTGCAGCGATACTGACTTTGGTCATGCAATGGGAGACTAAAGAAAAATCTATTTAGTGCTGTAACCCTGAAAACCCAGAGCTATCTACTACTTTGGAGTTTTGGGGCATCGTGGCCTGAGAGAAAGTTGGTATCTCTCATTCGTAATCCTATCCCTGAGGTTTGTAGATAGAACCTGATGAATCAGAAACGGAAACGAGGGTCAGGTCTCTCACTAGGTGTCCTGGTTAGTGAAGCAGAACATTTAGTTTTTTCTGCACGGCGTCTCAAAGCCAGGGGCTTTTGCGCTTAGGGCTGTAAAAATGGGTCAGGGTTTTACTAGGCCAGCAGGTCGACCCTGACCCAAAACTGTTTTTAAGACGAAGACAGGACCCCTAGCTGATGTTTTTGACCTTTAATCTCTAACTTTAACTCCTTGACACATTTAGAGTGCATTAGTCATGATTACTCTGACAAAGGGAATAAGTGCTGGGAAAGACTTATACATGACTTTGTGGATTGTGGTTTCATTTTGGTTTATACTTTTGGCTAATAATGTGAACATGTCATACATAGCATACTGTGAACTTAAAGGTAGATTTTTACAAAACTTTAACTTTTATTAATTTGCAAGGCATTTAGTCTCACAGAGTGTTTTTTTGTATGAATATTGACATTAAACTCTGGTTGGCACTGTATAGCTTATTCTACTGATTTTATTTATTTATTAACATTATTATTTATATTTAAATACTGGCTAAATCTGAAACTGACAGTACCTTGTTAGATCAGTACGCAAAACATGGTAGCTAAAACAAGAGAACAGTAATCTATGTTAATGTTTTTATGGCAAACACTAAATATATTAGTTCAAAATATTCCCACTTTCCAGTTCTATGTTATAGCTTGGATGCTTTCTTGTAGCCCAATCAGAAAAGCTCAAAGCAAGGTCATGGGTTTGAGAATACATGAAATGAAAGAAAATGAAATGCAACGAACAACTAGGCCTAAGCCTATAGTGCAAATCATAAAATAGCTCTGCCATTGAGAATAGAAGTGATAATACTGTTTTCCAGTGTGCTTTCCATTGATTTCCTGTAGAGTGAATACAGAATAGTTGGCTGTTAATTATGTATTCAATTGCAGTCTATTGATGAAGCAATAGCTTACTATGTAAAGTGTGAAATCTTCTAGTTTAGGGCTTTTGAGTCCAATAGCAGAAATTTAGAACAACCGATCAATGCATTTATTTAAAGAGGAATCTGAATCCATTTTAACCATTTAGTAAATGATAAGGCCAAACAAGTAATGGTGCTGAAGAAAAATTATCAACACATATCATCCTTTTCCTGATGGGAATAAAAAAAATCACCAGAACATCTGGTATTTTCTCTTCACCTCTGCTAAGTCCATTACACCCAAGTACATATTTTGTCCTATGGAGTCTTGCTTAGACCTTTGGACATCACATCCAAAGGCAACATATGTGCCCTCAATCTAACCTTGCTTTTACTGCTTATCCAGTCTGCTCTCCTACATCTGAAAGGTCATTATAGCATTACATTAGCTTGCTTTAGGACCCACTACAGGGCCTTTGAAACCCCCTGAACGGCCTGGTCCTCCTTCAGTTCTGCGTGACCCCATGTTAGCTGGGAATCCTTGTATCCATCAATCAAATGCTCAGATGGATCTTGAGCATGTACACTGACGATGGATTTTCAAATGTCAAGATGTTGCTCTGAACTATAATGACACGTGGCTGGTTCAGCCTCACAGTTATGTAAATGTTTGTGAGGGTGTGTGTTTGTATGTGTCGGTGTGTGATTTTGTACCCTGGGGATCTACACTTAATGAGCTGGCTTACCTGACCTGGCCAGAGGAGAACTGGCCCTCCAACTGAGTGTTTTTTTTTTCTTTTTTTTCTCTCCATTCTGTCACAGATGGAGTTTTGGTCATTTGCTTCTGTCGCCTCTGGCTTGCTTAGTTGGGGACACTTAATTTCTAGTGATTATTGTTGATTTGATTACAAAGATCCTATTTCAAAATGAGCTGGTCTAGACAATGACATCTCTGCATTCAATAATGAAATGCCTTTAACTGAAAATTGAGTGTTTAATCTTGTCTTTATATTTGATACTGATCAGTGCTTTGACACCGTGTTGAAGCCAACTATAAGTACAGGTAATATCACGTGATGAGTAGCTGACAAAAATATTTCAGCAAGACACGTTTTCATTTTCTTCTCCTTTCATTTATTTATTATTCTTTCTAAATAAAGATCTCTCTTTGCTGACTTAATAAGCAAAGAGAGATCAAGATTAGATGCTCTTCTTTAAAGGTGTGTTATTTCACACTGTTCCAGCAAAACAAAGCATTTTTAAAAACTTTTTCAAACAGATTTCTCAGAATGATCCGTGATTGGTTGGACTAAGCTATACCTCTACACCTCTATTGGTTGTTGCTATGTCAGGCAGAATCAAACAAACAAAGGTCGATATGGAAAGCCCAATAACCCAAAAACGAGACAAAACAGCACAGTATTAAAGAGTGTGTGCCTTGCTGACTTAAAGCAGCTCAATCGACCGCCTTTTATTTATTTATTTACTAATCAACCTATGAAAGGCTTACTCTATGCATGTTAAAGGCTTAATAAAACTTTTTTTATTAGACAGAAGAGCAGTGCACAAAGAAATCAAACACTGAACCACCTGGATATAAAGTGGCATTTAGCAGATATACACATTTAAGACCCTTTCTTTTTCAGGACCAACATTCATTCAACAAACAGGATCTCGAATGAAAATGCCCTGCCCCTTACAACCAAACAACAAATCATGATTCATGACTGTGATATAACAAAAGCCTGTTGGCTATTTAAATGGGGTGTGCCTTTAAATGTGTCCCACCCATGCAACCTTGCATTCTTTAAACTGAGATAGGAGCGTTAACATTTTAACATCTATACTTTATAAAAATCAAAGCCATCCCTGTATCTCTAAAGATCCCAGTGTCTGCACAGTCTTTCATTACTGTTTCAGTTTCATCTCAGAACCTATTATTTCCAGACATGCTCCTTACTCTGTGTTTGCCTGACCTTCTATGTCTTTCCCACCTTCTTTCAAGCTTCTTTTCTCAGAGGTGGTTCAGTGTTTGATTTCTTTGTGCACTGCTCTTCTGTCGTTGCTGACAGCTGCTTGCTGGTATATTGTACTTGATGAACAGGAAAATTGGCAATAAATTATTCAAACAAGAAGTATTTGTAAAAGCATTTATAAAAATACATAACCGTGTACATAGAAATGTATGAAGGAGGTAGACACAGCAGGAATAAATTATGCATGTATGATAATTGGTGACTGTGTTGATATCACAGGTCTCGATGGTATTTTGCTTCAACTGCTCACATTCAGTGACCTGTATCTAACACATCAGTATAGGGACCATTTCTCACTATTAACTAGTTGTTTAGCACACCTATTGTTAATATATATATATTTTTTATCTGTTTATTAATACTTATAAACCACATATTGTGCATGCATCCCTAATCCGACACAATCCATAAACTTAACAACTAATTTACCAGCTATTAACTGTAGCAAAGGACCTGGATATAAAGTGTGACCAGATTATCACAATGTATATAATATATACATACATTCAATTATGTTAGATCCTACTGCTGGGCCCTTGGGCCCCTAGAATTGTTGTCACATTTTACGGCATTAACACCGGCCCTGGAAATTGCAGCACTAATGTGCTAACACAGCTCGGTTTTGACATGTTCCCTCAGGCTTTGCCTTACTGAAGCATCTCCTCCAATATCAATTAAAAGTGTTATCTTGCCATCTCTGTTTTCTTCCGATTTTTACAATTTCTTTTTATTTTTTCATATGTGGCGTTGAATGAATCCACAGGGTGGTTTCTTTGTACAACAAACACATGTATTCTAGTGTGACAATTTAGAGTCAAATCAGAAATGTATCCAATTCAGGACCACATATGAAAGTAGAGCAAATCGGATTTGCAAAAAACGGATTTGTTCACACGACTAGATTAGTGTCACATGTATACAAACATACAAATATGGCCTGTTTGCATCCTGCAGTTTAAAATAGCCAGTGACAAAAAAAAAAAAAAAAAAATTCTTCATCACCATAATCCCACAAAATAAATCAATAGTTAAATAAGCAAACACATGATCAGATAAGCATTTCTCAGTAATATGAGGAACGAGAGAGACGATAAGCACCTGTGAAATGGAGTGCAACTCGCTTTTCTGTGCCAATTCAAGTATTTATTTATTTCTTGGTAGAATAATTTGTTTGTGCCATTTTGTTCATTCTAACCCTTTATTCCAGCCATCTCATAATAAGCTTGAGTGAGGAACCTCTCATGGTATGAAAGATGGATCCACTTTAAACTCTCGTGTTTTCATCTGCCTTGTCTAAAGGCCCCTCTTCAGAGCCAATTCTTAGCTCCATTTAACTCGCTGCGTTGCTGGTTACTGATTCCAGCACACCTCATACACGTAGTTAATGGGCTTCTGGGATGCATCAGAATATTCATAACTTCACCACAGATGCATGACTACACAAATGCATCTTTACATATTTAACTTTTAATGTTCCAAAAATAAACATGAAATTCTATTTCAAATATATGTACACTAGGCAACAATTAAAGTGGATGAAAAGGTGTTTTTGTGATTAACTTAGTTACCTGTGTATATATATATATATATATATATATTGTTTGTGTGTGTAGAGAGAGAAAAATAGACATTTTTAGACTATTTATTTATTTATTTTTATATCAAGATTACAGTTGGGATAATGACATTAGTTTTTCCCCCTTATTGCAATATTAAGAATGCTGTATAACCTTGCTATTCTTTACATTGTGGCCAGATAAAAAAATATATATATATATATATATATATATATATATATATATAAATCCACACACCACACAAACTTAAATCATTGAAATATTTATCTTATCAAATCAACCTTCCCCATGCTTGGATTTATGCCCCATAAGCCTACCTAAATGAACTATAATTCAGAAATTAAAGACATGCTTTAGTCATTGTTTTTCTGAATTGCATTTTAATGTATTTTTAAAAAAAATTAATAGATAGAACAAAAATGTTAAAAAGTGTCATGTCATGTGCCATTAATCAATAACTCAAAGACCTGTAAATGTGTCACAGTGGGAAACTAAAGGATGCGTGTGTGCGTGAGAGTGTGGGAGATTAGTTGAAGGGCTAAACCCTCCACAGAAGAGTCATCAGTCTTCTCTGCACATCCGTCAGGGATTTCAGACATCGGAGAAAAGTATGCGTGTCCGTTTTGTGTCTTTGTGAATAGGATTGCGACCTTCACAGAGAGAACACGCAGCCCTGAAATGATTTACAAGTCTGCTCTGAGTGAGAGTGGGAAGGAGGAGAGGAAGGGTGAGACAGAATGACAAAGAGGCAAAAAGGAGGAGGAAAGTCAGAGATTTCCACCTATTGATCCAGGTGGGAGTGTATGGAAACCCGAAGGCCCTCCAAATGAAGGACGTCCCACCGCAGCCAACTGTATGCCAGTAATGTGACCCACTAACCACATGTAATTAAGACAAAGGGGCCGGTGCCAGAGGGGCGGGCTGACTGAATGAAAAGTGAGCGGTGGCTCAGGAGAGGCTGAATTGGGGCTGGCCAACGCAGCTGTGGAAAAAGGCTGTCGTGAGGAGCTCTGGCAGGCGGGAATCAAGACCGAAGGAGCTGATTTACAGGAAAACTTTCCGCTTCATTAATGCTGTCAGAGACCTTAAATGGCCCGATATGTGATACGACCGTTCCTCTCCATCTCGCTCTGTTTTCTCCGGTCTCGGGTTTTCTGTTGTCATACTCGTTCTCTCTGGCTGTTTGTTTTTGACACTCTGCAGTGTCTCCTCAGAACAGATTAAAGAGGATTAGTGATGTAAATCTGTTAATGAATCTAATATTCAAATAACATTGTGTTGCCCTTCTTGCAGTCTCTCCTTCAGCACGCCCATTCTCTTTTGTTTTACCAACAGAGTTTTACACAAATCAAATGATCAAATTGTAGTGTTGTGTTAGTATGATTGAGGTACTATTCATTTTTTTATTTTCACATTTTACATTTTGGTAAAATTTTAGTAATTTTGTTTTTGTTAATTATTTTTTTTCCAGTTTTAAGTCATTTAGCATATGATGTTAAATAAGAATATTGTCAATTTGTTTCAGTTTAAAATGATTGCTTACAGTTATAATAATTAACGTTTTAGGCTATCATTTCTTTCTGTTTTAGTTTATTATAATAAACCTGGGGTTTTGGGCTGTGACTAATTGGTAGCCTAATAATGAATGAAAATGATCAACAAAGGATTTTATTATGGATTTGTGATGTCTTATGCTGTGCTTGGAGAATCATCATCAGTGATAATTGTTGTTATTTATGTAAATTCATAGGTTTAAAAAGTTGAAACATTAATTTATGTATCTAGTAGGCTTCAGAACCTTCTGATCCTGTGTTTACATGCATGTGTCTGTATGCTTATGCTATTAATAATGATTAATTTCAGAAATGTGTGATTTTAATTAATCGATTGAGAGCACTAATAAAAACATATCGGCAAAGATATGATTATGATGGCAAAGGCATATTTGGAAATAGCATATTCTGCCTATTTATACTTTGTAGGAATAGTATTTGCAATAATTTAATTGCTATTTATATTTGGTGCAAACATTATCTACCACTCATCATAGCAGTTCCTTGTGTAAATAGCTGCTGTACTTTTGTCATTTCTATCTTATCTATGTATCTATTTTGGTTATTTAAACTGTTCAGCTGCTTTATATGCAGTTGTTGCTGTTGTAGTTGTTTGATCTCACTGAAATGGTGTTTGGATCACTCATCAATTTTTGTTTCTTCCCCCGCAGGACAAATGACATAGGATGAACACTGCTGGTCATCTCTGTCTGTCTGTGCTGTCATCCCTTTTTGCACTGGCCTGGGCCGTGGAGCCGCTGGGTCAGGCTGCCCCCTGCTCCTCTCTGGTGGCTGGGGTCTTATACGGCTCCTTCTCGCTCAGGGACCTCTTTCCCAGGCCGTCGGCTCTGGCATCTGGATGCTCCTGGACTGTGGAGAACCCTGACCCCACCAAGTACTCGCTGTATTTCCGCTTCAATCGCCATGCCGGCGCCTGTTTAGCTTTTTCCCCGCTGGTGCTGCCCCTGGACCACTACCTCTCGAACCAGACCTGTGGCCCCCCAGACCAGCCCACATTCCCCTCGGAACCTGAAGCTGTTGAGCTTTGCATGGTCCCAGGACCCCACACCTTCCTGCAGTTCGATAAGAACTTTGTGCAGTTGTGCCTGACCACTAATCCCAACAAAGACGACGACAACGGAGATGGGCCGTCCGAGGGCCAAGCCCCCTTGTCAGCAGAAACTCTAGACTTCCGGCTCGTAGAGGTTCTGCTCATTAATAATGAGAATTCGAGTCAGTTTACGTGTGGAGTGCTGTGCCGATGGTTCGAGGAGTGCTTGCACGTCGGCTCAGGCTGGGAAACCGAAAGCTGCAGTATCACCCAGACAGGATGCGTTTGTCCCAACACGGCCCCTCCGGTCTCCCTACTACCCACTGCACCCCACAACCACACTTTAGACCCCAGCACAAGCGTGTTGCAATCCCCACCCGACGACTGTTGTGTCACACAGCTGCATTCAAAGAATGGCATCGCTATAGCACCCAGGGATGTCCGGCAAGGTAAGCCAAGCTTCCTTCTGACCAGCTGTTGGCTGTTTCATTTACAGCCTGCTCCATTAAAATCAATTAAGCTGCTTTACAAGCTACTTTGTTTGATTGGGTAACCATGGGCTCGTTTTGGATCACAAGTATAGTGTTTCACTTTCAGCTTGATTTGATTTGATTTGGAGAGCTCATTTTATATTTCAATTATTAGCCTCTAATTACAAAAGGGAAAGCAACTTTAAAGTGCTTGGAACTGCCTACAATCAGGATAAGTGTTTGCGATAAAATAGTAATCACTGACTCCCCTTGGTTTTGTCCTTCTGATACTGGATGGGGAGACAACACCTCCAAATGTGTGCTACTTAATTGTATACACTGTGTTCTAACTTGGTGTGTGCTTTGAAGAGCTTCTAGTGACAAGTAATCTATCAGTAGAATCTGAACATTTTGTTTTTATTAAGGAGGGTTAGGTCTGGTCTTCAAATCTGTTTGGCTGAGCAACGAGTCTGATTCTGAGATTTAGTACGACACTTGGAACTGAATCGATTCTTTTTGTCTGTATAAGAGGATTTCATGGAGATACTGTATGTAGTTAAGCCAGTTGATAGTGATAAATAACATTATTATAATGACTCACTGAATCACTAAACCCTGATTCAGTCTGGAGTAAACAAGTCATTCATTCACTGAACCACTGTTTCATTTAAAAATAACACAAGTTGACTGTTTCTAAATATACATTCTACGTAGGAAACTTTTACTTACTATTCTGCCACAAAACAATCGCAAATAGTAAGAGTAGCCTGTTAGTAGTTCCTAATTCTACACATGTTATGCCAGAATCATTTGCTCTACTGATTTGTTCAAAGACACTGATTCATTCAGAAATGAGCGAGTCACTGAACCACTGTAACAATTTGTTCATATCGTTGATTCGTTCAGTGTATATACATGCATTCACCATAAAATGTAATTTTGGAAATATTGCAATTAAGCTGTACCTCATGTCAATGCAATACTTCAATCTAAATAATGTGATGAAGCTCATATCGTAGTAAGCAAAATTGTATACATATAGATGGTGTAAGCATGTAAACACATTAAATAACGATGGGGAAAAAAAAAACTAAATTTGGAATAATTAATAAAATGAATAATGGTAAATGCATGTAAATGTAGTCATTGTATCACTTAACTAATTTGTTTATCACCAATGACTACATTTATTTTGACTTTTCTAATTTAATGATTTACCTCATTCTAAATGAGACAATATCATGTTTAAGCTGTTGACATAAGTCGCTTTTAAAATGTTCCTTTCCTTTTTCCATTTTACATGTTATAGTGCATAGATCAATTAATTGTATGCATCATTACATTCTCATGCAATATGACTAAAATATGAATACTCCACATGTTTGATTCGTGACTTTAGCCGGATTAGGGTATTCAAAAATCTCTGTTTACACTTAATCGTGTTGAAATCTGTAAACATACTCAATTATTAATTAATGAATCAAACAGATACTGTAAGTGAATCATTTTTTATAAGTGAGCCGCTGCATCCTTTATTTGGTCGCTTCGTTGAAATAACACTTACTCGTTCAGATGCTTGGAGATTTTGTGGCATTGTTCATTTCTGTTCTGCCAACAAATAATCCAAACAAAGTACGTCGACATGTTGTGTCTAAAACGTAAGTTACTTGATATTTACTTATTTATTGAGTTGCTGTTTAAAAGCAGAGTCTACCCAATATGCACATCACGTTACGTGACAGAAATACAAATCAAGTGTTTGACAAAATGTTCTTCCTGCTTGTTATGACTGGTTAAGAGAGAACCGAAAGGGTAGCATGAAATATATTTATTGCTTGTTGATGCATCATGCCGGGTGACCAGATTTAAAATTGTATATATGTCAGATCTGTCACATTTGCAAGGTTGTGGGTGGATACAGAGGTAGAGAACAGTTCAAGGCTCATTGACGAATTTTAAATATATATATTTCCTTTAATCATTTTTGGCCCCGCTGTTGTTGTTGTTTTTTTTCAAATCTGCCCTGATATAGGTTACAGGTTATCAGGCTCAAAAGCGTTCAAAAACATTGATAGTCTTCTCGCATGTCACATATAGAAACATTCTGCGTATGTTTCCAATTGAGAGAGACAGAGAGTCAAAAAGTGTGTTATTGATGCTGGAAAGGAAGCGACTGAAACGGGAAAGTGAGAATGAGAGGACGTGTATGTGTGCGCGTGCTTCAGCCGGGCTTTTCCTGGCTCGCTCTAGTGCCTCTCAGCTAAAGCCACACTGAGTTTTATCCTCCCTTGAGTCAGCATGCTGATTGGCTGTGCCAGACAGGAGGACACTGCCAATATGCCTGTTACAGAGATGCAGCCTTCTTCTGTGCCCGCAAAGACTGCACATTAAATGGCCTTCTTCTCAAAGCTGACATCACTGACACCAGCCAATTTCAAGCATGGAGAGTTCTTCTCTGGAAAGATGTTGACAGTATTTTTAGGTGTATATTGGGAGATTTTTTTTTGGTCCTAATTAGGCCTCTCTGGAATAGAGGATATATAGCATCCTGCACAGCCATTGCAAATTATTAAAAACCATAACAAACCAGAGCATATAGGTCTCTTAACTACTATTCTATGAATGTGTGAGACTTAATTAGCTTCTATAGTTAAATAAGCAGAGAGATAATGTGTGTATTAAACTATTTGGGCTACAAATTAGTATGTTTATAATTATAAGGATGCATTAAAATAATAGCAAGTTCGCAGTATTAAGCAGCATAACAAGCTCTTTTGAACAGCTAAAAATAACTGGAAACGAATGACACCTGAAGCATGGCACATTTAAGTTGTAAATGGCTGAACCGGTTATTATATTAAAAATAAGGTGGATGTGATAATTAGACCCACAAGGATGCTGCACACTTCTTTCATACTCTTTCTTATTAAAGTTTTACAGTAATTAGTTGCTTTTTGTAATAAAATCAATTGCTAATCAAGATCATATTCACAAACTCATTACTGTAAAAAAAACTAACATATTATTAAAACAATCATGTATGCTTACAATTTCTTATTAGCAATTGATTGAAAATTTTAGTTAAACATATGTAACAAAGTAAGTGCTGTGCAGGTAAACCTCACCTGACCTCAAAAAGAGGCGCTCTAGCGACTGATGTTAGAGGTCATGACCTTTAGCCTCCTGGGCTCGAGACCCGCTTGGAGCGAGGACGAGTTGTGGTGGAAGCAGACCCAGGGGGGTTACACATATACACATTTTGCCTCTTATTTAAACAGTATATTTTTTTCCTGTTGCAAATCCACTTGTTTTTGTACAATTTTTCATTCTGCAGGACCTTCATATCTTAGATATGCAGGTGGTCCATTTTCTGCAATTCAAAACTGCAATTCAATTATTTTTGTTTTTGGACAAGAGATGAACCCACCACAGACGAAATATGTTTCTGTGAACTCTCACCCATCCCTCTGTGTACAAATGATTTAATTACAGGCGTGTTATCTGAAGGCTTAATTGAACTAATTATCGAATTGTCTTCAGGCCTAGGTATTTCTTGCTCATCTTTGGATCAGAGAAAATCCCTATCCTCAAAGCCCACGTAAACATGGAACTTCTTGCTCCTCCGTGTGCCGCAGTCTTGAGATTATGTTGGCGAAGGCGTTAAAAATCCACGCGCTGTTCCAGCATGTGAAATCTGTAAAAATTTTATTTTTTTATGCTAGTGTTGTTGCTTAATAGAGGCTAATTGGTGTGATTGCATGTGTGTGATGTTGATCTAGTTTCCTGTAGACTGAAACATCAGCTTGCAGGCAGAAGAAGCCAGATCGCCATGCTGCATTATCTATTGTGCTTGAGTTAATGTTGATATAATCACTCTTTGATTACATCCATTAAGTTTTTTTCTCTCTCTCTCTTTCATTCTCCTTAAAGCGCCTTGTGCATTGTGCTTTTATGGAGGTCCCTGTCTGTTCCACATAAACAGCGGGTGTAGAATATTTTTAGATCTCTAGTGTGTATATACTGTACACATATTTAGTGAATGTCAAATTTAATTTGACTAAATTGCAGGAATTATTAGAAACGCACTGACATATACAGAGGCGTTTAGGCTGAAGTTGATCGTAACATCTGACAGCTCATAAGCTCTGCAGTTCTCAGTGGTTTTAGTTTATGGCCTTTCTATTTGTCCAGAGTTTTCAACAAGGTACTTTAGGGGGTCTGTGGAGAAGATATATAATATAGTTTTCTGGCGTTTTAAACTTGCGTCTTTATTTTACACAATTAATTTTTTTTTTTTTTTTCACAATTGTCAGTTTACTTTAAATTATATATATATATATATATATATTTTTTTTTTTCTTCTAATAATAATAATAAATTGCAAATTTTGTTCACTGTGGGATTTACATTTTAAATTATTTAACTTTTTTTTTTTGTTTTACTCACAAAGTTTTAATAATACAAATATGAATTGACATGTCACAAATATTAATATTATTCTTTCCCTATGATTAGTATATAATTTCTAAATATTCAAGCCTCATTCTGTGAACAAATAAATTAGGTAATTGTTAAATTAATAACATTTTATTTCATACTGTGACAATGAATAGTTTATTTTATAAGGACTTCCTCTGAAAGTTCAATATATGCTTTAAGGTCCTTAAGAGGTCCAGGTTTAAAAATTAGTAAAAACTTGATATAATAGCTTTTTTTTATTATTATTATTATTATTATTATTTGTCCTTGACTTGGCTGCGTGACTGGTTTGGTGGGCTCTGTGTTCTGTAAAGGTTGTAAACCCCTGCTATTTGTCATCAGAAATACAGTAGACGGCCTCTGCAATGCTGAATTACATGCAGAGAAGCCAGTATGGGTCACTGTTCAAGCTGCGGCTTCTTGTGTTGATTTTCTGATGTTTCTGAGAATTGTTTGAACTGTGCATCTGATGTTGGTCTGAGGGGAGTATTGAGTGTTTGAATTTTGACTACGTTGCTTTTTTTTTTTCTTCCCAGCTGGTATTCGAGTGCACTGTCTGTTACATCATTGACATATGGAAAGGGTAATGAATACAAGGTGAAATATAACAGAGGTTATATGAAGCATGAAAGACATCATTAGACTCTATTACTATGAATTCATTGGGGTGTGTTTCTCTGAATTCTTAAAATACTGCTTTGGTAATTGTGATCAGTGCAAGTTCCAGACAGGAGTAAAAGATAAGCATTACATCTTCAACTAACAATAATTTTTCTAATAGTCGATTTTTCAGTTGGTGGTAGGTGCATCGTTTCATCCCTGACTAGCATAGCTGCTAGCATTACTAGGCCTACATATTTATTAGTATAATAGTCTGCATTCCAACAAATAGTATAGCTTTGACTAGTAATACACTATTAGCAATGTAGCAAAAAAGTAGTTAACTATATTACACAGCTTTAAGTTGGATATAGAATTATACAAACAATATGTACTATATAGTAAATCTTAAATATTTGATTGTTTATATTCTTACAAATATAATCTTCTAAATGCAATTGTAAGGCATGAATATATAAGATATTATAAACACTGACATCATGATTTTGTCTAAAGCTACTTTGAAACAATGTGTATGTGTGAATAAAATTGACTTGGCAACTTGGGTATCACCGTTTACATATATGCAGCAATACAATTTTCTCCAAAAATGTCCTTTCCCTTTTCAAGTCTTTTGAAGTCTTAGTCATGTCAGTGAATCGTTTTATCTGGATGATTCATTTTTAGTGAGTCATTGTTCTGTAGCTTCAGTGTTGTGTAATTAACTACTTTCAAGCATTAGCTACATTTAGCTTAAATGTAACACTAGTGTGGGCATGGACACCTAATCGTGAGTTTGGCCCACTCTAACTACTGTCCATCAACCACCATGAAAACATGTACATTGACAATGGACCTTTTTGTCTGAGAAATTCATAAAAATTCATAAAAAAATTGATGTGACTATTGAGATCTAAGGACTACCATACCACTTAGAGCAGCAAGTGGGCCTGTTCTCAGTTTTCAGACTGATTTAGCCTCAAAATAGTTCAGCGGGTATATTATTGTGAATAACAGCTGACAAAAATTCTGAAGGAATTCAAATAGCTGCTCTTGCCAGAGATAGCAGGGTGCCTTCACCACCTGCGCAACAATTAATTTTCCCACAGTACTGTTATAGCTTCATAATGACTGACACTTTATCTGCTAGAAATACATGTAGCTAGCGATTTTAACTGCTGTTAAAAGAACAAAAATGGACTGAATGCTAGTCCGACTAGTTTTATTAACTTCAGTGCCCACACACTCTCATAGATGCACACTTTCTGTCTCTCTATTTGGACTCAAGACCTTGAATCAATATAACTCACTCTACTCTGAATAATAAGTGTGCTTCTGTGTATGCTTGTGCCAAGAGAGACTGTTAGCCAGCCTTCCAGTGTTTCTACTTGGGACACAAATTTGCATAACGTTATGGGAAGCCCAGCTGATTTTGAGCATGCTTTCCAATTTTTAGGCCCACATGGAATATGTGCATTTTCTTTTTTTATTTTTGCATTTCCTGAGCTTAGTGTGGTGGAATGGGACTTCAGTTTGGTCAAATGTTTTTGTAGCTGAAGTCATTTTGTATTTAAAGTATTTCTGTGCTTATCTATCTGCAGGCAGTATTTGCATAGATGTTTCAACAGTATGTGTATATTATGTAGAGGAGCTGAGGCTACAGTGTTGTTGTTTTGTGAGCAGTGGCAGTTATTATGATGGATGGAGGGGGTTCTCTCAGCTCTGGTTCCGCTGCTGATCTGAACTGCAGGGGGTGGAGGAAGAGGACCGCTCCATGATCCAATTTCGACTTTCCACCGGCCTTCTGTCCACACATGGTTCCCCTTGACCAAGCGACGAGCCAGTAGGTTAAGATCAGGGTCGTTACTACTTACAAAAAAAAAAAGAAAGAAAATCAGAGACATCTAGAGTCATCCAACAGTCATAAAAAAGCTGCAAATATAAACGTTATGTTTTTCATAACCCATGGTTCTTTAATTTAGAATTAATACAATACGGTAAGCGTCTGACACTGAGTGTCTTACACAAGTTAGAGATATTTTACTTAATTTGGAGAAACAAGCATCAGTTGGCTAATTTTGTCAGGGTATTTTAAAATGCTTTTTATTTGAGCAAAGTAATGTAGATATTTTTAGACATATTTGGTCTTTTCTTGCCACTCATAATCAGCTACAGAAGCTTTTAAGGTTTGATTAGACAGGCAATCGTTTCAAAATAGAATATTCTGTAAACATTCAAATAATTAAATTAAAAAAACTTGTCTGTTTAATTTTCTAAAACATCTCTAAAACATTTATTTTTTAAGCATTTGTTTTGTGTGGAATAAATCTGGTTTCCAAGACATACAATTTGTAACTGGAGCATTCCTTTAAGGGTTTTGTATCACCTTGAAACTGCCTGTTATAGTCCAGTTTTATTATTAAAATGTGTATAATTACTGCTCTTATTTCTATAAGAGGCTAATCAATTATAAATGTGAAAACATGTCACGTAAGTGTAAAACAGTATTCCCTGTAAGACACTTTCCCTGGTTATGTGACCTAGATCCAAAAATCTTCATCTTTCAGCTTATTGTGCTAATTCTTACATCAAACAGTCGACGTTTGTTCAGAGATGGTAGATCTTCAGCGTTAATAGTCTGGGATCATGGTCCTGTTATCCGTCTTCATTTCTTGGCCTCATTGATGGTGTGCTGATAGACAGGAGTATAATTCCACCTCATTGTGCAGACTTAATATGTCATAGTTAAATACCCTACATCCATACAAAATAGCTCGAAGGCAACAACCCCTTCATCCAGTAAAATAAGCTATGCCAAGCACAAAGAGCTGCAGGTAGTCTTGGAAAATGGAAAATCCCTAGAGAACACTAACTCGTTCTTTTCTCTGGATTCGTTTCCCACTCTCTCAGAGCTGACTTTCAGGAATTGTGATGTCTGAATAAGCTTGAATTGTTTGTTTAATTTGATCTGACATGTACTGTAAGACTGACCTACCCGTCTGGTGGTCACGAATGTGAGGAAAGCCAGCCAGTTCATGGTCCCCAAGAGCGGAAAGGACTCTGTGTCCACAAAGGACAGGTGGTCATTTGAAGTATGATAATTTTGTATTTGGCCTCTCCATGTGCTTTGTACTCTCTACCTCTTACAACGTGCCGTACCTCTAACACAGGCAGTAAAAGGAATATTCCAAATTCAGTACAGCTTACTTTCTATTGTTCTTTCTTTTTTGAATGTTATAGTGACATGCTTAAAACAAAACTAAACTGGGTAAAATTTTGAAGGAAATGTGAATTTTATAACATTTTGATTTGAGAGATGTTCTTAATTAGACTTGTTATTTTGTCAATCAACCACTGCAACAAAGATTGGCTCATCAGTTCCAACTCAAATGGAACTTGCCGATCAATTATTGACTTACCGTGCATGGCCTGGGAAAGGCAAGTAAAAGCTACTAGATCTTCTTGGGTTGATTTGTTGGGAACTCCATTGCTCTACGCTGCTTTTGTACCATACTTTCTCAAATCCATTATATCTCATTGCGAATCGTTCACTTCAATCCATTTCCGAGTACAAGAGAACTTTCAAACTTTCAATGCCTCCTCAGAAATACTTCAGAGAAAAACACAAGCACAGCGCCATAAAAGAAACATGACAGCTCCTGCTCTTTCACACTCTCTCCATCCAGCCCTAGGTCCGCTCGCTTTGCAACCGCGTGCCTGCCCATCACTGTTTTCATGCACAGTGGGAGGAAAAAGGCTTGTCCAAATCTTCAAAAGCGGGCCCTTCGAAAACCTCCTCCCCATGCGGAGAGGCTGTCTGTTTAAAAGACTTGTCTTTGTGTTGCTTCCATGAATGAGAGGAGCATCGATCAGAAGAGGTTGTCATTAAAAGTGGCACTGCACTTTGTCTATTTTTGGTAGCAAGACAGAGGTTTGGGCGGTGTGTAGGGGCCCGACGGGGAACCGTCGTTAATCATTAAAGTCACCGCGCTCTTCTGCGGCTCACACAGAGCAATAACCGATGCAGTATGCATACGCTGCACCCACATGCATGCACATATTATCAACACATGTCCAGGTGTGTGAAAGCAGCCTTTCTGAAATTCAGAGGGAATGTGGTTCTGTTCATTGCGGTTGTTCTCTCCTATTCACTTTGAAGACTTTGGGCAAAGTCAGAGAGGAAGAAAGACAGATAAAAGCAGAGAGAGAGAGGTTGACGAAACCCTGTAGGGTCCCGGTCTTATTGTATGATTATTTTCAGAGAGCCTTTGGTGTACTCACAGAGGTCTGACTCGCATGGGGGGTGTTATCTAGCTTTCTTTGTGGTCCTTTTCTTCTCCGCTTCTCCGTACATGGATTTTTTGCTATACCAAGAGCACTTCGACTGTTATTCTCTATCCTTCCAGTGTCTTTAAAATTAGGTTGCAAGCAGCAGCGTACAATAGTACTAATATAATATGTCTAGCTTTAAATGTTCTCTGCCTCTGAGGTAGAAATCACACTTCAGCTGGTGTACTACCGCTATTAATTTAATCATAACATTTAATCATACCCACCACTGCCTTCGGAAATCAGCAGTTTAAAAAAAAAATATCTCTACAATTTTTGCTGCATTTCCTAAAATTAAGATGTTTTTGTACCTCTGAGAAGGAAATTACACTCCGTCATTGGCTCTTGTGGTATGCCGAGCAATCTGCTTTATGTATGAGGCTCCCATTCCCGGTCATGCTTGTTAAACAAGCTTGCGTTTGGGAAGTAGAAGACCCACACACCTCAAGCTGTCGCTGTACAACACTCCATACTCTGAATCAGAACACCATACCCACCATCTTTGGCAGGAGGACTTGTTTGGACCAGGATTTGTTTGGGTTTCACACTGAGCTTTTTAGAACAGACTGCAGTTGCAAACGCTCTCAAATTCAGACCAAACGGACATATGCCTCCTTCTTTGAGCCGCGAGAACCAGTCTGGCTAGTTGTAGAAGACAATTTCGGCAAAATAGACTGCTAAGTACTATTAAAAACGTACTATTGCAAAAATTACAATGATAGTGATGTGTGCTACAACATGCTCTAGTTTAGCTATTAGCTAAAGTTTAAATGGCATAAACTGTAGATGCATGTGTCTTTGAATGCAAAAATGCATTCTACTGTATGTAAATGCACCGATTCCCCCTAAGAAATTTAAAAAATGCATATTTTTGGGATCAGGTGACCTGATTTCCTTAAGTGGCCAAAAAATGGAATCTTAAAAATATCAGTTTTCTAAACAAATCTTAATTATCTTATACTAAACTCATTTAGTCTGCTAAAAACCTCACCCCTTTCTTAAAAAAAAACCCCAGAAACTCCCATTTAAATATACCTCCATCAACAAACAAACAAGGGGGAGAAAGAAGGATTGCCCCTAGGGGTGTCCTCGAATGGTCGACGATTCGATGCTTCGATTCGAGGAGCTTGATTCGACTCCCGATCTCTCAGTCG
>JAUCMS010000038.1:122299-146342 GCA_032357445.1 Enteromius radiatus
CACCCACAATCCCTGCCAGACCTGGGACTCGAACCGGCAACCTTTGGGTTACAAGCCCAACTCCCTATCCATTAGGCAGGATGAGCAGTTTTTTGTCATAGAAAGATAAGCTAACAAGAAATTTTCTGCATTGTCCAACAGATCTGTTTCTTCCCATATAGTGCAATGGGATTAGTATTTGAAGGACATCTCTTATTATTTATTTCATAAATTTTAATATACAGTATTTTAAAATGCAATTACTCCCCCCCCCCCCCAATAGCCTTTACTCCAGTCTTCGGTGTCCTTCAGACATCATTCTACTATGCTGAATTAGTGCTCATGAAACATTTCTCACAACATGCTATTGTCCTCAGTTAAAGGAGATTCATTTATCTTCATTCACCTTCATGCTTCTCGAAACTTTCATGATTTTCTTTTTGTCTTGAAACACAAATGAAGTTGATTCGGCTGTTCTCCACACAATGAGAGTAAATGGTGGGTTAGAACTACTGCATGTCAATTATAATACTTTTGTGTTCTACTGTATATTACAAGTCTTGTAAGTTTAAGAAAAAACTTCTGAAAATCCTGTTTGATAATTAATCAATCCTTCAGGACATTATCCTGCAACTTACTGCAACATGCTACATTTGAATATGCGCATATGCAAATAATAGAAATCACCGTAGCACCATTACGTACAGCATCTGGTGGACACGCATAATGTGTGGACACCACAGTATGGTGATATTACTGTGCCAAATCTTTGAAAAAAGTTATCATTGTGTTCCAACTCCTATTTGTTCCTCACAGACTTGTATTCATTTTCATTGTATTGCTTATAACAGCATTAATATTCTGTCTTTTGCATGTCTGTAGATAACGATAAATTATATGAGTAAATGATTTTAGCTCAACTCTTTCTTTAAGAAAAAGAAAAATATGTACATGAACATTTCTGTTGGGTCTTTTTCCTGTGTGCACAGATAGTGAGTAGCTGCAACAAGGGACTGAGTTAAGCTCTGCTCTTATCTTCTCTTTCAAAACTGTGAGGAGGAGTTTTAACCCAGCAAGGCCTCCTCTGTCCTTCCCACTAACCCTTACTCATCTCCCTGACTCACCAAAGCACTCCACCCCATGTCTAGACCCCACTCCCTCTCTTTGCATGGCTCATTAGCCCACAACATCTCCACTAACGACAACTGGAGCTCGTAACTGTCATGGGAACCCAATGTCCAGCCAGACACGGCAGGCTTGTGTGGATGAGGCTCGGTCCGTCTTGTACATGCTGTGCGGGTGAACTGGGGTGGTAATGAGGAGCGCTGGGCCTCGTTTAGCCAGGCTTCACTAGCACCCATAGAGGCCCAAGCCAAAGGCCCAGAGCCAGAGCCTGCAGCTCTCAGCCAGGTCTCTAGGACCCAGCCGGCTCCAACCTACTGGCAGCATCCAGAATACTGAGCAGGGCATCAGCAGCATCTCAGCAGAGCCCTGTGCTTTACAGCTAGACACACTGCATCAGAGCACTTGACGTCTGAGCACCGCAGTCTACGTGTCCCCATGCTGAAGTAGAGAGCTTTGCAAAAGATCAGTAGCAGTGCAAGCTGGCTTCTGGAAAAAGACCAGAGTCATATGTGGATATGCAATGATCTGGCAACTTTTTATTTATTTATTTATTTATTTATTTTTTTATGTAATAAATTCCTATGTATGACGCATTGCTGTACACTCTTAAGAATAAAGAGAGTTTTCACCATTTTTTTCTTAGTGTGAAGAACATTTTAATAATCTAAAGAACCTTTTTACTTTGTAAAGAATACGGTGGATGGTAAAGGTTATTAGATGAACCATTGTTGCTAATAAAGAACCTTTATTTTTAAGACATCTGCAGGCTTTATTCATATTTTAATGTGATCAAGGAGAATTAGTTCCTCTCCTGCACAACTATTATTCTTATTATTAAATTCTATAATGATTAATAATAACATCAGGATTGAAAGTATTGACATTTCCTTAGTAAAGCTTTTTTTTATCGTTTTGATGTGTACCCCCTTATTATTGATAAGGATTTTCAATAATATTTAAGGAAAAAAATACAGTGATTTATGTTATACAAATAAATATTGTGGAATTATACTGCTTTTTTATTTTTTACTTCATCTTAAAATGTCATTTATTCCTGGTTCCCATTACTTGGGTGGTCTATAGCAAACAATAAGCATATACGAATGTATAATAATCACCAACTAACAGTCTGTTAGAAGGAAGCTTTTTTTATCTTCGCTTTCCTATAAATTAGCATCAGACTATTAAGACATTTTTCTACTGCAACATGTAGACAATACATAAAGCTACACCAACAGACAAATTAATAAAAAAGTAACAGATTGGGTTTCTTTCTTCTTTTTTGGGTTTTCCATTTTAGGTGACACAATATAAGATTGAGAAAGAGATATTTTGGATTGTTTTGACAATGAAATCTGAGCTGAGGCTTGATTCTTGATTTATATATTTATTTTTTTCTTTATACCAGGTTCTTCACACGCTTGTGTTGATTTGATTACATTATCAACATGGAATTTGGCATGCAAATCATTTTTACTTTTTTTTTTATTTTCTCCACAGTGAGTTCATATAAGAATGGAATGAGACAGACTTTTAGTATTACCTCTTGTGCAATATACTGTAGTTGAGCTTACATACCTGTTGCTATGAGAACAACTCCGAGATGAGCTTCAAATATCGTAACGCTCCAGTATTGTCAAATCGTTAACAATTAAATTCAGATAACTCAGTAATTCTTGTACAAACAACAGGCTCTTGGTCTGTAGAGGCTGGTGATTGTTTTAGTTCCTCATTTGATTCAGATGATTCATCACAGTGACTGCATGACAACTTGAGGGAACACACGCTCCCGCCACACGTCAGTAAAAATCATCTTAACCGTACACAAGCAGAAATATAGTTTATTGTATAAAAAAGAAACACTCACCATAGATTGTATGATCTGGTTTACCAGTGTCTCACGAATGCGCTTCTGTGTTCTGGAGCATTGGAAACAAACCCCGTCACACCACATTTGTCATCAGGTCCACTTGACGTATGGCATTCCCGAGCGTCTCTTTCCAGTCGTCACATCTTCTTTTGACATTCCATCAAACAGCTGTCAAAAACAATAACTCGAGCATTACACAAGAACGATGACAGGAATAGCATTATTTTATTTTTTTTTAATGGAAGAAGAGAATGTTATTTTCTTGGAAGTGCATACTGCTACAGTACATAATGTTCATCAAATTATTGACTCATGTTGTTCCAAACCCATATCATTTGGTCACACTTTATTTCAAGGTCTATTAACTATTAACTACCACTTTTGCCTCAGTAAGCTCCTAATAGCTTCTTATTAATAGTTAATTAGTTGTTAAGATTAGGTATTTGGTAGGATTAAGGACGTATGGTCATGCAGATTAAGGCGTTAATATGTGTTTATAAGTAATATGCATGCTAACAGTTAATAGTGAGTGAACACTTTATTTTAGGGTCTCTTAATGAGCTTATTAGCATGCATTTTACTAGAATATTAGCCATTTATTAGTAGCAATTAGGCAATTTGTCTACATGACCTTATTCTACATCCCTAATCCTACTCAATACCTAAACTTAACAATTACCTAACTATTAATAAGCAGCAAATCAGGAATTTATTGAGGGAAAAGTCATAGTTAATAGTGAATAAGTGTTCCAATGTTCTAAAGTGTTACCAGTAGTGAGAATTGTTTTTGTTTTTTTTATCCCCTTAAAGACCAAAAGTTTTCCTTTCTGACACTCAAACTTAAAGGCTTACTTCATGCAGAAATTGTAATTTATTTATTCTCCCTCAAATAGTTTCAAACCTATACTACTTTGTGAAACGCAAAAGTAGACATTTTGAGGAGTGAATGTGCATGTTGCTCTCTTCCTTGCCATTACAAAGACTGGGAACTTATATACTTATTCTTAACTCAATTCTTCCACAGAAGGTTTGGAATGATGTGAGGGTGTGTAATTGATGAGAGAATTTTAATTTTTAGGTGAACTATCACATTAAGGCCTAATGAAGCCGTTTAAAAAGCTGGAAGGCAGTATTACCAGACACCATCACACTGGGAGAAAAGTTGAAGAGGCAGTTTTTAATCTATCACAACAGTAATGAATATCTGAGTGGTTACCATTCCTCAGCAGTAAAGCTGTGTGGACATGGCAGTGTTTAATGCCTTTAGAGCCTGCTGTCCACAGAGGAAGTGAAATTCACCTGACAAATGGAGCCAGAGCACACTCTCCTTGTGTATTTCTCACCAGCGATAAGTAGGACCATTTAACTGTATTAAAGACGTACCGGCAGTGGTGTAAGGAGTAGTTTGGATGTGGCCAACCTGTGAGGCCTCGCTGACTGATTTAGAACCTCCTAGACCAAGACCCCACAGGCTGCCTGACTAAATTTACCCAGCTTTTCATTAAAGCTGGGTAAATTGGCACACCTGGCATACCTTGTGAACAAATGGTGATGGTGGAAAGGTAGAAGCATGAGAAAAACGAGTGATGAGGAGATAAAGACATTAGTGTTGCTCAAGTACAAACAAGTGAGCAACTAAAAAGATGAAAGGTATGGAAAAAACATTTACACTCCTTATCTGGACATACACTCTGACTGCTCACATTTTCCTACACAATTACAGACATTTGCATAATTAATGGATCTTTCGAGGGCTGCTTACCCCACTGCATTTCAATTTTTTATCTAGCAGCCAGATAAATATGTTAAAAGCCTCAAGCCAATATATTAACTTTACTTTCTGATTGTAGCTTTTGCACTGACCATGTGCAAGAGATGGACTCGAGTGCTCATATTCTTTTAATGTTTGATCTATATACATATGCTTCAGATGGTCTTTATTGGTGGTTACATTACCATGTTTTTGAAGACAGCATGTTAACCAAGATCTATCTATCCATCCACCCGTCCATCCATCCATCATAAATTACCCTTAATGGAAAACACAACCGTTTTTCCATACTATGCTCTTCACTCAACTTAGACAAGTTGATACATATCTCTCCAGTCTCAGTGGATGCACTTAGCTCCATTCATTCCTTTAGGATCCAAACATCACTCCTGAAAACTCTCCCTCTCACTTCCATAAGGAGTGATGATATTACTGTGCCATGGTCAAATTGCTGCAAAATGCTCTTCTGCCATACATTTTAGTGTTCTTTGTTTTTTTTTTTTCACCCCTGTTTGGCTCCTAATGAATGGAGCTAACCTAAACGCTAACATAGTGACGCTACGTGCTAGAGGGATTAAGTGCACACACTCAGACAGGAGAGGTACGTATCAACTCATCTAACATGAGGGAAGAACATAGTAACATAGTGGAAACTTTAAACATTTGCATGTAGTTTTCAACATTTTAGTTTTTGATTGATTTGTTCATTTGTTTTCATACCTTATTCCAAGCATTTCAGTACACATGCCTATCCATGTCCAGGGTTCCTGCGGCTTCTTCTGCTTTACATACCGTAATGTCAGTGTGGTCAAGGAACAGCGCTTTGATTCTCTTTGTCTCCTCTGTTCTTTTCGCTCTCCAGCTCTGCAGGATGTCCTTAGCTCAGGTGGAGAGTGCAGATGAGTAGATTAGATCCCATGTCATTGGATCACAGCAAGCCAAATCAATCCTGTGTGGTGGTGGAGTACAACAGAGAGAATTGCAAAGCTCATCGATCGCCTCTGAAACAAATCATACATGCAGGAAGGCTTGCGCCCCATGCTGAAAAAAGCTCTTTAAAATATAGATCAAAAATGTCTTGTCGAATTGTTTAACACAACGAATTTGCTGTCAGAATTCACCGCTGCTTGTTGAAGGGCGAATCAGCTTTTGTATGCACTTTGTGAACAGTGTTGATGTGCAGTGGTGAACTTTTGAATGCAAAAATGAAAGTTTTGAGGGGTAAACTCAGGTGTGTTTCTTACAAGTCAGCTGTAGGGTGATCGCTATCGGACTTAAGGAATACTCGCTTTTGAAGTATTCAAAATCACAGTTTAGAGTTTTTTTTCTGCATTATTAGCTTCACTTGGCACTCACAATGCAGCTCTGCAGTACCTCACGTATTCACCAGAACATAATGAGAGAAAACGCAGTCAAATTACATAAATGACAGATGCAATTTAAAAGGAAAGGACTGACATTTTCTTTCTGATAAGATATGAAAAATCATATGTACTTTCTTTGAGTGACAAGCTGCACTGCGGTTTTCTTGAACTGCTCTTTCCTTTCCTGCCATTTACTTTTTTTTCCTACCTATGTCTAGACACCTGAAGAAGGCAAACTGCACTTCAACAGCTATTCAGAGCCACCATAAACTGCCTCAAATTTATAGCCTCCGATATGTGGGAAAGCAAGCAAGGACAAGTTTATTTCCCAGAGAGCCCTGGAAACAAGCTCATCATCTTGGAATCCATTTGACCTTGGTTTGATGTAACCTGCACTAGGTAGCCCATTGAAATTGTGGAGATTGATGCGTTTGCGCTTGCTCATAGCTTTGTGCATCTCTTGCGTTAGGAGGCGAATAAAGCAGGGTTGTCGTCTATAATGCATAACATGACTGGTGCGGTCAAGACCAACTCAGTGGTGTTATTTTATTAATAGATACGCTTTCTGCTCCAACACAAGAAATATTGTCAGGGTCAAAGTCTAACACTAATAATGGTAAAACAGAGAAAAATGCTGAAAGAAAAGAGGAGAGAGAGATAAAAAGCGGAATGATAGAAAGGATTCTGTTCTTAGAGAAACGTCTTGAGAGAAGGGTGATACAAGCAGGCCCTGCCTTCAGCCGAGGCTAATGTGTTTTTGAAGATTGCTGGGATGAATATCAAATGATGATGCAAGTTTTATGGAGACAGAGGCTCAAAGTGGCTGGCTTCTTTTAAACAGATTAAAGAGGCAGAAGATGAGGGAGATGAGTGAGCTACTCTTACGCTTGTGTGTCTAGGCAACGCACTCGCAGTGGCCTTTACAATTGCCTTTCCTCTTGAAAGGTGCTCATTCGTTTGGCAGGCTATTCATTCTTATTCTTGTTTGAACAATCCCTGTACTTTCTGAGCCCTCCTCATAAACCTCGAAAACAATATCCATCAACTAGATTAACTAGTTCATCTCCTTTACACTAATGCTGCAACATATTTTCTGGAAAGTTAATAGTAATGTAGTTACACTACCATTCGGAAGTTAGGGATCAGTAAGATTTTATCTGACAAGGATAAAGGACATTCTATTCATCCTTAAATTATCATGATTTCAGAAATATTAGAAATATTAAGCTGCTCCAATGTTATCAAACTTGATAATATTAGGAAACTGGCATATTAAAATGATTTCTGGAGGATCTGAGGGACATTTTAGACTGGAGTAGTGGAACATATTTCTTTTAAATTGTATTAATAATTTACAATATTTTATTTTATATATATATATATATATATATATATATATTTTTTTTTTTTTTTTTAAATATCATTTTACTTTTAAATAAATAAAACTACTTGGATACTGTGTTGGTAAAAAAAAAAAAACAGTTTGATTGAACATATTGAAATCTTTCTAAATAAATGTTTGTTTTCAAAAAATACAATTTTAATTAAGAGAAAGAAGTATTGTTACAAATAAATTTACTAAAATAATGACGAATATACTAAATACAATAAGCTTTGCAATATGACTAAAGGGTGATATATTACCATATGTTGACAGTATATGGTTCTTAAAATTAATACATAAATGAATTAAATAAATAAATAAAAAATGCTTACAAAGAAAAATATTTTAGTTGTTACATGAATAAATGTATACAAATCCAAAAATATGTATTTTTGAAGGAGCAGGATGAGAAAGTGTGGATGGAATATTTCTTGATTTATTTTGATCATAGTAGGTATTTTAGAAGCTTAGAGAAATAAAGAGACACTGAGGATAAAGCCAAAGATATAATAATAAAAATAAATGAATAAATAATTGGAAGAAACCATTATGCCCTGAGGACTGATCCATGCTCAGCATGTAATTGTGATTTTTATATATATATATATATATATATATTATATACTCTTTGGGGGAAAAAATCTATACGTCAGGATAGGCTGATTGTTCGTGGAAAATTAAAGTAGCTGTTTTCAGAAGAGCTTTGTTGGAATGGCAGCGCTTATAGTTTGTTTTTCTCATTTCTCTGCAGGAGCTCATGGATTCAGAAACCATATGGGCGTTTGTGTTTAAAGATTTATTGTGTGTGGAGTTTGAAATGTTCCCTGTTGCTATCATGTCGCTATAAAGCCGCCAGGTGCTGGCATGTTTGCAAAGACGTGGGGAGATTGTTTCTTTGTATGTCTCCTACGTGGATCTCAGTGGACATTGGCGTAGGAGAAGACTGGGAAAAGGGGACAGAGAGCAACTGAGCTAAGAGGATCGATCCCTCACAGTGTGCGTCAGACCGTGTGTTATTTTTACACCTGTCAGGTACAATGCCCAGGTATGGTTCGCGCCAAGTAGGAAGTACTGGTGGCCATGGAGACTGTCACTGAATCTAGGGCATGGTTTTGAATGTGTGTGATCTTGTGAAGCGGCCATGCTATCATTCTTGCACACGCTGGAAAAACAGTCCAAGCAATAAGCTACAAATCATCCGGCCCGTAAACAGCACTGCATCATGGAAAATACACACCTCATCCATATAACTCTAACCTGAAAGATTTAGAGTGCTTTAGCATATGCAGAAACTCAATCTGTGGCATTGCCATCCCATCTATCTCATTTGCCTTTCTTCCTCACCACTCTGTCTTCAGTCTCGTTCTCAATAGAGTATTTATACTCTATATTTAGGTGTAAAAAAATGTTCTCTCCACCAGTATTTGGAGAACCTGCTTTGAAACTGTAGTTTGCCAAGCTGCATGCCATTTGACCAAGTGTCTCAAAATTGGACAGTTTTGTTTTATATATATATTGTTATGATAATGGGTTCAGTAATATCTTCTATTGTTTGTTTCCATTCCACTCAAGTTAGAGTAAAGCTACATTTGTTCTGCATATGGTAAAATCTATTTGTGAAATATTATTACTGCTTAAAATAACCATTTTGTGATTCAGTGTATTTTAATGTAATTTATTCCTGTGATGGCAAAGTTGAATTTTTAGCAGGAATTACTCCAGGCTTAAGTGTTCTTCAGAAATCAGTCAAATATGCTGATTTTTTCATTTTATTTTATTATCAATTTTGAAAACAGTTTATTTGGTTAATATTTGTGTGGAAATTGCTATTATTTGAATATATAAGTTAAAAAAAAACATTAAGCATTAGATTTTATTATTATTATTATTATTTTATTAATTTATTTGTAACAATCTGAAAGGCTTTACTGTCAATCGTGACTCATTTTTCCACCACCCTCCTCTCTTTTGCTCAGTTTGTCTCTACATATTTGTTTTGCTTGCAACTTTTTTCCAAGGTTCCAACATCAGTCCTTGAGTTCACTCCAAGATAGCATCTTGCTGTCTGCTTGTATTGAACGAAATGGATGTTTTATGGCAGGTCAGGGCTTCACCGACTGCCTCGACGATTTGTCTTCAGCCGACCAGAGCTGATGGAACATCAGAGCCAGAATGATTGGTCCAATATGACAATCAGGATTTCTGGCAGAGGATGGAATGAACGGGCTTAGCCAGCAGCAGACTGGACATGTCTGCCACTCTGTGACATCTTCTGACTTCAGCTGTCTCAGAGTCGTCCCCACACTCCTAACCAGACCGGGCACCCTCTATTTCCCAGAATGCCTGTCAGGCCATATTTCATATCGTTACATCCTGCCAATAGGACTTCACCGTGTTTTGAGCATTTTTCATGACATATTGCGCAGCTCTGTGAATCACGAATTGCAGATATTGGAGATATGCCGCTTGATAAGAAATGTTATTGATCATATTGTCTGTTTTGTTACTGGCATTGAAGACTCCTACCATGCATATAAACAGATTAGATAGTTAGAAGGACACACATTGACTGGGATGTCTCATTTGTAGCTGTGGATCAGTAAATGGAAAAAAGAAAACCAAATCTCTATTTGTTGACTGTTATACATGTTCGATATGTGAGGTGGGGTGTTTTATCATTGGCAAGTCAAGCTGGGGTGGATGAAAGTGTCTCTCTCTCTCTCGCTTGCTATTTTGGAACCCATTTACGTCCATTATCAGCATAAGAAATGCATTACATTTTCCAAAACAAACAAACAAAAAAAGTCATACAGGTTTGGAAAAACATGAGGTTTAATAAATGATGACAGAATGTAGTAAACTACTATTCAATGACAAAATCAGTTATGAGTTCAGTAACTAGTATTTATTACACTCTTATTTAAAAGGCTGGGGTTTTTAAGTGAAAAATAATATTATTTATTCTGACAGTGAGGACATTTAAAATGTTGCAAAAATGTCTCTTTTAAAATAGTTCAGTTCTTCTCTGAATTCTGAACTTTAGAATCATCAAAGAATCCTGAATAATGTATAACGGTTTCCAAATTGGTAATTTTTTTTTTAAATAATTGAAATAAATATTTATTGCATTTTTATGTTTAAAATGTAGCTTTCATAAGCATTAGAGACTTTCAAAAACAAAAATAGTAGATAGAATAGTAGTGTACTGTTTTATTTGTAAAAAATAAATAAATAAACAATTCTATGACAATATCCTGTAGCCCATTTTGGTGTTAGTTTCCCTGGAATGATTTCACATTTATAAAATATTGTGTGACAAGACCAGACTTTCACAACTCTACCCTGTGACTCACCACAGCCTTGACTATATGTTCCTCAGTGATGTCCAAACTGTTCCTGTCAGGTTGATGGGAATTGATGGCTGAATTCTTGAAAAGGTAGGAGAGAAAGAGACATGGGCGAGTAAGAGAGAGACAGGGTTATGATTGCTGCTGATGAAAGGTTGATAAACACAGCGTTTAGGCTGCAGAAAATAAGACATTTGCAGAAGCAGCATCTCTGTCCGCTCTTATGGTCAGTGTTTTATTTCACTTCTCTCCAGCCCTGGACATAAACACAGGTTTCAAATGTGCTGTTTATTGCTGGGTTTTTTTCTTGATGGAGCACTCCAAAGGGAAGAGAAGAATGAATGTTGTGGATATATATATGCTGTCTAAACTGTTCCCGGTAGTATGAAGGGTGATAAAAGGTCTGAATGAGTACTTTCAATTTTACAGTGACCTCTGAATAACCTCCCTTTAAAACAGATGCACATCTGTGCACTTGACTGATTCTTTAATCAGTGGCTGTACATATGCTCTGATGTTTGGATGTGTTTTAGCATGATGTAGTATGTCCCTAGAATGTAAATAATCACAAACACGCAGCCTCCACACAGTTATTGTCAGTCAAACATTTTTGGAGTCACAGACTTGGCTACTCGTTTTTTGCACATTCGATGTAGTAAGTAAACATTAACTGCAGGATTTTGTCCCTACATGTATCTTTAACACATTTTATCTTTGTTCACACAATAGAAGACAGTGGATAATTTTGTTATACTTTATAGTGTAGCGTGCTAAATACAGTTCTTTTCGCACTCAGTCTGGTTATAGTGTTTGTGTGTGTGTGTGTGTGTGTGTGTGTGTGTGAGAGAGAGACTTTTGAATAATAGCATAGATGGAAATTATTATTTTTGTTTATTCCCCACCTAAACTTACAATCCAATCACTATGCATAGCAAATGCTCTACTTTACACTCAAGTAAAAATGAGCAAGTTAACAACAACAAACACCATTAACTCATAAAAATATGTACCTCTGTGCACTTTTTGTGCAACACTGTTTTTCCGTACCACACAACACATTTTGTCACAGTTTCAAAGAGAAATTTCCACTGAGTGGTGTTAAAACCCAGGTCTAATATGTGAGCCCTGGCACATTTTATTATGTTGATATAGGTAAGCATTGCTGTGTATTTATTACTTTGCTTCAGGTATGTAATGAATTCAAATATGCCCAACACCAGATCCAACCCTAAACCTACCCGATAGTGTTAACAAATGCAAAACTGATATAAAAACACATTTGTTTATACAATCATGCAATTTCAACTTCCTTTTACTCAGAAACTGTTGACCTGTTTTTGTCAAAGCATAGTTACACAGGATTCAAACCGGTCCTCCTCACCACTAAAGTTGACCGCTACTGAACAAACCTACCGTCTAGGAAAACACATGGATATTAAGCTGGATATGTGTGATGCTAACGTTCAAAAGCAGTTTTCAAATACTAAATATAATTAATATTGTTTTGAAGTCATAACATGTACTTATTGTCTTGCTAAAAGGTGCACACAGGTAGACCAAGTAGTTTTTAACCTCTGTTTTTTACAGATCAACATGAATAATTTTCTGTCAAATGTGGTATTTCCCATTTGGTGTCATGGTAACTGCCATCTTTGGCATATTTGCCATATTTACTTATATCATTGTTCCAGTTGCTGGTGTTATATACAGCCATCATGGAAATGTAAAAGGGTCCTGATAATTGTTTATTTATATACAGTCAAACAGAAATACAACTCTGTATCTCTGTAAATAGTTGAATACAGTCTGTTTGTCTTCCTCTAGCTTTCATATTTACAAAGGCTGTGGATTTCCAAACCTGGCATGTAAAAAGTTCTTATCCAGGTGGTGGCATTCCATGGTTTCCATGACAGTGTCTCATGTGACCTCCTTTGGTTATACCACATGTCCTGTTATTAGAGTGAACAGTTCAATTTCTGAGATGGATATCATCCAGACTTCCCTTGAGCTGACCTGCCGAATTATTTAAAAATGATTAGTAAGGTTTTATATAAAACCGGGATCAAACACAATGAATATAACTAAAATTGAATAATACATTATCTATTAGTTAATACTATTTTAGTTATTCTGACCAACTGTCATTTTTCAAGTTCAATAAATGACTGTATTTCTGTGCCTACAGTAGGAAATGCTACCAGTTGTCTAAAGAAAATATTTTTTGACTTATTTATAGTTCTCTGTATATGCTAAACAGGAAAAACAGAGATGTTTTTTTTTTCTTCTTCTTCTTTTTCTTTTTTAGGTTAAAAGTATTTATTTTGTTTGTGTTTGATGTTTCTATTGTATTTTTTGTCAGCATTCACTTTTCCGGGTTACAAAGCACTTACTATCATTCAGACACACACACACATATACACACAAACTTTTTGTTCAAATTGTAAGCAGCATCTTGTAGAAAAGACCTGTATGTATTTTCCAGAAACTGCTTTTATATAAAGGGTAGCCATCAAATAGACATTGCTTTAATAATTCCTAGATTTGCTGGGTCATATGTTTTTATTATTTCAAAAGCCAAGCTCTGATCATAGTGTTCAAAGAAAAAGAAGCCAAAGTAAAATAAATAAATAAAATCAACCATTAAAATGGACTTGTATTGTGTTATAGGCAGTGTTAAATCCTACGGACCGTGTATGTGCCCCAAGAAAGGACAGATCTTTCTTAGACAGATATATTCAGACCAACACACACTAATCAAACCTTGGCTGAGAGGATCCAAGCAGCCTGTCTGGAAGACAAAGAGTGACCTGAGTGGCTGGAGACATGGCTAGTTTTTTTTTTAAATCACAGCAAGTATGGTCGCTTTTGTTGTACTGTTTCTGTCAGAAAAGAAAAGTGATCTGCACCATAAAGGGACTCTGACTGAAAGGTTTTAAATGTAGAGCTGCACAAACAGGTCTAAGGGAAAGTTTGAAACGCTTTTTGTGGAAAATAGTGTTGCCATGATTCCAGAATTTCAGTCCAATTCAGAGAAAAGGGCAAGTGTTATATTTATGACAGTATTATTGTTTGATTAATTTTTCTATTTAATTATTTGGTTTTTTATTTTAATTGATGGTGACAGGTCTAATGAGTTCAGCAAACATTTCGTTTAACTCACCTAAATGCCACATTTTGGCCAAGAATTGCATTTTTCTTTATGCAGTTGCATCATTGGATAATTTATTAGTATTAGCAATTCTTTATCGTTAATTTTAGTAATATTACCTTTTACATTTCTCCATTTTCAGAAGTAAAGTAGAAATAAATCCACCTGTAATCTCTAACCTCAGCTAATACAGTAATTAAACCTTTTATTAATATAATTAAATGTTGGAAACTATTTAAGGCACAGTCAAATAAATTACTCATCCATGTTGCCAGAGTAGTCTTTAGACTGGCAGCGCACAGGCTTTGGAGGTGAAAACTGGAAGTCAAAACAGGAGAGAATTGAAGAATAGGAAAGGGAGAGAGGTAGAGTAATGTGGAAAGAGGCAGATCGGCAAACTAAAGGGCCATTTACTTCAACAGAGAGCTCAGTTGTGTGTGTGTGGAAAGCCTATCAAAGTCTAAGTCGTCAAACAGTTCAACAGTCCGGTCCTTTTGTGATGTAGTGTATTATTTCTGATGCACTGTCAAGTCCAACGGGAGCAGTTAATATTGATCGTACGCGTTTACAACCATGCACACACACACGCTGCTTTACTTGAGAAAGAAAACAATATAACCGCATTGAAGGCCTTGCCATGCTTCATTTCACTAAAATGAGTAAACAAAAGGCCTGCATTCTCGTAACCTGTAAGCATGATGCATACAATTCATTCAAGCGTTATATATTCTTTCTCATTTCTTTCATATAGTCGCTAGACTTTGTTCTTTTTAAATCTTCTGCATTCCCCAAGAGATTTATGTATTTCTGTTCACTATTTTGAAGTGCTGTTGAATAAGGAAGTCATTCATATGATAATCTTTTCCTAGTGAACTTCAAATCTTACCACATGCCTCGCAGTGCACTCTTCGCAAATGACTACTACCTGTAAATCCCCTCAATTAGAGGATAAAGAGGACTTGCCAGTGTTTGAAGGACCCTCATTTGTCTGAATGTGACCCTCCTTAAGTATTGCTTCAGCTTACATCTAACAGGCTCTTGGATTTGTGGTTCAACGCAATGATTTAACCAGTCAATAATATAGATGTTAGACGTCTGAGTTTAGGTGGAGCACAAGTAGATGTCAGTTTAGTCTAATAACTCTAAACCTACACACTTGGAGATATGAGTACTTTTGTTTCTTAGCATGAATAAATGTTGACTGTTCAACCAGATCAACTGCTGTACCTGGATGACTAATAGAATTGAGTAGCCATGCAATTCCTGTATGTGTTCAGATCAAAGACTCTTTGATAGATCCCTCTGGTGGATATGTTTTATAAATGGGATGGCATTCATTTAATCTATATGAAGGCATGTGGTAAGGGTTGACATGCTGTCCATCGAAGCACTTGAACATGTTCTCTCTGGACCTAACCATGGAGTGGAGATGTTGGAGGAGTTGTTGATAGAGTAAACTCGTTGTGATTGGCAGGACTGTGGAAACACGTTTCTACCAACCTGACAAAAAAAAAAAAAACAATATGAATTTTCACACCGGTCTAGTCAGGTTTATGCTGATCCAACTGGGACCAACATTGCTGTTGTTACTGGCACAGAATTGACATTTTGTCCTATCTAAAAGAGATGCGACTAGATTCCACATATCGGTATTCCACATTTCACGTGTTGCCATAACGACAAGTGAGGACAAAAATTTAGATTAGCTTGGAAAATATATGTATCGTGGTGTCATGTTGTGTGTAGTTAGGACACTGTGTTAAACTTTTCGTTTATTATCATTGTTGGATCTATTGAGAGCATCTAATATTCTTGAGAGCACTTTTATTAGAAAAAGGTTCTTTAGATTTTCTTCACTGTAAGAAAATAACGTACAATGTTCTTCCACAAGACACATGCAGTTCAGTTTATTAACCACTAGAGCGCCGACAGTTACAGACTGAAGCTTTAATGTGGGCATTAAATAAAAATTTACACCGTCTACTTTCTGAATGCATGTAATTGATCTTAGTGTGAATGGTTCATCCATGCATGTTTAATTTTTACAGTCATAGAATATCATAACTCAATCTTCCAGTGGAAATTACAGACTTCATTTAGTTACAGACTTCTCCAATCATTTAGCCAATTTAAACATTCCTTAAATTAAACTAAGATCTACTTTCATCCATTCAACAACCAATCACAGCATGGAAGACAATTTCGTAAAAAATCATAACTTATATATATATATATTTGTGGGACAAAATCATGGTTAAGTCAAAATATTCTTGCATCCAAAACACAATGCATGCTCTGTTTGTCTTGATATGAAAGTTTGATGCATGCATCTTCTGTACTTTTTTCGTTCTTCAATCCTCGACAGCTTGAGCGTGTTTTATATTTCAGGGGAGGCGAGAAGATTTGAGCAGAAAGAAAGAGTGAGAATATGATTATTGCATTTGCTGGTGTCAGAATGAAACACCTGAATAAACACAAAAATATATGCACACTCACAGCACACACCACAGTGAATGTGCATATGCTTGTAAGTTCTTATCTTGCATCCACACACTCCCATTGAAGGAATCTACTGGGATGCGAACACACACACACACCTCCACACGCTTTCCCACCGTTAGCATCACATCACAACCACGTAATCCATCTCTCGCACACATGCACACCTACACGCTCTGACACATTTGGATTTGTCTCTCTGTGGGTCTCCCACAATGCCTGGCTCTCGGCGTGGATGAAATCCCTCTTTCCCCGACACAGCTGTGATCATGCCTTACGCGCATTTTTGTTTTTACTTCTCCGTTTTTCTCTTTACATGTTTTACGGCTCGTTTCTCTTTCTCCCGCGCTTCCTCTCTCATCTTTGTGTCTAAATCCTGGCCTTGCAAACAACAAAGAACGACTTTGGCTCAAACTGGCAATCCACCAAATCCTCTTTCTTAGCTTCAGTCTTTGTCGGAATGAAAGGTTTTACTCCACTCTTGTTTCTCTCCACCCTCTCGTTCTCTCTTTCTCTGTATCTGTATTTACTGTAAATTGCCATCCGAATCATTTGGCTCTTATTAAGGCATGTTTACTGAAAGGCCTACAGATATCTCTTACCTTCATACCTGACTTCACCCTGCAGCAGCCTGGAAGGTAGAGTCCCAGCGTGTTACTGTAGTCTCAGATAAGGAAGGAAGTGAAGTAAAGTAGAAGGCCTGCCATGAGAATAGAAAGAGAGAGTTTTACTTGAGTTACTAAACCCAAATGTCCTATAGATATGTAATTGTAGTGGTGTAATGATGGAAAGGACTTGACATGTGGCCAGGTATGGTTTCCCACATTTAACCCATCCAAGTGCACACAGCAGTGAGAAGTGAACAACCACGCGTGCACACACCGTGAACACACACCATGAATACACACCCGGAGCAGTGGGCAGCCATTGCTTAAAGCACCTGGGGAGCAGTGCCTTGCTCAAGGGTCTCACCTCAGTCATGGTATTAAAGGTGGAGAGAGCCCTGAGAATTTTTTCCATCATATCATTACAGTGTATTTGGATAGCATGAAAATGTTTTTTAAAACTTTACAATTATTGTTATCTTTCTTATTGTGATCTGGCCTACCTACATTTACTTTTAGCATTTTAAAAGATGCATTTACATTTAATTTTCTGCAGTTTTATAAGTTTTACATAGATTTTTGTTTAAAGTGTATTTTGGATTTCCAAACTGGACAATAATCATATATCAGCAATGACATTATCAGCATGGTGTTTAATAACAGATCACTGTTAATATGTTCCCCTGTCAGCTTCCTATTTTAGACCTTCTTAATACGTATACAGCGCACACACCAATCTTTTTACAACACCGAATCCTGAAGTCACTTTGCAGTCTTGGCCCTGACTCATCAATTTAGGTTGACAAGGAGATACATACATAAATAAACACACACCTATAATTGTGCCGAGTAGGTCACACATGCTGCGGCGTATAGTCATAAATAGCCCTGCGCGCACATGCACTCGTGTACACACTCAGGGTTTGGAGATGTGTGCATAAAACATGGGCAGTCAGAGGAGAGAGATGTGGGCATGAAGACGCATAAATCACTTCGTTTGTGTGGCTCACTGAGTCAGATGGAATCACCACATCAAGGATATGTGAACACACACACACACACACACACACACACATTTAGACACAAGATAGTGATCACAGATTCAGAAACTAAGTGGAGCCAAAAAAAAATCACCCACATTAATATTAAAGCACAATGCATACAAGCAAGCACATAGAAACAATGATTGTATCACGTTGACAGCCAAAACCTGGCTCTACCAAATATTAATAGAATTAAAAAGAAAGGAAAATTCTGTCAATGTTGTTCCAAACCAATGAAGGAGCGCTGAAGCTATCTAGCTTCAAAAAGAACACAGAAACTTCATAAAAGCATCAAAAAGTCATTCATATAACAGTTTTAAAGTCCACTCACTATGTTTGTGTAAGGAACAGCCCTAAATTTGCAATGTAATTCACAATTATCAAGTTATTAACTGCTATAACTGAATCATGCTGGATAACTAAGAACCGAATCAGTCAGATTAATCATTTATATCTGACTCAAAAGAATAGTTAGTTCTACTGTACTTCTCTCATGAACTCTGAAGCATGAGGTGAAGAAGTGCGAATATCAAGAATTTCTGGGTGAATTATTCATCGAAAGCTCCAGGGAACACAATAAAGGTCAGTTATCTAAAGGTGTACTTTTTCCCCCTTTTTTCTTATATCTCTATTGATTCTTTATGCTTGTTTCTACCGCCTGTCTAACTCTAAATCCCATTGCACCGCTCTGAGTTCCGGTCATAATTGTTTTATGGGGGAGGCCCAGCACAGTGTGCTGAACTAAGGCTTTTGTATTATTTACTTTCTATTTGTACCTTCATGACAGTTGAGAATGGATAGATGCTTGTTATAATAACTGTCCACCCCTACTGGAGGTTGATGGACAGGTCGTATTTACCACTCACAGAACTCTGCGGAGCGTGGGAGAGCTGGAGAGGAGGAAGGATGTGGAGTGAATTGTTGGGGTTTTAAAGTTGTTGATGTTGCTGTGGAGAGGCAGGCTGAGGGGTGTCAGGCGTCTGCTGGAGATGCATCACTGCTGTGCCGTGCTGATAGATTCGCTTGCTGATCCTGCTGCCGATTTTTCTTCTGCTACATCTGTTTTATGTCGAGCTGGCTGGTATGGTGCCTCGCTGCGGTTTGTTTCAAAGCTAAGTGTTTTAGTTTACGTCGAGATGTACTTTTCACAAAGTATTACCAAAATATACAAACGGACTCTTTTGTGCACTAAAATAGGGATATGCAGAAGTACCTGCTTTCAAAATCAGGTTCAACTGACAGAACATGTTTTTCTTTGAGTGTGTTTGCATAGGAGACATTTTTGTGTGTTTAGAAACATAACAATGTGGACTTGTGTGTGTTTGTGTGTGTGTATGTATACATATGTATACATACACACGCACACGCACACGCACACTTACATACTAACTCTCATTTCAGTGTTAGTAGCAGAGCTGTAGTCAAGTCCAGCTTTGTCGAGTCCAAGACCAGACTAGTTGAGTCAGAGTCCAAAGAGGTTCAAGTTCAAGTCAAGTCCATTACCAAAAGTTTTGAGTCCAAATCAAGACCGAGTCCAAATAAGAGAAAAAAAAAAGGATCCTCTTCAAGACCACATATTTAACTACTGATAATGTATGTGATGCAAGAGACAGCATATTTCCTATTCTAAGAATGGCATTTTGCATTATTATTTGTAATAATCAAAAAGCAGGGGTCTCGTAACTAGATCCGGGAGGGCCCACACTTTTATTTATATATATATATATATATATATATATATATATATTTTATTTATTTATTTATTTTTTTTTATGGTCAAATTTCATATCCATAAATGTAAATTCTCAGGAAGAAATCCATATTTTATTACATTTAAAAATTAATTGAAGCTTTATATTGAGTACATATTGTCATCAACAAGCGGTACAAGCTTGTGTTGTACAACTAGTGTTTTCCTATGAAATTGTTTATATCTCCCCCTTGCATTTGAAATTTAAAATTGTATTTGTTGTATTTAAATTTTGTTGAATGTATAAAAAAATTTCTGTAGTATTTCATTATTGTAAAAGGTAAGTTTAGGGATGGGGTAGGTGTAGACGTTAATTAAACACAGGTAGAAACTTAAACCATAGCCTTTAGAAGTGCAAGCTATATCTAGGTATATATACAGGTTTATTATATATACATGTATATATATATATATATATATATATATATATATAATTTTAATTTAATTTTGATTTGATTGTTTTTGTTTTGTTTTTTACTTGGCACCAGTCTCCTGTCACTGCATGTTCCAAACAGGTGAAAACACACACACACACACACACACACACACACAAAGGGTATCATATGCCAAAAATCTAAATATATATTGAAAACAGCAAAACGTAGTTGATATTTGCATGGTTTATCTTATCTAATCGGAAGAGAACACTGAAAAATGCAACAGAGATACTGTAGCCTGCTGCAGTAGAAGCCGCAGTTCAGCTGCACGTGACAAACGCTGCCAGTATGAAAGCACAATCGGCACACGCTGCTCCTGCTCTGCAATAATCTTGACCCATACAATGTACTGTATTGTTGGCTATTGCTACAACTTTGTGTTTAAAGTGATCTGAAAAAATAAATTAATAATAATAATAATGTCATCTTTAAAAACAAATAATAGATGTAATAATTTGCAAATGTCAAAACTAATATAATTTCTAGTTCAAAACTAGTATAATTTCATGATTGTTAGGTTGTAATTATTTATTTTTCACTGTATTTAGTCAAAGTAGTATAAAAATGTATTATCTGACATTAAAAATGTATCAGCTATATTTAAAAAATAATTGATTAATTGATGTTGACCATAATTTTAATATAATATGTTAAACTAATCGACGTTGCTATCCGACTACTTTTGCAACCCATGTTTAATGTTGCCTTAACTGATGAATGTGGTGTAGCGTCTTTATTACACACCCAAGTTCAGTATTGATTGTTTCAGATGGATGCGTGTGGATGTTCAGCACACCGCGCTTTACTTGAACCCAAGTGAGTAATACAGACACACCGCCAGGCTGTTTAATTAAATGGCTTCAGTTTGAGCTAACCGCTTAAATTCATTTCCGGCTTCCAAGAACAAGCTGTGAGAGTGGCGGAAACATAATTCAACCTCTCATTTAGTACTTAAAGTGCTAGCGTCAAATACAAGTACACACACACACACCGGATGCTGGAAATAAGTACAGTTGGCTCTCAAGGGGAAATGTACAGAAGACATCCCAGGATGATGAACATCTGTTTAGCGTGCTGGACTCTTAGGCAGGTTACACACCCCACTGCTGCAGCCATCTCTAGAGAATCCTGCTTTACCACATGACTGAGTTTCAGCTTGAGTATAAAATATCGACTCGGAGATGAAACTAAGGTTTGTACTGTTACATATATAGATTGAGCATCTCTTCGTTGCTTCTACTGTTGAAGTAAAAGCATCTGAAGTGTGCTTAAAGGATTGCAGTTTTTTCAATAGATGGTAACCAGAATAATTAAGTAAAAAATACTGAACAACCGTAAACATATTTACAGTATAAAACTGTAATTTACAGAAAGACATTTTGAATGTAAACCAGTTATTTCAACAGTCACACTGCTATATGGTAACCTTGTTACCATATAACCTATGGTAACCATGTACTGACAAACACCATAATAATGGGGGTAAAAGAGAAAGCCACACAAAGAATCAAACCTTATTACAAATAGCTTCTCCACAAGCAAAAGTATATACTACTATATAGAAGGTGCACATAGTCATTCATGTAAACACAAAACCCCATCATGGTAACACAAATGAAACTTAAATAATGCAATAAACATTCATTAAACAACAGAGGATGTAACATAAAGCTCAAAATGTCCATATCTGATAGCAAAAAAGTAGTTGAAGCACTCAAATTCAAGGCACTGATGGTTGCATATGTAACAATCACCGGCTCGTCTCCCGCTTACCTCCAGCCACTGCTACCAATCTGCACTCCCTCCAGAACTCTGAGATCCGCCAGTGAGCGACGCCTCATTGTACCATCACTAAAAGGCACAAAATCTCTTTCCAGAACGTTCTCTCACACCGTTCCTGGCTGGTGGAATGACCTTCTCATCACTATCCGAAATGCCAACTCCCTTACAACCTTCAAACGACTTCTGAAAACCCATCTCTTTCAACACTACTTGACATCATAAAAAAAAAAACAAAAAAAAAAAACTTAACCCTACTCTTTCCTTCCCTCTCTAGCCTGCACTTATTTGAAGATTGCCTGTTGTACGGTATTATGAGCACTTCCTAAGTCGTTTTTGCCTCTTATGACTAATTGCTTGTTGTTTTCCCCCTCCTAAATGCTAAATGAATAAATGTAAATGCAAATCTGTAGTGTCACGCAGGGAATTCTGGGAATATGAGGTTACAGTTGTTGACTGTAAATAGTACGTTGATTTGTTTTATTTACTTAAAATAAATGTACAATTAACATAATTTCACAATAAAATTACATTAAATGTTTGGTTAGATTTTTTTTCTGTATGTAGTACGGTAACTTAATGTTAACCTATTTACATTCTTCTTATTATTATTATTATTTTTTTTAGTTAGTAGCAGACTACCAAAATGTCTAACCAATATATTATTATTATTATTTTATTATTATTTTAATTGCAGTGATATTTCTAAAATGAGTACTATTTTAACTACATTTTGATCAAATAAACGCAGCCTTTATGATCATAACAAACATTTTGGTCAGTGCTTAGTATACAAGTCATATGGGCTACTTTGATGGTGCTTTTATGTATATGTTATGTTCTTTTACAGCTTAAAAGCACCCGTCTCCATTTCCTGCCATGTTACACATAAGAAAGAAAGTCATAAAGGTTTGGAAAAACATTCTATATGATGAGTAAATGATAAAAACCAATATTGCTTTAAATCGTGAAAGGCACTGTATGATGACTCAGTTTACTCTGAAGCATGGTCAAGATGAGAACTAATGAAGCGTGGGCTGTTTCCTTCTCAACATGTGGATGTTATTGGATGTACTGTAGGCTGGACACTCTGTGAAATGCGGCAGGAAGGAGCCGGGCGGTGGTTAATAGAGATGTTATTGTGAGGAAATTGAGAAATCAAAGACATGAAGAAATGAGAAGTCATAGGGTACACTTCAACGCAGAGTTTCTGTCTGATATGAAGATAAAAGACGTATTTATTCTATGTCTATCGTACCAAATCACTCTCTTCACCCTTTGCCGAATAGAGACAGTGGCGTTGACCCGACGTAGAACAACAGATGCAGAGGAGAGGCAGAGCGTAGGAGTGAGATACAAAAAGCTAGCAGAAATAAACCCCCGCCTTTCCTGACACCACTATTGTCTTTTCCGTGACAGAGTAAATTAGTGTGATCATCTGCGTATGCGTCTGAGCTATCATAAGCGTATTAACACAGGCCCTGCGGGAAGCGCCGGTAATCAGGTCTGTTTGACAGAGCCAACAGGGGGAAGTCTCTAGAGTATCCATCCATCCCATGTGCTCCAATGTATATGATGCAGCTCTCTTTGCTAATAAATGCCTGTCTCCCTTTCTAATGCTACTGTATGCTTTTCTTTCTCACCGTTTCTTTTGTCTCTCTGTTTTATTGTTCTCAAACTGTCTTATAGTCATTAGCTTCAGTCTTTAAGTTTTAGTGCTTCTACCACATAAATGTTTTTAGTATAGTTTGGCTGTATATATTTTTATTTATTTAATCAAAAATGATGTATATTTAATAAAATAAATAATAAATTAGAGCTGTCAAACGATTAATCGCGATTAATCGCATCAAAATAAAAAAAAATTTCTTTACATAATATATGCGTTTATGCTGTGTTTATTTATTCTGTTTATATTAAAACACACATGTACAGTATATAT
>JAUCMS010000038.1:148240-159435 GCA_032357445.1 Enteromius radiatus
TATGACCATGGCGTAGTGTCAAACTTCAGCCACGCCTTCCGTCAAGCGTTGACGCTGACGCCCCGTGTGAACGTACCATCACTGTTCTAATTTTTCTCTCGCAATTGTAAGTTTAAATCTCACAATTTAGACTTTTCTTCTCAGATTTGACAGATTTCAATTATAAGTTTTATTTCAGAGTTTATATGTTACAATTCAGATTTTGTTTCAATTCTCAATTGTGAGAAATAAGTCTGAATTGTAGAATTCATAACAATTCATAAATTTTGAGATATTAACGTCACAATTTTTTTTTCACCAAAATTTTCAGTTTGTTCTTAAAAAAATAAAACCCTATGAATAAATAAATGTGAGTGCAACTAATTTGAATTAAACAGGAACTCTATATTTTTAAGCTGAGGTGTCAAAAAGAATTAATCCCTTGGATTCATTTGGTTTGTGCAGGCACTCATGACTCTACACACTCATTACATTCAGCAAAGCAGACAGGGAATTAACCATTTTCCACTAAACTTTACTTTTTGGGGGGGCAGGTAGCCTCATCTGAGTGAGGAAAAGTTGAAATGTATGCTGTCATGAGTGTGTGTTCACATTATGGGGGATTTTCATGTGCCTGAGGACTAGGCCAGATATAGAAAACACTTTGGTGACAGGTCTCTCTTGGCTTAGGTAGGTTTACTCAGGACCTGCTACAAGATGAGGTTTGCAGCAGCAGACTTAAAATGTTCCTCACACAATGATGAGATTTACATTTCATTCAAGGACAATGTGAGGCTCGGTGGAGAGATGTATTACATTATTGTATAAATGTAAAACAGCGCTAATAGTATGTGTGGGCTTTAGCATTTGTGATTGTAAAACCGTATGCGTCAGTTCCATACTAATAAAGACACGTGTGTGGCAGTGTATTCTCACTAGATGGTACTGTATGGATGCTCACAGCTCTAAAATCTGTTTGGATGAGTATACACATTTGAAGCTTATATATATATATATATACTATATACACACAGTATATATACAGTATGTTGTGTGGTGTGTGTGTCTGTCTGTCTAAATGGTTTATATTGGATTATATTCAATTGGCTATTTCTCACCCATGGCCTATCATATCCTCTTACTTTAATATAATTGTTTTGTCATGTGTTTGTCCAGAACCTGATGATGATGAGCAGAAGGTGAAGACACAAAGGCCGCGGTCAGCTGACCAGCCGGGTGTGTTTCAGGCCCAGACAGGTGAGTCCCATCTTTCATTATTAAGCTGAATTACATTTCAGAACTATGGACAGCGCTTTGATGTTTTTCAACTGGAAAAGGTGTCTTAAAATAGCAACTCCTACAGGATGTATACAACTATATATATATATATATATGATGTTGTACATAATTAAATAAATAAATACCCCAGTCTTCAGTATTACATTTGCTGCTGTTCATTTGGTTCTTATTATCATCAGTGATTATTATTATACTTTTTTTGCTGCTTAATATTTTTGTAATATCTTTGATGAATAGAAGTTCAAAAGAACAGCATTTTATAACATTACAAATGTGTTCAGTCTCGCTTCATCAAATTATGGTGTCCTTGTTGAATAAAAGTATTAATTAAATATATATATATATATATATATATATATATATATATATATTAAGCATCAGAACAATTTTGATACCAAATCAGCATATTAGAATGATTCCTGAAGGCCCGTGCAACATTGAACAAATGAATTACACACTCACACACACGCATACACACACATATTTGGTTTACTATCCTTGTAAAGACTCTCCATAGGCATAACTTTTATTCTACTGTACACAATTAATTTTATATTGCCCTATACCTAAACCTACCTCTTACAGGAAACTTTCTTTATTTTTATATATATATATATATATATATATAAAAATAACTCTATCACCACGATGACAATAAACTGCTAATTACTGCTATTGTTAGGTTGCTAAATACTCCTATTGGGGGAAAAATATATACAGTCCCTATACTGAAGTGTTACATAAAATTGTTTTAACATTCAAAGTAGTAATAAAATAACATCTGAATGTTTTCATGTTGAAGTAACTGGCATTGCACCTTTCCCCCTCTTCAGCCTCCATCTCTATGAAAGAAAATGTATGTGCATAAACTCCCACTGGCATCCATGTCCCCATCAGCCCCCTACCCTCTATTCTCCATCCATCTGCTCCGCAAATAAGGCTAAGCTCTGACTCACCACATGCAAATGAAGATGTAATGCCATTACAAGATGTGCAATTAATTTGATTTGCCCATTCACTTTGTGATGTCGCCTCTATCCAAGGACACGGCTTTCAAAAATGACAAAAAATAAGACTAGGGAACTTTGCGTGCCGTATTCCCACCCATCACGTTCAGCCCAAGCTGATACGGTGGCTTTGTCTGCTGCTGACCTTGCAACACCTTTTAAATTTCTTAAGGCGTGGAATGGATTATTGGAGGTTTTTTATGAATAGAAAAAAAAAACAGGAAGAGCTGTTCTGAGTTATTTATGGGATTGCACTCTATTGACTGTGATCACTTTAAATTAACACGGCACTTCAAAAAAAAAAAAGGGGGCAAATTTTCGAAATCACCTAGAGTTAAACCGTTGAGTTTGGCTTTTTTAAATCCATTTGACCTATCTCGGGGTTTGGTGGTAGCACTTTTAGCTGCAGCTTAGCATAGATCATTGAATCTGATTAGACCAGTAGCATCTCATCTCTAGGGGAGTTGGAAAATTAGCCTATTAAAAAAAAAAAGAAAAAAAGTGGCGTGTTCTTTTAAAAACTGATGTTGAAGTCCGGGGTTTGAGTCTGGTTCAACAAATTCAAGATTTTCCTTTTCTATGCATCTTGTGTTTTGTAGGTGACCCAGCAGCGGAGGAGTGGTCTCAGTGGAGCGTGTGTTCGTTGACATGTGGGCAGGGTTGGCAGGTTCGTTCTCGTTCATGTGTATCCTCTCCTTACGGGACCCTCTGCAGCGGCCCGCTGAGGGAAACCCGACTCTGCAACAACACTGCCACCTGCCCAGGTGAGCCGCAGCATCAAGCAGGTAGAGTACCTCCAAGCTTTCGGATGCCCATCTACACATTCATACTTCCTCACACACTGCATGAGCATGTCCCGTTAGCTGAATGTTTGCTTTTGCTTTGTAAGTAAACATTGGCCAGTGCATGAGAAGAACCTGCAGCTATTAGATTATTTTGTTAGTATTACTTCACACGTTTACTGCCTCCACTGCATGCTTGTAGTACAAGTGCATCACACACACTGCATTTTTGTTGAGTATCTATTGTGGAAGTGCGTATGATGGGCACTGTTGACTCTCTTTGTACTGTATTGATATAAATCAAGCTGTTCAGTCTTTTTTGTCCATGTACTTGAGTTTGGTGTGCATCAAGGTTGTGTGATTCAGGTGAGCTTAGTCTCACTTTTATTTATTTTGCACGTGTATCAGCATGGTAAAAACACACTGTTGAATGGACATTTGCAGTCCTGGATGCTGATTGGTCAGTTCAGCATTCAAGAGGGGCTACAATCCACATTATACAACAGGGACTTTTCACTGTTTGTATCACTCAGCTTGTATGTGTTGGTTCCAGACGGACTGTCTGTTAGACGTGGGGGTTTTAAGTACTCTTGTTGCAGGTTACGTCGATACGCCAGTAGGTGACGACAAGTGACTGTCCTTGTGAGTGAGTCATTGAATTGTTCATTCAATCGATTTGTTCAATAACACTGATTCATTCAGGAACAAAACAAGACACTGGGCTCATGAGTAAACGAAAGATCAATGCTCTCTGCGCTAGTGGGAATGTTGGGATGTTTTAATTAAATAACCATTGCAGTTGTTGTTAGCTGTAAGACGTGAATGCTGACAATACAATTTAGTGTGCACACATTATCTGTTTATGTAGCCGATTTAGGATCTCTTTGCATTAATTAATTTGCTTGATGTAAACTGCTGTTCAAAGGTTTGTTGTAATTTTTTGGTGTTCTATTAATCAAAAAGCTTTTTTAAAAACTACCATAGTTTCCACAAAAATATTATTGATAATAATAAGATGTTTGTCGAGTACCAAATCAATATTAATCAAAGAATGATTTCTGAAGAATCTTGTGACGCTGTAGATTGGAGTAATTAAAGCTGTTGAAAATTCAGCTTTGCATCACACAAATCAATTACATAAATTAAAATACATTAAAATAGCATTTATTTGTTTGTTTGCTTATTTATGATTTATTAACATACAATTACTAAACCCAAACATTTGAACAGCGGAGTATGTCATAGACTTGTATCACAATTAAACAATATTCAATACCTAGCACAACATTTCATACCTTACTGCTTGAAACCTTTCCCAGTCCGCAAACCTCTTTGTATCTGATCATTCACTCTTCTTTTTTTTCCTGCGTTTGTATCGTTTCAGAGATGGATGGAGATGATTTAGTACGTGTCTATAGTTAAGACCCCTGTCAGCCCTAATAATTTGACCAGAGGCTTTTTGAATGATGTTTCTATATTGCTTTAAGCGCTGAGTAGTAGATGCAAGTCTTAATGCTTACGAGGCACATACAGATTGCCCTTTGTTGCGTACCATCAGCTGTGCAAGTCCTTCTGTGTGTTAATTCTATATTTATGTAAAACAGGATAACTCAATTTACCTCTCACTTGTGCATTCAGCCTGTGATCTGATATTCAGCGTCTGGGCTTTGATGAGATGGTTGCCATGTTCAGCACTGGGCGTTTTTTTTAGTCTCTCCAAGAGTGCGGATCAGCGCTTTAGGATGTGATTTAAGGACAGCAGCAGATGATCTCAGCCGAGCTTCAAAACTGAAGAGAATCAAAGTGAAGGATTTCTCCTGGAAATATCTGCTTGCCAAGGATTGATTCTAAACAGCGTTCGATGAAGCTCAGATATGAGCGACATTACTTTCAGACATTCAAACTTTTGGAATCCATAGAATTTCGATGCTCAGTTCAGAAAAGCTGATTAGAGAGAACTACGTGTCAATAAAAAAATAAACAAGGCAAGAATAAGAAAGTGAGATGCTCACTGTTGAGCTTTTTTACTGTTTTAGCATTGTATGTTATTTGACAACATAAGCAGGCAGCCAATATTTACTAAATGGACGCAAAAAAATTGGCAGCGAAAGACAATGTGAACCAGAGCAGAGCCGCATGTGTTCATAGATTACTTTCACTCCACAGGAAGTGTTAAACAGGGATGGGCACTGGCGAAAAGGGACCGAGTGTCTTTGAGATTAGCCTGAGCTAGCGTAGCTTCAGCATAGTTTAACGCTCAATGGAAGTCCCTTGGTCCTTCTTTTGGCTTTCCTTCAAATGGAACTTAATTGATTTGTGAAAGCAATTATGGCCAGGTTTATTTAGTTTGGAGGAGAGTTATTATTCTAAATTGATCAAGCACAGCCTTCAAATAAAACGGGTACTTTTAAAATAACAGCAATTCTGGCTGCAGTCTTAAATTGCCCTCTGTTTGCTCATTAGCTAATCCCAATCTAGAGTTTTGTCTAATTTGTGGACACAAGCCATCAATAGCTGTGTTCATCAGAATTAACACTAACAAGTTTGTTCTCTGTTGGTTTCTCTGGAATGGTAGGGTATGTTTTACAATGTAAGCTGTTAGATTGGCTTGATTTTTTTCATGACTTTTTCAATCCAGTGTTTGACACACACAAACCCCTGCTATGAAAAATCCTGGACCTTTAACTCAAAATGAATATATATAGTGATCGTGACAACTAGCCCTAATCTCCTCTGTAACGAACATGAAAGAATGCGGTTTTCTTCTCCAAACAAAGGCAAAGATATCAGTCAAAAGGTTTCCATGGCAAGATCATAAGTTATCTGAAATGCTAAAGCTTGGTCCCAGTGAAACCCAAAATCTAAATGAATCGTTTCATGATAGCCTTAAGAAATTCCACTCAGTGCGTTCGAGGATGTGTCTAGCGCTGCTGCATATCATTGTGTCTGGGCAGCAGAGCAGTGCTAGGCCAAACTCAATCTGCTCAACTTTAATGAAGGAAGACTATTCAAAGCTTACGGCTCTATTGATAAATGAAATCTAATGCAATTATCTCAGACAGGTAAAAAGAACCGAAAGAGTCAAATGAGAAAGCCATATTTAAGTAAACCTCTGGTGGATGTATTTATTAAATTATTACTATTATTATTATTTTATTTACTGGCACTTTAAATAAAACTTTTAAATAAAACTACTGGTGTCTTCAGAACCTGTTAATATTTTTTTAATTTGTTTTTTCCTTTTTGAAATTTAATGGAATACTCAAATAAATAAAGCAGCGCATTAATGCTGTTTGTGCATGATTATAGGTCATGCAGTTGGAGCAAATCGGAGCTCTAGTTCAAATACAACAATTACCTTATTGTTCATTCTCATGGGGCTTTGGTGCTTGACAATATACCCAGTAGTCATTTTTTGTTTCTATTGGTAATGTTTATGTAATGTTGCTTTTTTAGCATACATTTATTCAGCTCTAATTACTGTTCATGATTATGTAGATGTTACAATTTATTTTTAGGATGGGCATGTCTCTTAAAATAAGGCAAATACAACTAACGATAAAAATATATTATAATGGAGTATATTTAGTAAAAAAAAAAAAAAAAAAAAAAAAAAGGGGTTATAAAGTAATAAAAGGGAAGATAAAATGCTTTTGTTGTTGACGTCAAAAGCTGGGCATCCAATCAAACTCTACAGCTTTTTGCTATAAATTCATCTGTCACTTAGTAGAAGCAGCCAAATTAGGCAGAACCCAACATGGACAGGTTGGATGCCATGAGGGTGAAAATTAAATAATAATAATACATGTGTGTGTGTGTGTGTGTGTGTGTGTGTGTATATAATACATTTAAAAAAAAAATATATATATATATATTATTATTTTGCATATTAATGTATCATATTATTTTAATGACATGTTTGTGGGCTATTTTTTTTTTTTAATCAACACATGTGATGTGTAATATCAAATCTGGGTCCTGAAGAAAAAACAATTGAAACCACTGTATTTAATTAATCTTAGGGCAAAAGGGGCAATTGCATCTAATAACCAACAGGTGGTGCTATGCATTTGTTTTTGCCCTTTAAATCTAGTGACGCTTCAGACTACGGGGATTCAAGGTTAGTTCATTCATCACAGCTTTTTAAAGGGTAACTGCATCCGTTAAAACTGCAGTCATTGTTGGTCTTAACTGATATAAATAATATTTACAACATGTAAACAGCACTGAACAATAGCTACAGCCTGCGGAGCCACAGAACAGAGTTTGCTGGTGTTCTGGAAAGGCTCTGAGGGGACATTGATCTATTGGTTTGAGGATTGTTGTCTGCCCTGCATGCCCTGATGGTTCACAACAACTTTTTTTTTTTGTGCCTGTTTATTTATTTCTCTCTGTCTAGTCTGCTTCTTTACCTTTCATCATCAAACTGTGCTGCTTTTTTTTGCCTTTTTCCTGATGCTGGTCTGCTGGTCAGTGTGTACCTGTTTTTACGTTTCTATCTCACTTTCTTCACCCCCTATGGGGATTGGATAGACGGGCTCTGGGTATCTGCATGAGGCAGCAACGACAGTGATTTGATGGATACGGCAGTGCGTAATGTGGTCTATAGAGAGGCAATGAGCACTGCAAGCACATCAGCCCGGTATTCAACCTCTCCCCATGCCACACAAAATCAGTGCTGTTATGCTAGCCACACGTTTCACCCTTTAAAGCTCGCAATCAACAGCATCATCAGGCTAAAACTACCAATGGAAGTGTTTGGATGTCCAGGTGAGAATAGACTGCCAGTGACGTGCTAGCCATGGAGGAGTTCAAACTTAATTTAATTATTTCTCCAGAAAAAGTCTCTCCTTTTTAAAGTCTCCTGAAACTATATATTGCTTCATTGCTTCTTTATTTATTTTTAGCTTTATTTCAAAGATGCACTGCACCAAATTTGAAGTCAGTGGTGTCACATGACATTGCTTTTGTGACTCTTTTTTTTTCTTCTTCTTCTTTTTTAGTTGTTTTTTTCTTCTTTTTCTTTACAAGATCCTTGAAATGTGACAGATTACAAATCAGATGTCCTCAACTGGTTTTGCTTCTGGAATCAGATATACATGTAAAAAAAAAAAAATTATAAAAATAAATAAATAAATAAAATATATATATATATACAGAATACACAAGCACAGATCAGGGCAGGCAGCAAACTATCACAATCCAGGGAAAACAGGCAACGGTCAAAAACAAGGAAAACAAACACGGAAATAAAAAGCTTAGAAAAGATTGACAGAGCAGATCAAGACTTTGTGTTTGACTGTGGGTGAATGTGGCATTTAAGTAGTGTGAGTGAATGGGTGTGGTGATGAGCTGCAACTGAAAATGATGATTGCAAGTGCCAGCAGGTGTGAGTGAGCAATGCATGATGGGATTTTGAAGTCCAGAAGCAATCTAATGGTACAATCACACCAGACGGCGTGATTCGCGTGAATTTAGAGGCGCAAAACACTCCAGTAAAAAAATCTGAACTTTGGCAAAAATTTGCGCCGTGTTAACCAATCAGGAGCTTGCTCTAGTAGTGACGTGATTACCAGCAAGCGGAGACAGAATTCCGAAACTACTTTTTTTTTTTTTTGGTTGTTGCTGTTTTTGTTACCTGGCGAATGTTCTAATGGGATTATTTGTAAATTCGCTGTTCCATAATAAAACTAATAAAAATATCGAGTTGAGCTAATAAAAATAATAAATCATAAATCAGTTAGTCTTGACTGACAATTCGATTTGCCTCACACATACGAGACTCGAGAATGGAGTGGAAGTGTCCAGTTGGAGCAGAGAGCCTCAATTTTCTTGTTCAGGACAGTTTCTTCAAGCGCAGGTCAGTTTCTTCTGTATAGTAATAGATTGTTTAGAAGTAATTTCTATGAGTACAATTGTTAATGTTTAAGCATATGACACTCTAGGGAATTGTGTGCTTCTAATTTTAAAGCAACCATTTGGACAGGGCCCTTTTTATTCTAATATGACAATGCATGTGTATAAGGCAAGGTTAACAAAAGAAATATATAAAAGTTTGAGTCGATGCTTAGGCTATTTATTCAGTTAATTGTATTCATTTATTAAAATGAATCCTAATTAATCACTATGCATAACTAGATGGTTATTTGATTTTACAGTATCATTGTCCACAATCCTATTCAAATCTGCACCTGTAACCTATTTATATTAGGTCAGCAGAACATCCTTTTTGGCTTAATTGCAGAAGACTAAATGTATAAATGCATGTTTGTTTGTTTTTTGTTACTGGTTGTCTAATTTGATCTCCTGAAGAGGGCAGAAAGTGACTCTGAAAGTCAGTTCTACCTGTCCAGCCCCTCTCTCTTTCTCTCTCTTTCATTCATTTCATGCATGCTCTTTTTTCACTTTTCGTGCTGTATGTGCAGCTGAGCCATGGCTCCTTTGAGCTTTGCACTACAGAGCGCTATCAATTATTTATCAGCATGCATAATTCACAGTACACCCCTGCTCTACACTGAGGAGGCCTCACAATCTCTCCCTCTCTCTTTCCAAAAGCCCTCTCCAAAATCTCCTTCTCTGTCTCTTTTACTTACTCTTTCTTTTGCCCCTTTCGACAAATGCTAGCCAATTCTCTTGCCTTCCATCCCCTGTCAGGATCCGTTTTTCTTTCTGTCCTCACCTGAATCACTCTTTTCAATCTCCCCCACCCTTCCGTCCTTCTCCTTTTAAGTTTTCCATATGTATCTTGCCTTATATTGAAGTCTGTCTTCTGTTTTTACTGTCACTTCACACACCGAGCATTTCTTCTCTCTTTGGCAGCTCAGATCATCTCCGCTCTTCCGCTTACGATGATCCCTATAGTCGGTCAGTCTAGAAGAAATGTAAGGGAAAGAGTATCAGTTAGGCTTTTCGGGGTGGTTTCGTGGTTGATTTAACTGTTGTCGCACTGCAGTGGTTTTCAGAGTCATTCACGTCCTCAACCATAACATCTCATCAAGCCCACATTCATGCTGGATGTTCTATGCCCAAACCTAGCTATCAAGTAACCTACAGTAGTAAGCAGTTTTCATAGGAAGAAATGTAAGATAGCAGAAGTGCCTGCTTTTTTAATAGAATCTTTTTTTAATAGAAGTATATGACTTCTATTAAAAAAGATTTTAAGAATACATCTAGGGAATTCTTATTTCGAAAGTCACTCAATATAAAATAAAACAGAACACATATCGCTTTTATTGATAGTCAAAGAATCCTTCAAGGACACAACCTCATTGAAATCCTCTCGGCAGGAACACAATCAATTGGACGCGTTTCACGATCAAACGGTGCATTTCATCTAGTTTCGCTCTAGCCATGCCTTGATCTTTTGCACTTTGGTGCTCCTTCTTACAGGATAAGTGACGTCTCATTCATGTTATACATGCTGTTTCATTTTCATTTCCTTCTCTGCCCTCAATCCTTGATCTGAAGGCGTCATCCACTCGATTCAGGCCCGGTCTGTTGGTGGCATTCCTGGTTTAGTCCTTCAGCTGGGCAGGGTTTCACCTCTGTGTGCTGTTTTTGGCTACTGAAGGACCCTTCGGCCCACCTCCCTTCATCTTCCCTCATCCCCATTGGTGGTTTTGTTGGTGTTTGCAGTGCATGGGCTGTGGGAGGAATGGTCTTCGTGGAGCCTGTGCTCAGTCACATGTGGCCGTGGCACTCGGACCCGGAGCAGGATCTGTGTGCTCCCCCAGCATGGAAGCAAGGGCTGTGGAGGGCCCGAGGTGCAAACCAAACTCTGCAATATAGCTGTGTGCCCCGGTTAGTACTAATCTCCATTTCCTCATCTACCAGTATGCTCTCTCTTTTCTCTTACTCAATCCCACAGTATGTTCTGCCTTTACACTCTTATCACAGTGGGTCTCATGCACTAATAATTGCATAGGTGTGCAGAAAAGATTTGCATGAACAACCTTACATCATTCATTGTATATTATAATTATAACCTTTATTTCAGACACATTGGCCCATAGACACAAAAAAATATAATAATAATAATAATAATTAATTAATATAATATATTATATATATAAAAAAAAAAAAAAAAATATATATATATATATATATATAAATATATATATGAAAGAAA
>JAUCMS010000038.1:168310-194305 GCA_032357445.1 Enteromius radiatus
CAGCCACAGTGATCTTTGGGTTCTTCTTTACCTCTCTCACCAAGGCTCTTCTCCCCTGATAGCTCAGTTTGGCCGGAAAAAAGCTCTACAGAAACAATTCTGTGTTTTTCTGTCAATATGGGTTGCTTTGTGTACATCAATGAGGGAAAAAAAAAAAACTTGTAAGCAATATAATGGCTGCAACATAACAAAGAGTGAAGAATTTAAGGGGGTCTGAATACTTTCCGTACCCACTGTATAATTTTGATTGTATTCATCTGAAAAAAAAAAAAAAACAACTCATAAACCTAGGACAGCTTGAAGGTGAGTAAATGATAGGGAACTGTCTCTTTAAATCATTATTCATTAATAATCTTCCTCTTGATCTAGTAATTGCTGGTTTAGTGAGTAATCAAAGGTTGCAGTTCCTAAGGACTAATTCATGGCCATTGTGTACTTTAGCTGAACCCCCGGCTTGCTCAAGGACAAGCATTACTCTAAAAAGTTTATTGTACATTCATCTGGATAAAAATGTCAGCTAAGTGACAAATTACAAGTAAATTAAAACCGCTCAAGAAAAGTTAATGACCCGAGCTTGATTAGCTTCAGAGTGTACGCCACTGCCTACATCACATAAAACTCTAAAACTACAATCTAATGTTGTTTTGGCCATAGCCAAAGATGCCATATCTAATGCAATCTCTGATACATTTGTTTCTTCTCTAACCGTGACACGCAGCTTTATTAAAAGATTTTATGATCGGTTAAACCACATTATAAAACTCCATCAACAGTGCAATCGCTCAGCTTCCAAAACCAACATCTCACAACAGGCTCAAAATAAGTTGGTTTCCACACAGTTAATCAGCATTCAGTTCTTAAGCCCATTGAGATGAATTAGTGGTGTATGAGAGAGAACTTAATGAGGATGTTTACAGCCCTATATGTGCCGCCACAGAAAGTTAATATAACAATGATATCAAGTCAGATTTTGGCTGACTGAAATGTCAGACGTTGCCGCAGAGCTTACACTGGTCCCAATAAAAACATTTCATTCTTTGCTAGGCTGTGGATTTAATGTCACACATTGACATGTTGTCGTTTTGGACACAATGACGTTCATGTTTTGTGAATTTTATATATTGAGTGTTCTGCACTCTTCAAATTGGCTTGAGTTTCTACCTCTTCCCAGCGCAGTGGGAGATTTGGGGAGTTATTTATGCCCTCTGAGTACAGCGTGCAATAATTTTCAGATACAAGTGAAGAAAGACACCCAAGGTGCTCAGTGATTTTTACCTAATAAAACCAGAAAGACCTAATAAATGATGTCTTTGAAGTGGGATAGCAGAGCAGAGTGTTGAATGAGGTCAACGGTGAGCTGTAATCTATATCAACTCCACATCCCGGCCAGCACAGACTGTCATGTACGCTAACCCCCAAAAGAAAAACCAATTCCTGCAGAGAACGATTCGCTTGACTTTTTCTGGGCTACTTTTCCACATCTGCCTGCGTTCCCTGTGTGAATTTCAGGCCCATTTTTGTCTTAGCGAGGGTACCGGGGGTGAGGCCACGGTCGAGTCTTATTGGCCTCGATCTGAATGATGCAAGTGGCAGAAATCTTTAAGCAAAACTGAGATTACTGCAGCGTAAAACGACTCAAAACAATACTCAGAACAGACATTATCCCAGACATTATCATGTGCTGTGTCCCAGTGAAGTCTTTTATATGAAGCGTGCGAACATCACAGTACGTGTCTGTCAAACCTTGACATGTTGTTATTGCTTGTGCCCAACGGTGATAACGATCTGCTTTTTCTTCTTTTTCCCTGTAGGATCTGCTAGTCGTCGTTGTTTGCTGGACGCTAATGGAGTTGCTTACTGGGGTCCTCCGAGCTTCGCCCGATGTGTCTCACTTGAATATAGATATTTACATTTATCTGTGAGTACATGGATGAGGATGACATGCTGTGAGGTCACAAAATGGGGAAAACTTAGATTATGAATATTAATTTGTTTATGCCCATTATATAGCAATCTTTTACTTTTTTGATAAATAGTTTGTGTGATTTATTTAGAAACTAGCTCTAGACTATTCCATCTTTTTATACATTATAAGATCATTCTACTTGGTTTCAGAGATCATTATGTTTATTCCTTAATAGCTTTATTAATAATACTACTAATATTAATCAAAACATAAATAATAGTGCATTGTTGTTAATTGTTGTTAAATTAATTAAAGTACACTGTTTACTACTACTACTTTCTAATTTGATTATATACAGAATTACATATTGTATTAATATTACTAACAATGCTACTACTAGTAATAGTAATAAGAATAATATTATAAATAATAATACATGTTAATGTAATAAAAAATACATAAGTTTAGTATAATTAAATACATTGTATTATTAATAACACTAACAATAATACATATGCTAATAATAGTAGTTATTATTTTTAAATTAATTACATATATTTTATTAATTATGTTTTTTGAGTATGCATGGATACATTTACTGGAAAGCAAGACAAAAGTATGTGTGTTTGCAGTTTACAAAGTGATTTAAGGGATGAATCATACATAGAGACTAATTCAGTTGCTCAGCTGAACTTGTGACATTTTATTTGATAACTTCCATCTGCTACTGTCAGACCCTGAATTTTGTAGCTCAATAGATAGCATGGATGAGCAGCTGAATATTAACTAATAAAACTTTAATACAGCAGATTTGTAGCTGCACATCAGTGAATTCATACCGGAAGCACAGTTTGCGTTCGTTTGCATTTTGTTTGGTGGTTTCACTAGACCAGATAACAAGCCACAGAAAAGCCACAGATTTGAGTGTATTTAAAGGGCTGTGTGTTCTGGAGAGAACATTGCTGCTGTCACTTTCCACAAGTGATAATAATGGCAATGACCACTCAGCAAAATACTAAAAAGAGTCAATTGCACTGTCGGATCCCCATTCATTATAACACACAAAAAGAAGAAGAAGAAGAAAAAAATATATACCTTAAATACTTAAAAGCAACAACACCAGTCTCACAGCTTTCATATCAATTATGCACTTTGTTGTGTGACCTCTGTGTAATGATTGATTACTTCCTAACAGATTCAACAGCCTGCATTCATACACTCTTTCTAATTCCTCAGCCGTGACCTTTGACTTTGAGTTCATAATGCCAAGTGGGTTTTAATTTGGTCTCGACCGAGGCGTGATGTGACAGGGTTGATTGTGCTCTTAACCTGTCCGCTAACCCTTCATTATAATCAGACAATGCTTAATTAGCTTTGATTGCCATTGTCTGCCACGTCCTGCACTCACAGTACTGTCATTATACAGTCAACACTTCATCTGCTGACGTCCGACCGCAAACAAGAACTCTGTTAGTTGATTCACTAAGGGAGAAGTTGTTTTCACTTTGTTATGCTCACAGCTTGGTCGACTATAGATGGGAAGTAGATTAAGACGGCTGTCGATACTTTCAAACTGCTTTCGCTTTGCTTTAGACCTGGATCAATGTTGTTTCAGCTTCAAAGCCAGTGTGTTCTTCTGCACTCTGGCTTACCTTTCAATCTGCATCTACACTTCAGGGTGCTTATTTATTTAATTTTTTAATGTTAGCTTATTTATTAAGTTTGTTTTAAGTGGATGAAATGAAAGTATATTGGTGCATTTGTGGTTTAGGCCAATACGGGTGCAGTTTTCTTCACATGCTTGTTCATATATTTTAGCTTATTAATTATTCTTTCAGCTAATAGTTCAGAATAAATTACCATTTTTAAATGAACAAAATTCCACAGATTTTTCCCTTTAAAACCGTTGGAGAAAATGCATTAAAGGTCTGCTGCTTTAATTTGGTATCTCTCTGGTTTTTATTTGTAAACCCAGGGAGCTACTTCATGCTTCTGTGGTTATTATTGAGGTTTATTTATCAGTGTCTGTGCATTTTTTTTCTTTTCCTGTAGTTGCGAGAACATCTTGCGAAGGGTCAGAGGACCCTGGCAGGGGAGGGCATGTCTCAGATCGTGAGGAGTCTCCTGGAGTTAATGTCCCGTAAGAATTATTATAGCGGCGACCTCTTATTCTCTGTGGAGATTCTCCGAAATGTGACGGACACCTTCAAGCGAGCAACCTACATCCCAGCTCCTGACGACGTGCAGGTGTGTGTTTTGCCTGTGGGTGTGTGTAAAGGTACAAGTAATAAATGGGTAGATGACAAAAACTGTGACCGGGCAATATTTCTTTTGATGTTTTCCACTGTTTGTAAAGATTTTTAAGAGCTTTTAAAATCTTTTAACCGATGTGTAGAAACACTACATGCTGTACACACCATGTATGGCTATACAATTTAATTAATTAATTTGTTTTATTATTAGTAGTATCATCATTGTTATAATTATTATTATCATTATTAAATAAAATCAATGTTTTGGTAAGAAAAAATCTATACATTTTTCTTTGAAAATATCTCACACAGTTTTAGTAAATGTATCTCGTTTCAAAATTGGGTTAGTATTTAGAATAATTATACCTTTTTACATCCATCTATTACACAAAGTACACACACACACAAGAAAAAAAAAAAAAAATATATATATATATATATATATATCACGATGACCAGGAGGGCACATCTTCGGTTCTTAGTTTTTAGTTTTGCAACTCAAAGATTGAAAGTATATTTTTCTCATGTTATTTTTAGGGTTATTTTTCTTCTTTGGTCTACATTTTTACTATGTTACACCATAGGACACTGTCCAATTTTTATTTGGCAACTACCCATATATATATATATATATATATATATATATATATATATGAATGTAGATGCATGTATTAATATTTGTTTTCAAAAATATATAAAGAAAGAGAGAGAGAGAGAGAGAGAGAGAGGAAGGGAGAAAAGCAAAACTGCTAAAGTAGAAGCATTTTACTTAGATATATTTAGATTTTTTTTCTTTTTATTAAAAAAACATATATGTATTTATTATTTTATTTGCAGTGTAGAGGAACAGATTCTCAACATCAAAGTGCTTTCCTTTTGTTTTTGATTCTTTCATCACACAATTTCCATATTTTTGTCTTTACTGTTTTTTTCTTTTTTTTTTTTCTTTTCCAGAAATTCTTCCAGATTGTCAGCTTAATGTTGGACATTGAAAATCTTGAAAAGTGGGAAGACGCTCACCAGGTAAAATATCCTTCCTCGCCTCTCGCAAGACATCTGCAAATATCCGACCAAAGAGTACAACTATTCATATCTGTGCCATTTTAATTTCCCCTCAGACAGAGCTGTGTCATCAAAGCCAGGTCTGATCTCACAGATTAACAACAGATGTAATCAGACTGGCTTTGGATGTAATAGAAGCCGACTGTGAAGTGTGTTGGGAAAGGGATGTGCTGTTAGAGCTGCCTCTTTGCATTACACCGCTCCATTAGACACTATTTGACTTTAGATGCTCTGCAGTGAGGTCCGTGGTGACTTCCATGTCAAGCCAGGACACTTCTGCATGGAAATAAACTTTCCTCAACTCAACCATCCATGAAGCCTTATTTTTTTCTGCTGAAGACCCACTCATGCCCTGAGGCCTGAGCTAACTGCAGGAGATCATATTCTGACTCACTCAAGAGCATACGCGTTTTCTGGTAATGTCAAATTACTGACACATTATGGCATGGTTAAACTTTACAGTCCAGAGTTCTAGTGCGCATCGTGTCAGGGTTGCCAAATATATCCGTTCTTGTTCCAGTCTTTTGGTTGAAATAGCAAAAGATGCTTAAATAAGTCTTACTTTTTGTGCCAATTTGTAGTTGAGTTCGGTAAGGCAAGCATATTATTATTGCTCATATTTAAAAGCATGGATTTACACAAACATGTCACTTCTAACTGTTTGTGCTATTTACATTTTTTAGTTCTTGTTGAGGAGATATTGGTCACACTTTATTTTGAGGGTCAATTATTGCTATAAACAATTAACTATGACTTTGCCAAAGTAAACTCCTAATTTACTGCTTATTAAGTTATTGTGGTCATGCAGAATGCATGCTTTATAAGAACCAATATGTTAATAATAGGCATGCTAATAAGCAACTAGTTAATAGTGAGAATTGGTCCCTGTACTAATTTTATATTTATTTATTTGTTCAATGTTTCAAGATGCACTGTTTTAATTTTTATTTTGATTAAATATATGCAGGCTTGGTAAGCATATGAGACTTGTTTCAAAAACCTTCAAAAGCGTAGTAATTATAGACCTGCCAATCATCTAACATATGCCTGCATTCATTTTTGAACTGCAATATTGTGCAATGCAGGGTTAGGTATGCCAAAATGAGTGCCCGATGCCTTCTGCTCCCATAATGCACTGTGTAGCCATTATAGTGCACTCTAGTCACCGATGTCGCTTCCTGTCCAAATGTATTAAGGTTCATTCATACTGTACACGTGCAAGTGAAGTTCTTTTTTTAAATTATAGACAAGGGATATGTGGAGGTAATGGTGACTAATGGTCACATACGGTGCAAAGTCTGTGCAGCACATGCTCGTGACTCCAGTGAACGTTTATGTTTGTGTACGTATGCGGGCGCCAGGTGCTTAGCTCAGCGTGACTGAGCCAGATTTTGGTGTTAAAGCACAGTTGAGCAGGCAAATCTTTGACACACCTCCTGCTCTCCCTGCTCTGTAAATAATCATCTTCTCCTGTGAGCCTGCTGGAGCGTTCACCGTGTCCTCTCAATAGTTCTGTCTTCCAGAATATTAAAGGGGAAGTGTTTGACTTTTTATCTTAAAATACTTTTCTCAGAAATACAAGTAAGCCATTTATACAACAATGACAGATGGGGACAGTGGAAAAAAAAAAAGGTGGTGAAAGTTTGGAAATTATTTGAAATGTATTTTTAAAAATTTTGCTTTTATATATTTGACCAAATATTTGGTAAGAACAGAAACGTGCAGGGAAGTAAACAGGGATGATGCTGATTTCATTTTTACTCTAAAATGGGATAATTTGCCTAGTTAAAGAAAAAATATGGCGAGCTGGGAGCCCGGCGGACTCTGAGCCCCGGAAGTATGAACCCTAGCGAGGGTAGAGTTCGGCGTCTGGCTCGGACCCTGCATACCCCCCGTAGGAAGGTGTGAACGAGGCGGAGGAGGGATGCTTGTAATGAGATACAGAAGGGAAGGAAACTGGCTTATTTATGGTGAAATAAATTTGGATCGGATTGACTGACGAGATGATAGGTAGTGATTTAGTAATACGGTAGCAGCTGTGTCTGATTAATCGTTCACGCTCTTCCCGAACATAGTTTGGCAACGTCACCTATTAATAGCAGAGATATCTTGAGTTTACACACTGAAGGAATATATACATAATGATACAATCATTGTGTCTTTACTACATTTCTATGAGCTTCCATGTAGTTTGGAGCGAGCTTCATTGTTCTACCATGTTTTTTGTACATATAACATGATAAAAACCTTTCAAATCTATGGTAGCTCAAATTTAAGAATATTGTGGTATTAACATGATGTTATACACAATACTGTGTATTGGCTGTCAACAACAATCAATTTGTTCATTCAACTAGCATATTTTCCTCAGACTAAGGAAATTGCGTCGCTTTGTGAACGATACCAGAAGTCTCTTTGGGAAGAATTATGTCAGTTCCCCTCCAATTTATTTCAAACCAACAACAAGCACCAATCTGCTTTGTCTTTGTCTGGATGCATATAAAATCACCATCTGCCGCATATTACACTACATTTAATTTGGGATAAATTCCAAGCTAATGCAAACCAGAAGTGTATAAATACTATAAATGGAGTCCCCCTATGGCATGGAGCATCACCACATATCACAGACAGTCATGAATGGCTTTTTGTCATACATGTGAAGGTAGAGTAAGATTCCAATTAAATTGAGAAATGGTCTCCGTATACAGATGAACTTCACAGTGAAATGTGCAAGTGGCATGCTGTTTTCTGGAACAAAGGACTAGTGAGTTAAAAACTGCTGCCAATTTATAAAGATGACAGAGTGGAGAGCTGAGGGATGACGATGTATACTGTGCCTCATCTCACACGTGGATGCTTATTTTCCATTATCGTTCCACGGCTGCATCATAAACTATCACGATCTGGCTGTAAAAATTGCACTAAAAGTGAAATATATTTGGAGGCAGAATTTATCGTTTTTTTTTTTAGTAACAAACAGCTTTTTACTGTTGACATTTATTAGCCAAACTTTAGTTTTTTGCAATAAACAGTTTATGGACATTTAATGGTTTTTGTCTGGTAATTATGTGAAAGAAGTATTTTATGCTCTAATACATCTCATATATAGAGAGAGGACAAAGCTGAATCCTTAAATTCATAATGTGTTGATTTTTTTTTGTTTTAGAAAACAAGAAACATTTCTTATGATCAGTGTTGTGCAAGTTTGTGCTGCTAATTTTGAAATAGAAACATTTTGTAACATTATCGATATCTACACTGCGGCTTTTGATCAGTTTAATGCATCATTGATGAAGAAAAGCATTATTCACCCCAAACTTTTGAAAGGTAGTATATGCTTCAGAGATCATACCCAAAACAGAACTAAACCTCATTTCTTCTTTTTTTTAATGTGTATTTTTGTGATCGTGTAACTTCCTTCTAGGTCTCTCCGGGTTCTATGTTACTGATGCGAGTTGTGGAAGACTTCATTCATCTAATTGGAGAGGCTCAAAAGCCTTTCCAGAGCTTTCTGGTCGTCACCAACAACCTCAGTAAGTTCCCATGGCATCCACTGAAGTGCCACAACTAAAGGTCATGTTGGCCTGCAGAGCAGATCTCTTGAAGATGTTACAGTGAAGCTTTTAATTTTTTAACTTTTAAGAATGTTAATCTGTCTTTCTCTGGTTCTGTCAGTAATCACCATCCAGCGAGAACCAGTTTCGGCTGTTTCCAGTGATATCAACTTCCCCATGAAGGGGAGGAGAGGAATGAAAGACTGGGCACGTTCTGCAGATGACAAACTCTTCATCCCTAAAGAAGTCTTCACCCTGTCTTCTGATGGTAAGTCCTATAGAATATGTTGTGTTAGTGCATGTTGAGCGATAGTGATTTTGCAGGTTTATTTCCAGCTTGCAACATTCTCTAATATCTTATTTTTTATCCAAGAAAGAAGCCACAAATGTTAGGTATGCCTAAATGTCATATGTCCAATGTGTAAATATACACTATTGTTTGGGTTGTTTTCAATTATCATGTTGTTTTTTTGTGGTAACAGTATGAGTTGCATCTCTGCGTGTAGCTCCATCATTGTTATTAATGAGATCCTTTGGTATCAGCAGTGGTTCTGAGTGTCCCGTCAGGGTTCTGCTACTTAATGTGTACCGCTCTGGTGTCCTAGCATGTTATATGACTCACTTCTGTCACATTTAAGGGTTTTAGACATCTTTCTCCTGTTTGTATGCCATTCTGCCTAGAACATGCACAGACAGCCAAGTTCTGAGAATTGCATCCGCATTTAAATGCGGGAATGAGTCACCTAAATCAGTGATGCTCAACAGACTTTACATAGGCTGTCTAGCAGCGACCAAATACAGTTTCAAAATGGTTTGAATTGTTAAATTGAGTTTTGATGATTTCATGCTCTTGGCAGCCAACTATTCACTGCACAGAATGCATTGTGGTTAGCACAGACTATTTTCCTATTGATTGCCCCCATATTTATGTAGTCTGGATTATATGTTCTTTTACCTTGTGTAGTTTTGTTAGTGGTTTTGGAGGATAAAAGGATTCTACAGCATGACAGACAGAATTTGAGCCAGTAGATTTAATTTGAGAAACTTTAATGTCAACAATAAAATATATGGAAAATGGCAATCTTTCTTTTAAACAAAAGTTGAGACAGAAATGTTGTCATCATTTATTCACCCTCGTGTTCTTTCAAACCTATATATGTTTCTTTCTTATGTTGAATATAAAAGAAGATATTTTGAAGAATGCTGGTAATCAAACAGATGATGGTCCCCATTGACTTCCATTGTATTTCTTTTTTTAACTATGGAAGTCAAAATTCTTCAAAATATCCTCTTTTGTGGTCAGCACAGAAAAAAAAGCTTTATAAAATGTTACAGTTTTTCTCCGTAACTGTGGTGCATTTCAAAGATCATAAATAAAATTGTCAAAGCTACTTGTTCAACCTCCATACACCACATATATTCTCTCTCTCTCTCTCTCTCTCTCTTTATATATATATTTCAAGAGTTCACGCTTTCTTCTCTTAATCTTAAAAGAAGCAAATTTGGCGTGCTGTCCGGGGAGCGAGCTGGGAGAACGGCGAGCTCCGAACCCTAAAAGTTAGAGCCCTAGCGCAGGCTAGGGTTCGGAGTTCGGATCGATCACCCTTGCCCCCCTATTAGGAGCGTGACTCTGAAGAAGGCGGAGAAGGGGAGGAGGAGGGATGCAGAAAAACGAGATGCTTGTGAAGGGAAAATGCGGAAGGGTTTTTATGCGGAAGGGGAGTGGCTTGATTGGACGTAAGTTAACAAGGAATGATTAGTAGATCGGCCGCCAGCCGTGCGAGATTAGTTCGTTCAGCGATCCTCTCGAAATTAAGTTATTCGCAAAACTTTCAAGAAAGGCTTCCTTTTTTCCCATTAAAAAAAAAAAATTCCTTCATGCTTAAATGTATTGTGATAAAATACAAAGTTTCTCTGGAGAATGCAAAAGCCAGGTCTTTTTGCACTGCCGTTTTCAGGTAAATAACCAAACACTGTGTGTACAATTCTGAGCAGCATTAATCTGTGGTATGTACAGTTATGTTTAGCTGACTGCAGAGAAGAACTGAATTCAATCAGTCAGTGGTTTGGGAAGAGACAGAGAACACGGTTGAGAGAATAGAAGAATAAATGGGCCAATGAAATCATAGTGATCTGCCAGCATGACAGGCACTCAGTCCTCAGACTTCTAAAGATAAGGGGAAACCAGAAATATTCTGCCTGAGAGAATGAAAACACAGGATGTGGGAAGGAAAAGCTGGTTTGAAGGCTGAAGAGAGTGCTGAATTGAATGAGAAAGAAACAAACGGACATCAAAGAAATGACCATTATTGCTAGTGTCTCGTCGAGTGTCTCAACAACTCCAGGCTAAACCATTACAGACCTGCCTGCCCATGGAGGACCGCCCAGCAGGAAATAACAAACACTTCCTGTCTCGACACCCTCCCCATTCTGCCCACTGCCATCGGAGATAAGATGCAGAGCTTTGTCTGGAACGGTTTTCTATTGAAGAAGGAAAGGTTCATCAGGGCCCTTTCTCAAAATAGCATTGTTGAAGTGATAGCTCAGAGAATAGAGGGAAGATAGAAGTCAGGCTCCATTCAGACCAGACCAACAGAACTTGTTGTGTGATTGTCACCCATTAACTCATAGTTTAACATGCAGTCAGAAGCGCTGTGGAGCTGATTGGCATTTGATTTGCTGAGTCTGATGAGAACTGCAGTATTGCTGGGTGAGTCACACAGCATTTGTCCTGTGACCCATGTTCTCAATGCAGGGACGATACACACCTCCCTGTATTCATTCTTTGACAGCAAATCTAGCTAAAATAGTCTGTTTTCTTGGTCTTTCTATATATTGGGCATTGAATTAGCCATGAAACTGGCTAATTTGAGTTATTTTTAGCACATGATGGTCCAAAATAGAACGTCTAGGTTCAGGGACGGATTATGGGTCGGGTGGGCCCCTGGGCAAATCTTTTCCGTGGGCCCCCTGGACACCACTAAGTTCAGAAAATGTTTGTGTCGCCCCCTGAGTGAAACTTCCGCACAATGTTATTACAACGTTGCCGCAACGTTTGTGTCGCCCCTGAGCAAAACGTTCAGACAACTTTCGTTCGAACATACAATTGGCCCATGAGGGCCCCTGGGTTCGGTAATCCGTGCCTGTCTAGGTTACGTAGGTAACCCTCATTCCCTGAAGGAGGGAATGGAGACATTACATATTTGAACTCACATGAGAGACCAATCGCCATTGAGTTTAAGAAAAGGCCAATGAATATTGGCGTGCACTGATTGCATCCAGGTGCACCTCATCACTACATGAGTATAAGAGGGCACGGATGCATTGCACCTGCAGGTTTTCGCTGAGGAGGCGAGCCGGTGTCAGCACGACCCAGGGTCGTGGCAAGGGGATGTAACCCTCCTGGGACAGAGCTTGCAGGTTCACTACCTGATCGTGGAAAGGTGTGGTAGGAACCTTGGGCCCTCAGGCGGACACGAGAATCAGCCGGCCTGAATTCCAGGCACGTTTCATCGACAGAGAAGGCTTGTAGGTATCCTACCCTCTTGAAGGAGACGAGCGGTCAGGAGCGCCATCTTAATTGACAGGTTAAGCTCTACAGATGTGAGTCGCTCGAGTGGGGCCTGGCGCAGACCTCAGAGGGTGACGGCGAGGTCCCAAGAGGGTATGAGGTGCGGACTTGGGGTTAACCCATCTCGCACTTCTGAGGAACCTCACGATCAGTTGTTGCTTCCCCAGGGATGTATCCTCCACTGCATTGTGATACTTTGAGAGTCGAAGGGGAAAGCCTGCGCTCCGACTTCTCCTCTTGCAGGAAGGAAAGCACTACTGAAATCGGGCATCTCTGTGGGTCCTTTCCGTGAGTGAAACACTAGTCGATGAACACAGAGCGAGAGCGGACTAGAGCTCACACGCTTTGGAGGGCAAACGCGGCTGCTCCGCCATGCCTCAGTCTGCTTGTGAACTGCTGAGAACTGCTGGGCTCAGTCCTCGACAGTGACCTGGGAGATGGCAGCGTGTCTGCAGGTGCACTGCTTCCATGCCCTCTTATACTCACGTAGCGATGTGGTGCAACGGGATGCAATCAGTGCACGGCAAAATTCATTGCCCTTTTCTTAAACTCGAAGGCGATAGGCCTCTCATTCCCATATGTAACGTCGGAGTGACTCAACTTAAGGTGTCTATCTGAGTGGATATTTCAGCAAAACCAACTATTGTAGTATTTTTTTTTCTGTCATCTTCATTGTGCTAAAGACAAAACAAGTTAAAAGAAAAAAAGAATAAAAAATTGAATTACCTGATTATATCTTATTTTATTATTATTATTATGCTATATAAACACTGTGTGTGTGTTATGTGTGAGGCTTTTATTGAACAGCAAGAATAAAAATAAAGTGTTCAAAGGGAAAAGTTGTCAAAATAAACAGGGGAAGTGGTGTTCTCGTTGTTCTGATGGGTTCATCAAGGTAGGGTAGTGTATGGCAAGCCGTTTTAACATTTAATCAATTAACCGCACTAGTATCTATTTCCATGTTACTACTACTTATTTTTTAGATACTAGTGTCTTTTCTATTAAGTACTAGTGCTTATTCATTAACTACTAGTGCTTATTCTTTAGGTACTAGTGTATTTTCTTAAGTTACTAATATATTTTCATTAGATGCTAATACTTATTCCAAATAGTGACTAGTACTTAATTATACTCTCCTTGTTAAGACAAAATAGAACTAGTTCTTATTTTTTAGTTACTAGTAACTTTTTAGACCAGAGATATTCTGAACTTAATAGATACTAGTACTTTTTTAATTTGCATTTCTGCCCAGTATGCTAATTGTATGTTCAATATTAATGAACCAGCAACATAGTCTATAGGGGGAAGATTAGACAGGAAACAGGATGCATTTTATTTATTTATTTATTTTTTGGAAGAAACCATATAGAAAAAAAACATTCATTTGTAAACAAGCACATGGAAAATTTACTTTTGTCAGTTTTGTAAACTAATTTCGTAAACATGCTAGCCTAATGTGCTTGTTGGATAGACCTTATTTAGCTATTTCAAACGTTTGAATGATGTTACAAAGTGAATTTGAAGTAAAAACATGTCAGTATACTTTTTTTGTTGGACAACATGTTTGTAATCTTTCCTTGTGTTTTCACTTTAAACAATTAGCAAGATGGGCTAATATAAAAAGCCAGTTAGCCCCGTTTAATCAAATATATTCAGCATATTAATGTATCGTATTGCAGACTCTGATTGGACGGTTGAGAGGTACTTATGTTTATGTAATAATCTGTTTGAAATAAGATGTCTCCAAATGCATTCTCACTAGTTCTTTATGATGTTGAGGATATCTCCAAATGAACAGGTACTGGTAGTTATTTTGTTTTTGATATCATCTTTTCATTATGACTAGTAATTATTGCAATAGTGACTACTATCTATTTAAATACTACTAGTAAGCATTCATTAGATACTAGTACTTATTTTTTACATACTGGTACATATTCATTAGATACTACTTATTTACGTATTAGACACTAGTGTCTTTTGTAATTACTTCTACTGGCAATTCTTATCTTACTAGTCAGATCTGCTTTTATACTCATGTTATGTTATGACTAATCCAAATGGCTACAGCAGAGTTCAATAAAATAAATAAATAAATAAAACTTACTAGTAAAATAACAACATCTATTAACATTTCGAATACATACTAGTATCTAATAAATGCGTACTAATATCTATTGAATAAGTACTAGTATGTATTTAATGAGTACTTGTCTCTAATGAACACTAGTTGCTAATAAATAAGCACTAGTACCTAAAGATCTTATAAATAAACACTAGTATCTAAAAATTAAGTACTAGTATTGTCTCTAATAGATAAGTACTAGTATCTATAAATAAGTAATGATATCTAATGAATAAGTACTAGTATCTAAAAAATATTTACTAGTACCTAATAAATAACTAGAAGAAGTGGAATACGTACTAGTTAAAACTGAATAGAAGTCTCCATAGAAGTTCAATGGAATTTTTTTTTTCATTTGTTACTAGTTAGATTAAATGTTAAAACAGCTTGCCATAGGTAGTGTACGTAGAGGAAGGGTCCAGGTAAAGGGGTGTGGCGGCTGCACGTGATCCCCTCTCATGAGGACTGGGGCGCGTGGCGGTGGTATCACCCAAGTTCTTAAGTTCTAAACCATAAACAACTTTGGAGAAGTACAAATATGCTAATGAGATTCACTCGTGCTTTGTGACAAGCATATAATTTTTTTTTTGCATCAGACAGTATGCATATTGTGTTCAGTGATTTTAACAAGCTCTATTCGAGCTAAATTATTAAACCTAAAATTGTATAATGTCAGTAGAAATTGCAACAGTGATTCAGCCATGCTTGGCCGAGTTTCTCTTTGCAGTAAAATCAGAGCATCTGAAGTGCCTAAGAACGGGGCTAAATGCTCATTTCCAATCTCTGTATGAACTTTGAATAGCTCTGAGGACTTCCAGTGCTGCATGAGAACAACAGAGCAGTGAAATGTGGACTTTAGGTCTGTTACACCACCAATTACTGTATCACTTTCACTTTGTGTCCGAAGCATGTCCTCCATAAGTGAAATATGATGGCATTTACTCAGGGACGAATCTCTCTGGAGGCCCTCTGTGTTTCAAGGAGAAGAAGAATTGGATGAGACTGAGGAGGGATGGAGAAGAAAGAGGTCCTTGATAAATAGTGTCTCAGAAAAGAACAGATGATGAGGTTCATGTGGAGACAAGTCACTTCTGCAGAGAAGAGAACAAAACAAATGATATGAAAAGCACGGAGATGTGTGCTGCTGAAATAGGGATATGGAGCCAGTGGGGAGGAGTGGACAGATGGCCTGGGAACACAATCAGTGGTCATATCTCTATCAATCCCATCCTTTCTGTGTCTTTTAAATGTCAGGCTTTGTGCTGAGTTACCCTTCTTTTTAAATTAGAGCTGCACAATGTGATCATAAAATTGTTGAGATGTGTGATTTTTAATATGAGTATGTGGATCAGTGACATGATGCTCAGGGGGTTTGTTTGATTTTATTATTATTATTATTATTTTATTTTATAATCTGTAGGTTTTTGGAGCTGCATATCATGATCATGTAATGTGATTTGTTTTCCCGTCATAGGCCTGTAGATTTTTGCCTATGTATATTATTTGTTCTTTATCTATTTATTCAAATTAATACATTCAATTGTATTCAAAATCTATAAGGAAAGTATATTATTGCGTTATTGCATGTATTTTTCATATTCTTTAAATGGAAGTAGTTCAGTTCAGTAGTTTTGATAGTTTTGAAATTTTGGATGGTTCAAGTATTATGTTGACACTTTAACCCTTTCTGTCCCATAGAATCAGATGACACACCATATTTCGTCATCGGAGCCATCCTGTACCGCACCCTCGGCCTCATAATGCCCCCACCAAAGTAAGTCAGGTGTATGAGTATGTGTAATACATTTTTGAAAGCACTTTCAAGGACACTCATTCTGTTTCTCTGCATATGATTGACACCAGCTGGCAGAGACAATAGACATTTATCAGAATGGAAATCGATCCAAAAATTTAAAAAGTGTAATAATCATTAAGCCTGTTTTAATCTGTCTACAAATGAGTTTATATGACTAAGATGCTTATTTGGAGGTCTTGACCGTACCTTTTAAATTCTCATTGGAGGTCAACAGTTCATACTACTTCATTCAGGATTAACCATGGTTAATCTGGTAAAGTTCGCCACCCTTTGTAGGCTCGTTACACTGCCACACCGTCTTGTACTCTAGTTTTACAACAGCAGTCTAAAATGGACATACAGTGCTGTCTATTCCTAGAAAACCTTCTTTTCCTGCACCACCTGTTAATCCCATGATCCATGGCATGGACATCCTGATGTTATGCCCAGGGAAGTGGCTCTTTAAACCTTAATTTAGCAATGTTATGCAGCCTAAGCCTTATCAAACTTACTCAATTGACACTGGGGGACTTTTTCTGTAGACATACACTAAAAGGTAAAAAAAGCCACAAACAATTAGAATTGTAATTGTAATTGTTAATAGTGTGTATATTTATATACATATATATATACATACATGCATGAAAAATTATGTTCGCATATTACATATACAGTATGTATATATTATATAAACAAAACTTTAAGCACTAACTTCTGTATTTATTTATTTTTTGTATTCATGTATTCATTCATTTATTAATTTATAATGCAGTGCATTTTTGTTTTATATATATATATATATATATATATATATATATAATATAAAAAAAAAAAAATATATATATATATATATATATATATTTTTTTTTTTTTTTTTTTTTGATGCATCAAAATAAAAGCATTTTATGAAGAAATGCACACCGAGAAAATTATAGCAAAATACTTTAGTGGTCTCATATAGTAGCTCAGATTTTACAAGGACAGATTTTACATACATTTTGTTCATTCATAATGTCATGTATCATTTGTGCTTTGAGTGTGGACATAAAAAGCACTTATGGAACATAATCACGCCTTGCACAGTTAGGGCAAACGCAAGGCTACAATTTTAGATATTCCATGTAACTGTGTTGCCTTTGCCCTCAGTGTAGCCACTACTGAGAGCCTGTCTGTATTAAGAGAGAGGAGATAAGTGCAATTAGGCTGATTCGCGCAGCTGACACTGGGGGGCATGTAGAGACGTCTTTTCTCCTGCTCAAGCCCTGCTGGGGTCTGTAGTTCACTGTCCAAATTCACTGAGCATGTCAGAGCTCTCAACCCTGACGAAGAACACAAGAGTATGCCGACAACCGTTGCTTGTTTTTGTTTCTGTCTCTTTCTATTGTGAACCTTGTTAGAGGCGCGGGTATTCAGGTCATTGCTCCTCAGTGTGGTTGATTGTGACGGAGCTCATTGAATATGTATGGGATCAAGGCTATTTGTTTGTTTTTGGTCTGCTTTTGCGTTGTGTCTCATTAATTTTCTGTGCAGAGCACACATCCTTGCTCTCTCTGCCCCAGGGGGAGCTAACCTGCCCGATTTGTTTGTGACAGAATGTAACTCCCTGTGACCCAACTCCCACAAGTTTTATCCCTCTCCGTAACACACACACACTCACACCAAAAATAGATGGATTTGCTTAGCACAGGATGGTCCAAAATAGCTCTGCCAATGGATTTAAAACACACACACACAAACGGTGGCACTCATCCATTGTATCATGCTCTGTCATGGATTACCTGCCAGGGATGTGTGCCATTCAGAAATTAAATTGAATCAAATTACAACTGAGGCAGAATACAGTGTGCAGAACTGTTTTAACTCAAATTGAAATAGTAATTTTTTAAATGAACACTTTAATTGTACTTCCTTAAATTCTGGAAACTGTTTTCTGAATTGAAGAAAGTACAATTAAAGTGCAATAAAATTAAAAGAAATGCACATCTTTTAATTATAACCGGTATTTATAATTTATAATATTTATTTTAATTAATAAATCAACAACAAATTCAATTTAAAAATAAATAAATCAAATCTGTTTGTCTAATTAGTTTAAAAAATTGTTTGTAAATAAATAATTTGAATTAGTCTTTAAAGCATAATTCAGTCTTTTGAAGGGAGCCAGTTCTTAAATTCTGAATGCTGCCCAGCCTTGATACAGTTGGTAGATCTAACTCACTCTGTTCTTTCTTCACAGAGATCCATTTGTGATCAGCTCAAAGATTCTGACAGTGACGGTACGTCCTTTACCCAAGCCCACCGAGCCCTTGGTATCAGTGGAACTTGCCCCTTTGCTCAATGTAAGTACTTTATACTTTTATTTATGTTTTAGCATGCTTTAATATTAAATACCTTAACAAAATATGCATATCACAGTATATTTTTGATGTACCTTTTCTTAGCTAAATCACTTGGATGACTAGTTGAAGCACTTTATGCATATCTGTTGCCTAAACTTTTGTTTTTGTTGTTGAAAATCTCTTCGGTATTTATATCAAAATGCAGTAAAGAGTGTAACGCCGTGAAATATTAATACAGTATTAATAAATAAACAGTTTTCTATTTTAATATGTTTTAAAATGTAATTTATTCCTCTGATGGCTAAGATGAATTTTAAGCAGCCATTACTTTAAACTTCAGTATCACATGATCTTTCAGAAATTATGCTGATTCGGTTCGAATCTCATAAATATTCCTAAAAAAATTGTCATCAATAATGAAAAAAAGTTGTGTTGCTTAATATTTTGTTTGTTTAAAAGAACAGCATTTATTGAAATTTATTTCTATAACAATCTGAAAGTCTTTACTGTCACTTTTAAACAATTTATTGCATCCTTGGGAAATATAAAGACCTCAAACTTAAAATTTTGTGTTTATATGCATGAATAGAAAAATATTTTCATTTCACATATTTTCAAAATTTATATGGTCACACTTTATTTTAAGGTCCAATTCTCGCCATGAACAGACCATTAACTATAACATTTGCCTCAGTAAACCTCTAATTGTATGCTTATTAATACTTAGTAAGGTAGTTCTTATTGGGTAGAATTAAAATATAGTCATGAAGAATATGTGCTCTATAAGTACTAATAAGCAGCCGATGTGTTAACAATAGGCATGCTAATTAGCAAATACTTTATAAAGAAAATTGGCCAAATTTTCGTTAACAATTTATTTTATGGTTACACCTATTAGTTCCTTATTAGCATGCATATTACTAGAATATTAGCTATTTATTAGTGCTAATTAAGCACATATTAATGCCTTATTCTACATGACCTTATTCTAATCCCTTATCCTACCCAATAAATATAACAACAGGCTTATTATTATGAAAGCAGCAAATGAAGCATTTATTGAGGCAATAGTCATGGTCATTTTCAATTTTCATTTTCATATAATGTTTTCAGCAAATACTTGACACACTTTTATCTAAACTAACTCTTCAGCAACATATGTTCACCATAATTTCTGTCTTACATATTCTTATATTTCTGGAACACTACTTATGACCTGTAATGCACATTCCCTCATGCTGACAAATTGCCTCTGATGTAGTGAGCACAGAATTCTAGCACAGTGAGTCTGTTTGAACACCATAATCAGGCACGAAATACAGTTCTGTTAAAATGACCCTCTATTAATAGTCCTCTGTTATGAATAGAACATCTTTAACAATCCCTAAATACACAGGACATAAAGTACTGCACATATAGGCTCTCAATATTTTATGTGGGAATTTTTTTTTTTTTTTAATAAAAATAAACCCGCAAGGATTTATGCAAAATGTGAAACCTGCAGATTGGATTGTGCATCACTGCAGATATCAGCTGCGTGGAGAACACTGCCATTGTGATATTCCCCTTGTCGTCATGGCAACCTTTACCTGCTATCTCCTCCATAGAGGCATGATTTTTGGGAATGCAGGAGTGGACGTGATTCATGAATGTCTTCTATGCGCACTGAGGTCGTGCCCCGCTCAGCCATGGTCCCATCTGGGAACGAAAGACCTTGGCATGGGTCAGTGTCCAGATTGTCCAGCAGAGCCTCGGCCGCAGATGTTTGGGACACAGAGCAGGGTGTGGGGTGGGGGGGGGTCTGAGAGTCCGTGTGTTGGGACTTGTCCTCTCTGTGTGGACAGCTGCTCTGAGCCATCCTGACCCCCAGAGGCTGCTGGGAAATGGAGGTGGTGCACTCCAGCTGTGTCATTGGCCGGCGATCCTCCTCATTCATCAGTCTTAACACAGGCTTATGGTGTCTCCTTCCGTTATTGATCACCGATGTCCCAACGCGTCCGGCTGTCAGTTTTTTAAATTGAAATGATGTATTCAATTGCATGTTTTGTTGGTTTTGTTTACCACCTGCGATGACAAAACAGCTCCGGTCATTTGTTCTAATTATAAATGAGAGTACCAATGCCATCTGTCTGTGGTGCTGATAAGTACATTCGAGCCAATCGAATGGCACGAGTCCATACTGGACACTTAAAACTGGCCTTAGCAAACATATCACAATTATCGAACATCTGTGGGAGTGATTCTGCCACTGAAACGGACTGTGTCAACCATCTGTCATTCAGACACCTATTACTTTGTGTCAGCTGTCAAACTGTGATTCAATCATTTGATCCAATCCAGTATGTGGCATTGTTTAACTACTTGGGGGCAATTAAATGTTTTGAAATCCTGTATAACATCCATATGGCAATGAATAAATCTTTATTGGAAATATACAACCTCACTGAGACCATGCAACATGATATAATTGCCCTCTAATTCTGGAAGGCTTAGTGAGAGTCTGCTGTACCCCTGAAGGTCAGAGGTGATTGTTCGAGTTTTAAGACCCCATGTGAGATTCCGGCTGCTGAAAAGACACATATAGCAGTTGATTCGCTGATGAATCAATAATGAGCTGTTCATTCAGCCATGCACCACTGAACCCTGATTAGGGTCTCACACTGGGCATAAAGTGAGGGCATCTTCACAGACTCTCATAAATCAATGAATCACGAATGAGTCTCTTTTCTTTTTTTTTTTTTTCTTTTTTAATGATTCATCTAGTCTACACTCTGGGATCAAGAGAAAGGTTTATATATATATATATATATATATATATATACATGTATAAGATATATATTCTATAAATATAATCCATGTAAATGCTGCATGTCTGTGGATTTATATATGCATTATAAATATACACAATAAATACACATGTATTATTTAAACAAAAAACTTTTTAGATGCAATTAAGCCCAATCAATTGTTTAAAGGCACAAATGTCTTATTATAACCAGAATTGTTTTAGTCCTTAAATTAGTCATTTTATATACAGTGTCCTCCATTAATATTGGCACGCTTGGTAAATCTGAGCAAAGGTGGCTGTGAAAATAAATCTGCATTGTTTATCCTTTTGATCCTTCATTCAAAAAAAAATCACAAGATTCTAACCTATCATTGAAGTAAAACAATTGAAAATGGAGAGAAAAACTGAAAAATGATTAAATAAATGTTTTTCTCCAATACATGTTGGCCACAATTTTTGGCACACAATTATTGCTGTGTCCTTTTCCCTAGACAGCTCTGAGTTTTCTCCTGTAATGCCTGAAGAGTTTGGAGAGCACCCGATAAGAGAAAAGAGAGCATTCCTTCACCCAGAATCACTCCAGACCCTTTAGATTACCAGCTTCATGTTGGTTCTCCTCTTTAGTTCACTTCACTCGGGGTTCAGGTCAGAGGTCTGGGACAGTTTGTTCTGATGTTTGTTTTGGACTGTTGTCCCAATGGAAGACTCAACCATGGCCCATTATAAGATTTCTACAGTTAGTGAATTGATATTTTTATCTGCTGGTATTTGATAGAATCCATGATGCCATGTCTCTGAACAAGATGTCCAGGACCTCCAGCTGAAACGTAGACCCACAACATGAAAAACACAGCAGTATACTTCATTGTACTTCATGGAGTTTCATCTGATCATAGAAACCAGTCCAATTTGTAGTTCCAGTCCTGTCTGACGACTGACCATGCAGGAGAAATTTCTCTTAACATGTGCTGATGTAGGGGCTGTTTGACTATTTTTTTTTTTTTAAGAATTTCTGACCCTGAGACTCAACTATTTTCTGCAATTCTCCAGCAGTGGTCTTTTAGCCACTCAAACTCTACTCCTTGCCGTGTATTAGGATGATTTTATGTTGGTTTGACATTCTTAATTATTTCTCTGATGGTGGAAATGGGAATTTTCACTGCTCTAGCTCTTTTCTTAAAGCCAGTTCACTATTTTGTGAAGCTCAATTATCTTTTGTTGCACATCATAAATATATTCTTTGGTTTTTCTCATTGTGTTTTGTTTTTTGTGTTTTTTCCTGTTTATATTTTTTGTTTGTGAAACAGGAAGGAAGGCACTGGATATGTTCATGTCCATAATCACCCTGGAGTGCTCAAAATTGTGAATATGAATGGGAATATACTTCAGAGATATTTTACTCATAAGAAGTTCTAGGAGTGCCAATAATTGTGGCCAACAAGTATTGGAGAAAAACATTTATTTCACAATGAGATTTTCTCCCCATTTCAATTGTTTTACTTCAATGATAGGTTAGAAATTTGTGATTGTTTTTGAATGAAAGATCAAAATGAAAAACAATGCAGATTTATTTTCACAGCCATCATTGCTCGGATTTACCAAGGGTGCCAATATTTGTGGAGGACACTGTATATGTGTGTGTGTGTATATAATTTTAGTATACTGTATATATAGTGTGTGCATATAAATATACACTAACATTCAAGTTACCATTTAATATTGTGAAATATTCTAATTTAAAATAACTGTTTTATCAGTGCTCATAGATTCAAAAATTCATTATTAATGTTCATATTAATATTATTATTATTATTTGACAAATTATTCACACTTAAAACATATGAGTAGATTTATATTAGCACATCATTAAACTGAGCAGAAGAAATATGGTGCACACTTTTCTGATACTAAGCGTTTCAGCCTATACAACATATGTTTAAAATAAATGCCCAGCATTGTGTGTTTGCAGATGCCACCTGGTTTGATTATGTTGTTAAATAAATCAATAAAATTCACATATGTTCTCCCACACTTCATCGCCCTTCATACAGGTGCAAAATGCATACATTATATATTATTCCTTTCTGCGGTTTCGCGATGCGACACTAATTGTTTTGGAGTCATTTCTAACTTTTTCTATCTTTCTTTCTGCTCTCAGGGCACAACGGATCCTCAGTGTGTTGTCTGGGACTACGGAAACCCGTAAGTCACAAATCTGCACCCCGACACACTCGCGCACACAACATATTTCAAATGATATTAATTCAACCCAGTTGAGAGCATTTTGACATCATTGTTTGTATTTGCAGACTCATTAATAATCAGAAGTCCCTGTGATGAAGTATTTGACACTACATTAATTGAATTAGTGAGCTGATATTTGCATCATTCTTCTCACCTCATGCGTTAAAGTGAGAATTTGACACCCAATTCCCAGTTTTCAAAACAAAAAGCTTTCAATCTCATGATCTGATTGTCTTGTGAATCGATCCAATCCAAAAACCTGTCAGCCGTCACAGCAGGAGCTTTATTACCGCATTGTCTTCAAAAAGCTAAACAATGTTGCTTTTCCTGAGGGATGTCTGGCTATGAAATTACACGCTGTGTCCCTTTCACTTTGTAGTCGTCCCCTATGAAGTGAACACAGTCTACAGTTCAGGTTCTCAGAACTACTCCCCCTACTGGCAGATGTCGTAATAAGCATCTCTCAGACTAGATGTACAAGAAATGTCAAATATGTCAAACAGAAGTGTTTTTTTTTCCTCATGTTTTTTCCTCATCTTGATGACGTAATCCTGTTTGTTGATATGCTTTTGTTGCGTCTTTGTGCCTGTTTATTTAGGAGCTTTGAGAGTGCCGCATGTATTCTAGTTCACGCTCTGTTTGTATTTGCGTCTGAAAACATCTGCGCTCCGAGTCTGTTTATATCAGGGAGGAGCGATACAAAAGAGTTCTTGAAGCTTCACAAATAAGGTGAGAGAGAAAAGGACAAAGAGAGATGCGAGGCAGAGAGACACACGTCTACACTGAAGACACATTCACACTGACAGAAAGTTACAGTCATTCATTGACAATGAGTGAAAGAGACTGCTGGTGAAATTTGACCTTCTGCAACTTTGGGCACCAGCTAGACACCTTGAGAGCCAGGAACACAGCTAAACTAAGCTAAATCGCTGCTGTTTTAATCAATGAAGCTGTCGGCGCTGCAGACTTTGTTGATTTTGATGGCAGCTGTACGTACAGCACCTGTGGAAACGCTAGAGTCTCATGTGTCCTGCTCGCTCGGCTGCTCCAGTATTTCCTTTTGTGTAACTCCCCACTGGCACAGCACACCTCACGCATCATTAATACGCTCCGGGAGGTGGTCGGCACAGCAACAGGCAGACCTGACTAGACAGGAAAATGGCGGGCGGTAATTACTGAAGCAGAAAAACCCTTCTATCTGCAGGCCGCAAAGTCAATTAACGCAAAACCCGATTACCTCTCCCACCAAATTACATTCCAAATCATTCCGAGATGAATGCGCTAGTGTGATTAAAAAGCAGATTTTTTATCGTTATTATAAACCCAAACATGGCAAAATCACTCCTAAAGCCCATACGGTGGATTCATTGCCCTTTATTCATTATCAGAAGGGGGGAGATTGATACTATACTGTATAGAAGAGAAAATTACAGGCTTTGGACTTGATAGGCGCATGTTTTTTTTTTTTTATTTTGTTTTTTTGTATTTTAATATAGATCTGTTTGTGTTGGCGCTGCTTTTTTCCTCATGCAATAATCTGTTCATTTAAACAATTCCCAGCATCAGACATTTCAAGATTACGATAATCTTTCTCTTGCCTTCACTTTTATTGTTGTCTCCTGTATCACAATAGAATGATTTCTAATTGCTTCCAGCTCTTATTGCCAGTTATTGCACTTTGCCTGTGCATAATCAATTGAAAATTGTGCAGTCTGCTTTTTTCAGTCAATTCACTTTTTCAAAGCAACCATCACTTTCTGACGCAGGTTCAATTTCCATGATTAGCTGAAGTATGTCAGCAGAGAATTGTTCTTAATATTTGCATGTCTTTACATGCACTTTACCCCTTGTGTTCTGTTGAGATAGATTCAGGTTTTATGTTCAGCATCCCAGAGAAAAGAGATATGTGCAAAATAGTAATAGCAATTCAAAATTATTTCTACCTTTTTTTTTTTTTTTTTTTTTCTTTAGCAAAAATAAAATCCAGTAATACTATGTATTGGGCCTGCCATCTTTTTAACCTTAAAGTAGACATGCATTAAAAACCTGTGGTATTTATGTGTGTGTGTGTGTGTGTGTGTGTGTGTTTTAGAGTCTTAATATGTAAAATATATATGTGTGGGTGGGACAGCACACTTATAAAACGTCACAAGACACTACGTTCACAAGGACGAGACTTTTTAGACTTTTTATAAATTAAATGTGTGGGGTTGTCGTGGCCTAATGGATAGGGAGTTGGGCTTGTAACCCAAAGGTCGCCGGTTCGAGTGCCTGGTCCAGCAGGGATTGTGGGTGGGGTTAGTGAATAACCAGCGCTCACTCCACCTTCAATACCACGACTGAGGTGAGACCCTTG
>JAUCMS010000038.1:197422-208538 GCA_032357445.1 Enteromius radiatus
TGTTTTGGAGCAGGGTTGGAACAAAACTCTGCAGGGCTCCGGCCCTCCAGGAACTGAGTTTGACACCTGTGGCTTAATGTATCCCTGCTTGAAAAAGCATAAATCTTTTTCAGAAAAGCAGTGTTATCATTCTGACATCCATGTTATATTAAAAAAACAAAAACAAAGCATAAGAACTATTTGTGATCCATATATGAGCCATATGATCCATATATGCAAGGTTTTTGGTAAATATGGTATGGTATATTTAAAAATAACATTCAAGATGTGAGCCATTCACATTTCTCAAGCAGATAGAGAACTTCTCTGATCTTTACCGGCTGACTCAGATCTGCTGAGTAACTGTCATCACTCTAACTTAAGTGTGACTGAAGACGGTTTTGAGCGTTAGAAATATCCCCCATTACAATCACTCCCGGCGAGGGGAGCTGTGATACAGTCTCTGTGTAAAGCAGTGAACAGGGAAGTGTTAATCCACAGGAAATGAGAGCAGGAGACAGAGAGAGAGAGATCGATGGAGATCGCAGCACAATGGTCTGTGAACACACGTCTCTGATGGCCCACATTCATTCATTCACCAGCAGCTGGTGAAGCTATTGTGTCATAGACCTTAACGTCTCCCTCTGTGTCTTATAGTGTGTGGACATTACTAAGTTTATGTATTTTTGGTTGTGAAGTACTCTGAAGATCAAATAACATATATACATTTTTTTCTCTCTCTTTTTTATGTTTGCGTTTGATGTGGTTGTGCTGCTGATGCTGCAGAAGGGTGTTTTGGGACTAAACGAGCATAAGCAGAAGGAAATTACAATTCTAGACAGACATCTTAGAGACAACTATGTCGATGCATTCATGGAGGAAAAAGAAAAAAAGCAGTGCTCTCGCGTGGTTTCTTATTGCCTAGTTAGCGCCAGGGTAATGAGAGAAAAGACACCAGTTCTGAACGTGTTTGTGTGTAGCACGCTCTGTTCTCTTTTAGTATTCCTCCTCCTTTCCCACTCTTTTCTGTCTCTTTCTTCTTCCCAGGCTATAGGATATGGGCAGCTGCAGAGGTATAGGGTCTGCGAGGCTTAAAGGGGCTCCTGAGGGACGAGGGGCTGCTTCTTTAATCTGTTTGTAACATGGTAAACTGGAAACAGCTCCAGAGAGCAGCAAGGAGAATATGTCCTACAAAGGTGCTTTTGTTTACTCCAGTTATTCACGTCCCTTGGCTTCCTTCTGTCATTTTGTAAAGTGTGGAACTTCTGTGTGAATCCTGGGGCTGATGTGGAAAGAGACCAGAAAAAAAAAGGAGACGCTATGCTTCAATATTATCCTTTTTTATTTATAATGTTAGTATTGTAAGGACGCTAGGTTTTAGCTTACAGCTTATGTGTGCAGTTATGTAAAACTGCAAAAATATAGATGGTTTTAAAACCGGTTTGCTTGACTGATAGCCTTGAATTTATAAGAGACTTCTATGTTCAAAAACATTAAAAAGTTTTTCACAGTAGTGTATATGCAGATTTATTTATTTATTATTTTCCACCTTAGTAATCACACAGTTTTAATCCAAATGAGGCTGATTATAGATTGCTTGTATAGAATTTCCCCTTTGCCCTTCTGTTTCCTCATTTGCAAGAGGAAGAGGCAAGACATATCACCATCGTTCAGGGTTATTTCAGTTAATTTGCTGTGTAGGAGTTGCATTAAACTGAAGCACATTTCCACAGTCGTCGTTCTAAGCCTTGAATCAGTACATTCAGACACAGTCACAGACACATTTCCCCGCAGCACTGCATGTTGCTGTCCGTGGTGCTGAAACAGGTCAAGTCAATGAGATTGTTTCACACACAGAGAGAGATTTAGGGTCTTTAAGCACTAATTAGCATTTGAACTAAATCTGGGTTTAAATAAACATTGACATTAAACCTAAAATATTCAAAATGCATTATAGGTTCTAGGGCTGGGGGATTTAATCGTCGATTAATTCATGCGCATCTCGTCAGTAAAGCCGGTTCTTTGATTAGCGGTAAATCTCAATCAGCTGTTTTTAAAATGCGCAGCAGTTGATGCACAGAGCCGTAGATCACTGACGAGCTACGCAATTTTGTGTTCAATATTTGAAATGAATCGCTTCAGATTCCGGAGACGATATTGCGTAGCTCGTCAGTGATCTACGGCTCTGTGTATCGACTGCTGCGCATTTTAAAAACAGCTGATTGAGATTTACAGCTAATCAAAGAACCGTCAATCGAAGATGACGAGATGCGCATGAATTACTCGATGATTAAATCCCCCATAGCTTTGATAAACTCATTGTACATCAAACCCTGGTAATCTTACTTTTGGATTATTCTGGGAGTTCTGACTGACAAAAAAAAAAAAAAATGGATGCAAGAGCAATTTTCACTCAGAAATTGCTTTTGTAAATTTCAAGTCACTCGTTGAATTGAAGTGGAAACAAATTATTTCTTTCTTGTAGAACATACTTCAGTTATCTTTGTTTTATTTCAAGTTAAAAAAAAACATTACAGTACATAATTCCCACTAATTTGTGAATTGCCTACAAAGCCATTCATGGACTGTTTTACCATTATATGAGTTACAACTTGCACACAGGTCTGTAAATACCATATAATTCATATTTATCCACCCCTAAATTTCACATAAAAAAGTATATTGCAGTTAATTGATTTTATATGTCACTTAGATGATCCCTTCCATGTCAGAAGTGGGCTGTACTTTGCTACAATGACCTGCAAAGCCTAGTAGACTATTGATTGAATTGTAAAATCATTCTCTTATCAAATTAGCTGATTCTACAGAACTTTTTACATCCATTCAGAATTATGTTTGCTGAATTTGGACAGCTTCCAAATAGATGAAAAGCCTGTACACAAGAAAAAGATAATAAAGAAGAAGTCACAGCCCACAGATGATAAGACAGTGAAGTAATTATTTGTTCATTTAAGGATTCTTTGTGAGACATTAGCACAGCTTGAGTTGAGAAATCATTCTTTTTGCGGGGTTCATCTCCACAGACATCCGCTTCACTTCCCACTGAGTGTGCGTGTGAGCACATGGCCCTCATCGACTCTTTGTGTCTGCCTCAATCTGTGTGTGCGAGTACATAGTCAATTTAAAGGATTACGCTGGAAGCTGGCAAGAAAACCCCGCACCAACCCAATGGCCCGCTACACATGTTTATTTTAAAATGTTTCTCTCTACTCGAGCAAATGCAGGACATTATGCTGGCCGTAGCTTTGTGTTTACAGTTCAATGTTTTAAATGCCCATATGCCCGTGCCATCTGTCTTCTGAAGTCCAACCTTAATGAGAAATGTGCTGCATTGACGTCAAATGCATAGAAATAAGTTGAGTCTATCATAATGCCCCACATACACTGAGATTTGCATTTAGCCATCCTTTAAAAACACCTGTCAGTACATGCATCGTTTACTAAAGCAAGTGTGCTGAGAACAGGGTCATGAGATACTTGTGAGGTTGTTAGATTACTTACTTATGGTCAACACTATCTAACACATCTAGCCTATCATGCACATTTTGACAGTCACCAAAACTATGAAACAGCATAAATTAAATGAATAAAATATTATTATTATTATTATTATTATTATTTGTTAAGATGTTCTATTAGTAGCCCAATACAAACTTTTTAACTATGAATTAATGAATTAGCAAAATAAACAAACAAATAAATAAATAAAATGTGTCATTATTATTATTATTATTATTATTATTATTACTGCTACTACTACTAATAATGACCCCTTTTCTAAAATAGATAGCATTTATTTATTTATTTAAAAACATACAGGAATAAAAGCCCATTCACACCAAGAAAAATAACTATAGATAATTATAAAGATAAAAAAAAAATAATTATCATCCACACCAGTCAACAGTCTGTATATTCTGAATGTGCTTGCATCTGCCGCTTTAAATTCTCCAGCTCGCAATAGCAGGATGGATTCTGATTGGCCGTCAATATTTGTATTGTTCATCCGCTGAAAAAAATCCCTCGGGTGACATCGACTACGACATGATTTCTCTGTGCATGTATCATTATAATTGTGGTGTGGACTCTATTCTTTACTACTCAGAACCATTTCTGGAACTATATTTTTATCAATATATTTCTAGTTATTGTGCTTGGTGTGAATGGTCCTTAAGCCTATAGATCGAAAGGTTTTTGGTTTGTTTGTTTTTAGCAATCATGAGAACTTTGTAACTTACTGTATACGTATGTGTAAGTAATTTAAGATGCATGCTTAATTTCCTTAGTACAGTGTGATCTTCAAATAGTATCTTTTGTGTTTCCTTACATTACCTCCACAGTTAATTTACAAGACAGTTCCCCCATTTTGGAGCGAGCCCCCAGTTTACTATAGGCTTTAGTAAACCTGTATGGTAACATGCACATTCATTACACAGTAAGCATCCCATTTTTCCAGATTGTGGAGGCTGAGCTTGGGAATTCAACCTTGCCATTAGCGGCTCTCTTTTTTTGACCTAGAATCCAATTCTGCTCATTGGGGCAGGGCTCATGCCAGAGGGAGTGGAGTGACAGGGTAAATAACAGGATGTTGATCCCAACAACCTTTTTCTGAGTAGGTATGGGATGGATGCTTTAATCCGACTCCTAATCCGCACCACTGCTATCCATCACCCTTAGGCCACCACACTCCACTGCTGTGTGAAAGCATGCAGCTACTAGCCACACACACACACACACACAGGGCTCTTTTTTACTTCAATCTGACAGAATTTAGTGTGGATCTTGTGTTCAGTTCAGTCAACTAAATTTGACTTTACAACAAAAAGCACAATTTTTGTAGAATGATGTTATGCCTTTATTCCTCCGGTTAAAAATGAGTGGATATTTGTCAGTCACTGTCTTTGGATTCACAGTCTTTTCGAGTTGTGAATTATAAATGTTTGAATTATCTAAAACCATTAACATCAAGTTGATATTTGTTCATATGAATACATTTTTAGTAGCGAAGGCTGTAAACTCTACAGTTAAAATAAATTAGTGGCATTATAATGGACATAAATATAAATGAGTATGAGTCATGCTGTCTGTTTATGAATTTCAATGGATTGATCATTAAAACTTGATTTCAGATTTGTTGAAATGCATAAGCATCTCAAGGTTTTATTAAATGATTGGGAACTTGACCATGAATGTTCTTAATGTTTAGAATAACATAATATAACATAGATATAACATAATACGTAATGATATATATATATATATATATATATATATAATATAATGTAATGTTTTAAAGCTTAATTCTGACTTGAATTCTGAATTCTGATTGAGCCTTTCTCTATATGTTTGTTTTAAATGAAATTAAATGAACTGAAGTTAAATTGTAACAGTCTAAAATCATTGTGAGGGGTTCATGTATCTGTGTGTACAGGTATGTGTAGTAAAACATTCACCAAGATGTAAAATGGTTCAGGCTACTATTACAATATCACTGTACAAATGATGATGTCTTAAGTTATACTATAAGATTGTCATCTTATAGTATAACTTAGTATAATGCAATGATCAATAATTGAAATTGAGTTAGCTTATTGTAATTATATAAATATAACAGTTTAGAAGCCTAGAAACCAGAAATTCTGCCACTTTCTTTCTTTTCCTGTGGAAAGAATATGTAAATTTCTGTCATGAATTTCTAGATGGTGCAGTCTGACAGGTCTAACTCAATCTGACATAATGATGCAAACTTCAGAAACCCTCCAGCTTCCCCAGGTTTACCTGTATAGGTCTGCTACGGAGTGATTCATGTATGCTATATATATATGGGTTTTATTTAATATGTTTTAATGTGCAGCAGCAGTATTTCTTACATGCTCACAGCCGCATGTTGAGGATGTTCTGGTATTACATTAGCAATTTTCAGAAGTTGCAGCAGAAACACATTAACATTGTACATTAGAGTTGTTATGATAGAAATATATATAATAATGTAATACATATTTATGTAGTATGAAGTCCTGAACTGCATTCATGCATAGAGACTTACTAAAAAAGTGTAGCATGCACATTGCGATATTTTCTGTTCAGATTGCAGAGAATTCCAACTGTATCACAGATCTGTTTCAGGTCACTGTAAATCCGCTGTATATGTTTACAGCAGGATGAAGGCATTGTAGGATGTTTTTGGCATGCGATTCAGGACAAGAGTCTGGTTTACAGACTCCTGAACTCTCTGTGCACCCGCTCATTATCTGAAAATAAGCATGGAACTCTCTCTCTCTAACGAGGCCGTGACTCAGGCTTTCTCCCACTCAATGGACTGTGGATCAGCTGCTAGAACAGCTTCTGTTTTTATGACACCACGAGAAAAAATAATCACAGCAACTTAATAGTGATTCCTGGAGCCATTTGACTTACAGGGATTTGAATCTTACTGAAATATCTGGGTGGATACGGTTCTTTCCTCCTCGCTGTGATATCGCAACCTGTGCGACCCCTGGTTACAACCCTCCCTTCCTTTAATAAAGTGAGGCACTAAGCTATAAGCATCTTATGGTTAAAATGAGCTGAACTGGGATAATGTGGAATCCATTTCGCCGCGAGAGCAGCTTCATGCGCCATTATCTGTCTTACCATGGCTAGACATACATCTCTACACCGGGCAGCTCTCTCTCTTTATATTTGTTCCTCCCGACATAATCTTCTTCCTGCTTCCTACTCATGTCATTACACACGCGTTGGGTGGAATAGCTTTCCATGCTATTCTTCAATGAGTAAGTATTTGAGTTTGTATGTGAGTCACTAAAGATTCAGAGTGCTATATTTAGATTCAAAACACCTGATGCGGAAATAATCCCATCGCCTCCTCTGGTGGATTAAAGTGTGTGTGGCGGAAGTTAAATGTGTGTATTTGTGCGTTTGTTGGGGGAGTGGCTCCCAGGGCAGGGGACAGTGTTAGTGTGTCAATCGAAACACCAGCAGATTGAATCTCACCAAGCGTCTGTCTGCTTACATATAGCATCTGTGTGGAGTTAGACTACACCACTGTGGTGAGTACATTCATATTTAATGTATTTTTTAGCAAATGAAAAGCAATAATTATGACCAATAGACGGGACCGTTTGTAAATCGAAGCTTTTGTTTCATTGAAAGTTGGAAAAGTAAAAAAATCACCCATCATTTTTTTTTTTTTTTTATTATGTTAATTATGTTGTCATCTTCCCTGTGAGTGTTATGTTTATCAAATTGTTTAAATCTAGTTGTCAAGATCTCAAACTCTTGGAAACTGTGGCATATAAAATGGCAAAAACATAAAAGAAGGAAGATCTGCTGAGGTTCACCTGGCTACATCTTAACTCAATGGTTATTTTTAGTTCTACATCCTTTATTTGGTCAGGTCATGAAAAAGCAATGTTCTTAACACTTGAGTGTGGTCATTATTTCGTCTTGGATGTTATTTGATGAACCTATGACACCAGTTGCTCAGGGCTAGTTGTACGTATTGCTAACCTGCCTGGAATCATTCCCATCAGAGCACCAGGAGGAAGGCTGATCTCTTTAAAGAAGCTTAACAATTATGTTCAGGAAAGCAAAGGTGAAAGACCAATGACGAGCACTTTCCATTCCTTCTAACACTGAATCACAAGCATTGCGTGTTTTATTTTTGAGGACAAGGACATGGTATTTCATACTTGGTTGAAAATGTGTTACTTTTTTAAATGCTTCAGTATCTGTGGTAGCTCAGATCTGAGGCAGCACGCCCAGATGGGGAAAAAAGAAAGATTGCTCAGAGATAGTTTTAGTTTTGCAGGTACGTGTAAGTTTCAATGTTATCTCAGATGTTTCTCCTAAAATTCTTTGGGCAAATTAGAATTTGTTTGACATGCAGTACAAGTATCGAGCTATTAAATCAATGTGGATAGTGTAGTCCAGATGCTTTGATCTTGGAAGAATTTAATGAGAAATCTCTTGACTTTTGATTTGCAGACTTTGGTAGTGTTGGGAAGAAATTCTTAGAGGGAGAAGACTTCAACAAAAGTCTCCGAAAAGCTAAACATATCGAGATCTTGCTCAGGCTTGTTTTGTGACTAGCTACAGTAAAAGAGGTTAGAAAAGTCTCCTGGTGCTGAGAGCGTGTACAAGTTTTATGGAGGACTTTATTTTCCACTTCCATACCCCTCATTTGTTTTTCCATTATTATAGGGTGTTAAACCACAACATCCATATTACAGTTAACTTACTGTAAAAAAACAAAAAACAATTAAATAAAACATTTTTAATCTGATTAGCGTTGTTTTCCCTGAACTCTTTGCATTCCAGACAGTCAGTGTGTTTATTAGTGGTGGATATTTTTATGTCTTTCTGCATGTTATATTATTACGCCAGTAGGTGACGACAAGTGACTTATAAGCTTGATTCATACAGTCAAATCTTAAAAACCACTAATTCATTCATAAATTGACATTTAGTGAGTCATAGATGTCATAGGTGTCGTGATAAATCATTTAAGTGACAGTCTTAAATAAATAGTTTGCTCAAAAATTAAAATTACCCCATGTTTTACTCACCCTGAAGCCATCCTAGGTGCTTTTTTTTTTTTTTTTAAGATGAACACAGTCAGAGGTTTTTTATTTTTTTATCCTGGCTCTTCCAAGCTTGCTAATGCGGGTGGATAGTGGCCATTATTTTGTGCTCTGTGAATATATCAGCATCATAAAATTAACCTGTATGCCTTTGGGGGGTTATCACATGTCCTTTGAAGCAGATCGATGAAATTTTGTAACAAAATTATTTCTGGTTTTAAAATGATAACACAAATGACTGACTGACTGATCGCAGAGTTCCGGCTTCTGTGCACATCTGAAAAAAGTAAGTCACATACACCAGGATGGCTTTGGGGTGAGTAAAACATGGGGTAATTTTAATTTTTGGGTGAACTATTCCTTTAATGAGTGATTCATTGAATCATTCACTCAAACAGTTCATTCAGAAAATGCTTATACATTCAAAAAAATTTAACATAACTGTTTGTAACCATTTTTATTTGCAGTTAAAAAAAAAAAACATGACCTGGTAATATTCTTTATAACGTGCAAGTACTTTCAGATAAAAACCATATAACACTCAATTCAATCATGCAGAATATCAAGCTGAGCCTTGTGCCTTGAGAACTTTCCTGAGTTTATCAGAACTTCCCCAAATATATCACTAACATTGGTTATGAATGCTTTTGCATGTACTAAGTTCCAGAAAATTCTTCTGTTTTATAGTGAAAATCATATGCCAGATTGATTGTATTCCACTTGTTAGGTAATATTTCCTTGCCTTTATTCTTCCAGAGCTAATTATCAGTCTTTTTTCTCTCTCGCTTCCTCCCTTTCAGATCACTTTCTCATTTTTTCCTTCTCACAGTGTTTCTTTCCCCTGTTTTCAGCATTTTATGCTCTGCATTAATTTTTAACACTCCCATAATTCTTCTCTGAACACCCTTTCACTGTAATCATATAGGGCATATTTAGCTCATAATGCAGGTGCCTATAACCAGATTAGAATTAATTGCCTTCCCGAAATAAAACTGTTCCTCACATGGATTAGCTGTCAGAATCCACATTTAATTTGTTTGTTTAAGGCATATTTTCAGCTTTCACTCTAGATGTGAGTCCAACTTAACCGCCATCCTTTGTCAAGACGACGGCAGCTGTAATCCACCACAGCTTGATCTCTTTTACCAGCGTTTATCTCATGTTGTTTGAGGCAGATCATTTTGTAGTGGATATTAAAAACAAAAGGGGACAAAGTCAATTTGGTCTGTTCTGTAATCTGATCCCCCCAGACTACTGTCATAGCAGATCTGGTCATTTAATCAGAGACCTAAACACAAACACAGGCCGGGCCATTGATGAGGAAGGGAGCATGCTGCTGGTTCATTAAACCTATCACAGCATGTGCTAATTAAATAATGGAGCCACACTCACATACCAAAGGGTGAAAAATGACTGCTGTGGCATTTCATTCTCCATATGTTACCCTGTTTGCCCTTGCTTTTAGCATGTATATTTGCTTTGATGTGTACGACAGAGTGGCAGCGCAAGAGCTTACTGAGAGAAAAACCTCAAACCATAGGGAGAAATGGAAAGGTCCACAGAGTTTGTTTACCATGCTGGCTTATACTGTAAAGAGGGAGGGTATGTACACAGGGCGCCCATGTGCTTTTTTCAATGCTATTTGAAGATGGCTATGGAGGATATGCTTGGATAGGATTTTAATTTTGAATAAAATTGCGCAGGACTTATGCAAAGTTTTCTGGAAGTTTTTTTTCTTCTTTTTTTCTGGAATTAGAAATGTGGTTTATAGTACCTGCATGACCTTTTCCAGCAGCTGTGTTTGCTGGAATTTTTTACCGTAAAAAAATATGGTAACATTTTAGGTGTTAAGTTGCACTTACAGTTAAATACCATAATTACATTAACTGATATAATGTTAATAAACCAACCTATTAAAGTACTGAAATCGGTTTTGTTCCTTTGAAATACACTGATAAGCACCAAATCCAGGTTGTGACAAGAAAGTCACATGATGAACCAAAGCCCATCACAAGCAGGTTTTAAATATGAATATTTACAGAAGGTGATCAGTGTTATTCACACAAACACTAAACATCATCATGGTGAGACTTATGAAACTTAAATATGCACTGCATTAAATGTAACATACAACCCTAATAAACATAACTGATATGAAGGAAAAAAACAAATAAACATAGTTATTTCAAAGAAAAAACATCAAAATTCAAACAAAATTTGAAATGCAACGCAGGGAATTCTGGGAGTGTCAGTTTACAGTTTTTATTGTAAATTTTACAGAAGTGTACAACCATTTAACAGGTTGTTACCGTAGAATTTTTACAGTTTTTTACCGTTAAAATCACAGTAATTTTTTACAGTGTAACATGACCATTTGCCAGACTGAACATTTATTTATTTGTTTTTATTATTTTATTTATAACAGATATATATATATATATATATATATATATATATACATATATATATATATTAGTGCTGGGCAATGATTAATCGCGATTAATCGCATCCAAAATAAAAGTTTTTCTTTACAT
>JAUCMS010000038.1:230687-256867 GCA_032357445.1 Enteromius radiatus
TTGTCCCTTGAAAAGATATAATAAAATATCTACCAAAATGTGAGGGGTGTACTCACTTTTGTGAGATACTGTATATGTATATCATGACAGACAAATATTTCAGTGTGTTAATGTAACACAATCTGAGGTCTTATTTATTTTTCAGTGTGTAAAGATTTCAGATGAAAATGAAAAAGATGTAAAAAAAAAAAAAAAAAAGGAAGTGTTACTTTAAATTGAAATGGAAAATACATTACATTTAAAATTGAGTGCACTCAACCTTGGTTCCCATCTCCCTAGTGGTCTGTCTGTGGTACAGGTCTCTCCAGCCTGTCATGACATTATGTAAGTGGCCACTATAGAATTTGAGAAAGTCAGGCATGCGCGTGGAGCAGACAGACACGTGGAAGGTACTGGAGGGTCAGCTTTGTGTCAGCCGGGACAGTCACGCTGACTACAGAGGCACCTGAGAAATAAGAGCTGTCAATCAAACCCAACCTACTGCTCAAAACTACAAAGAACACTGCTCGAAGGACCCCTTCCCCCTCGATCCAGACTTAATATTTCACTACATTCTCATATTCTGCATTACTTTTAGAACGTACAGATAAGCCTAATTTTGGAACCCATGAATGGTGTGAAATCCTTCTCATTTCCTGGGTCATTTGCTGAGCGGGCCAGTGTTTAGCATTAGAATACGCACCTCATTATTGTAGAAAACCTCAGCCAGATACTCTGCTTACTGCTTCTCATTTGCGTTCGCCGCTTACTTAAATAATACTTTTCTTTAATTCCAGCCTGCCATTTTTTCTTAGAAACTGTTCAACCTGTAACTAACCCATTTTCACATTTTAAGTAGCGTCTATGAGGAATAAAGCCTAGACAGAATGTGTCGTTCGAGCTCATTTTCACACCACAGTGAAACAGTCCGTTTCTCTCCAAATGGACTTTCGTTAATGGCAGCTCGATCCTACTTTTCCTTCTCAATCACTTCGTCTTTCACTCCAACTTGGCTTCGATAACAAACAGCTGAGAGCCATTTGCACCTCTTCTTGCTTCCTGTGCTTTCTCTTGCGTCTTTTTCATCATATCTTCCTCCCTATTACTTCTTCTCTCTTTTGTCTTTAGGGACTGTGCACTGTGACTGCTGCCTTTTTGCACTTCTTCTTCCTGGCCTCTTTCTGCTGGGTACTGACAGAGGCATGGCAGTCCTACCTGGCTGTGATTGGCAAGATGAGGTCCCGCCTGATTCGCAAGCGTTTCCTGTGCCTGGGCTGGGGTAGGACACCAGCACACACACACCAGAAACTTAACATCGGAGGTCAAAAGCAATGTTATTGTAATGCTTCAGCTTCAGTTTTTCATCCACAGGAGTATAACATGCCAGCTCTTATCAATTTAGTCACATCAGATTGGCTGCAATGTCAGTTTGCTTCAATGGAGCCCAATGACACAGTATAAGCATGCCACTGGAGCTCAATGTTACTTCTGTATTACAAGACGGAGATGTCTTATGGTTGATAAGAAATGCATTGTGTGTCTTCGTCTTAACACAGGCGGGATCTGAAAGGATATTCAAGCTCTTGCTTGTAGCTCACACGTACTTGTGTTGTAACTTATTGATCCACTATCACTTCCATTAATTCATAGATGCCCTTTGCTGATATTGCAGAATAGCATTGTCGTCCACAGGGAAGTGGTAATAGATGGATTTCTAACTCGGATGTCCAAAAAGTATTAATCATGTTACTCATAATGTTGAATGTGGATATTGACAGATGTGCTCTGGCTGGTCGTGCACAAGGTCAGATGAAGGTGATGGCATGACCGACCCAAATGCGAATCCAGCTTGTGTTATTTTTTTCTAGTCTTATATCTGGCTGTCTTATGCTTAAAGCTAAATGCCTATTAGATGTAAAAAATAAAATTAAATAAAAAATTAAGCAAAATATTAATATATTAAGAAAGATATATCTGCAGATTTCTGTTGGTGTCTCAATGTTGTTATTTATGCTTCTTGAAAAAGAAGTCAGTACAATATATAGCTAGTTTTGAACAGCCATCCTTGAGGAAACATGATTTTGCCCACATACTGTAGTGTATTATGGTAACGGAATTGATCAGAAGCCAACTGACTTTTTTTAACTACCCAAACTTTGACCCCCCGCGGGTTACAGTATGAAACTATCACAGCTTGCGTCCAGAGCAAACTCATGTTCCTTCATTGTGTGCTGCTTCCTCCAGAGCCGCATTTGGATCCCGTTCATCCCCTCCCTTCCCTTCCCACGTCTTTCAATCCTGTTCTCTAAACCGGAGTTTTTGTAATTGCCTTTAATTTCCAGAGTTAATCAGAGCATTGTTAATTACATGAATATTTCAGAGGAGAGCTCATTATGTGTGGACGTGGCACACAGACATAGAGAGAGAAGAATGGATAGGTCTAATTAGCACATGAGTAAAGCTGGCCTCCCTGACTGTGATGGAAAACACAATAGGAATGACACCAGCAGGAGAGGCCAGGAAGCCCTCACACACCCCGGGAGGAGAGGGAGGATGGGATTCTACGAAGTAAAGGTCACTGTTCATGTTAGTATACTCAAGGACCAATAAGTACACATTCCTTAGCCTTGAGATGGGAAATTTTTTGTATTCCTACAGGGCAGGATTATACTTATAAACTCATTAACTTTTAATATTATCGCAAAGAAAAGAAAATACGGTTCTAAAAATAACAAAATAAATTACAAATGTAAGTATTGCATTTACATAATCTAATAAGCATGGAAACATTTAATGTTTTATAATTGTGTATATATATATATATATTGTATAGAATTATTATATTATTATAAACATAAATATATAATTTTTATGAATGGTAAAGGAAAAAGCTTTTCACAGTGTCTTGCATACTTTGCCTACTGCATGTTACATTCTTTGTAAGTTTTTATTTATTTATTTATTGTATGATTTTATTTATTTATTTACTTATTATTTATTTTTATTTTTTTAACAAATATAAATTTTTACCATTCTAAAATATGTCAATATTTATAGTTTCACGGTTATTTTATTTCCATAAGTTAGCTTTATTTTTGTACATCTTATTTATACAATGAAAAGCTCTGAGTTTTTTCTAAATTAATATAATTTAAAGATAAAACCTGATTACTGCAGCAAAACACATTAATGTGAATTTAATTGCATTATTATGCGTTGCATTAAATACATAAAAGCAGTTTAACAATGTGTTATATCCAGAAACCATAAGCAGTAAGATACAGAGTTAGCATCAAAAATATCCATTGTAATAAGGGTTAGAGTGTGTGCTCTGTGTACTTGCCCTGTGGAGCGCTTTTAGAGAACACAGACGAGAACATTTATACTGCTACACTTCGGCCTCGTGAAAAAAGACACATACACAGAGGCCCATGGGAATTGCTCTCTGCTAAAGTAGTGTGTCTGGGGTCTGGGAGGGCACTGCACACAGGGGGAATGGTGTACCTGTACACCATGTGCATTTGTCCATGAAAAGGGCACAAACTACAGAAAGTCACCAATGTGAGAGGAGATTACTTCAGCTAACTTCCCCTCCAGCCTCTGGCCATTTGCCATTAATGGTTCTGAAAAATTCTAGGTCGCATTTTCTGTTCATAATTTTCTTTTTAGCAGCGCTTGTCCTCTGTTATTATGCGTGGTGGGCAATTTTCTCATGCGGACTAGATGTCTAAAATCTCTTTGCTTTCACAGCATGTCAAATTAATTTTGCATGTGATATTTAAATTGTCAAATGTTTTTTGCTGAATTTCAACTTTATTCTTTATCTGTATATAATTGTTTGTGAATTTTGCCACCATGTTTTGCATTCAAATACTAATAAGCAATTAAACTACAGTAACTTTTCAATTTAAGTGGGTTGTTTTGTGTCCCGCTTCCTCATCACAAGCTTTATTTTGCAGGTCTTCCAGCCCTTGTGGTCGCTGTATCTGTAGGTTTTACCCGGGCCAGAGGTTACGGCACGCCAAGCTAGTAAGTATCACTGATGAAGCACAGTGTCACAAAGAAAACATGTATGTTGTATTAAAACTTTGTTCTGGTTCTGTTTTGAGGGTCTCAGTATGTAAAGTAACAGTCAAGTCTTTGGATGGTAAAAAAAAATACAAAATACATAAAGATATATTTGTTACAGTAATTTTGTATGATCAGAGTGCTAGTGGGCCAAATTGCCTTTAGGCTAAACTACTAGCATGTGGAAAAAGCACATTTGCATTTATTGCTATATATATATATATATATGATGCATTTCATTCCAGTGTATAGAGTTTCACAATTCTAAGAATGGTGATTTGATATCTAAAATTATTTTCAATCAAAATGTCCTATTTTTTGTTCATGTCAAGAGACCAGTGAATAAATAATAGGTAACGCTTAAGTACAGGGACCGATATTCTGTGCTAACTCTGATTAGCATGTTTATAATTAACATATTGGCTGTTTATTAGTACTTATAAATCACATATTCTGTATGACCATATTCTGCATCCCTAATCCTGCCCAATACCTACATTTAACAACTATTAATAAGGAGCAAATCAGTTTATTTAGGCAAATGTTATAATGGCAAATTATAAATGTGCAATACGAAGCTGCATTTCGATGCACAGACAAACACAGGCAATGTGGTGTTTTTTTGAGTGTATGCTGCCAAATGTTGACCTTTTACTTCGGAAGAAATTCTCAAGAATCTTGAGCCAGAAAGTCCTCAGAGAGTCCCTGTTCTTCTTCGGTTCATATGGATTCCCACAAAGCGGTGGCCATTTTCTAGGGCTCTGCATATAATGCTTTCTGTTTTTACTGCACTGCTAAGCAATTGATTTAAACCAGGGAGCTCCCTGACTAATCGGAGACAAAAGTTGAAAACAATGGTGGCCTTTGAGCACTTTAATTGGATAAGTCTGACACATGGATTCCCCTCAAACCAAAGGACACAATTTGGAAACACTGCCAAGAAGTCAGCAGCCTCAGATAACCTCACCGCCGGGCTCAGTAACGGCCTGATCTCTTCCCAGGCAATCTTCTCTACAGACTCATGCATGATTGAGTGTATACGTCTATGATCTTTTCACAGCGGACATTTCACAAGGACTTCAGAATACAAACTAAATTGAAATCTGTTTGATTGCACTTGACCAGAACGTTAGCAAATGTTGAAATAGCTCCATTAAAATCATGATTAATAATGCTCATCTATAAAATATGACCTTCCAGTTTTTGTAAAGCTGCATGTTTGTGTAGAATTTTAACAGGCAATATCTTTATCTGTCTTTTATTTGGTCTCAGCAATGAAAGCACTTTAACAATATCATATTTCCAATAAGATAAAGAGGTTGTGTTTGATATATATATATATTCGCTTCAGTTTCTTAATTTAAGGAATCAATTTGCTAATAATTCAAGCTGTCTTAATTTATTATTTTATTTAATGTTTGTGTGAAAAAATTATTAAAGGTTAATGAAAGCTGAAAAAAATAAACAATTTATTTTCAGTTCCTTTTCTGTCTAGCCCTTTTTTTTCTGAAGCAAACAATGTCTCAACTCTTTTGCAATGTTTATATTTCATTGCATCTCTTTCTTTCTCTCAATTTCAGTTGTTGGTTGTCTCTGGAAGGAGGGCTGCTCTATGCTTTTGTCGGTCCCGCTGCTGTCATTGTACTGGTAGGTCTGCATTTTCATTGGTTAGATTTAACTGACGTAAGCTCCGCCCACTTTAATATGCATTTTAAATATATCAAGCCAGCAGTCGAAGAGAAAAAGCACTAATGAGATTAGAGTTGAGGTCTGCCTCGTTTCAAATGTGTGTATTTTTCATCAGTGTATATCATGTTAAAATGCATGAGTGAACTTGATGAGCTTATTAGCCCAAAGCAACCAAAGTGTGTGTATGTGTATATATATATATCGTCCACAATCCTGGTCTCAGGTGCTGTGTGTTTTCTGTGAGGTGTTTGCATTGTTTTTCATGGTCAGATGTGATTTGCGTTGTTTGTTTCTTGGTGGTGTCGTGAAGCGGCCCACTCAAACAAACAACTGCAAATGAGATTTGGGCATCTGGAGATGCTGGCTCCCTCCTTGGAGAGGCAAATCTAATTAATGGAAAAATAATTAATCTTGCCTCTAGCAAATAGTAAAACGGAGACCTATTGTCTAAGCAAGCGCTTCGCATGATGAGAATACGAACGGCACTCATAAACGCGTTAGACTTGGTGGCTTGGATACGCTCTTGGAGCAGACTGAACAGGCTGAGTTTTAATTTAGTGCAGGAGTTTTCAACAGGGGGTCTGTTATGGTTCCAGCCAATTATTGTTTCATCTGAAACTATTTTTTATTTATTTATTATTATTTTTATTTTTATTTATTTAAATTCATACAAATTAGTGTTACTTATGAACAAAATGCATTATCATTTAAAAGTTTGCGGTCTGTAGGACATACAGTTGAGGTCAAAAGTTTACATACACCTTGCAGAATTGGCAAAATGTTAATTGTTTCACCAGAATAAGAGGGGGCATGCAAAATGTGTGTTATTATAGATGGTTCAATGATCTTAAATTATGTTTCAGAAGGAAACAACACAATGTATTAAGAGGTGGGGGATGAAAACCTTTTGAATTTATAGATTAGGGTAATTTTACTTAATTAACTTATTTTGTTTTCTGGGAGAAATGTAAATATATTCTGTAGCCTCTGAATGGCAATATGATGTTAAGGCAAAATAAGTAAAAACGTACACATCTTCATTAAGTTCAAAAGTTTTCACCCCCCGGCTCATAATGTATGGTTTTCCTTTCTGGAGTATCAGTGAGCATTTAAATCTTCTGTGATAGTTGCATATGAGTCCCACAGTTATCAGTTAAAAGATTGATCTCAAAATCACACAGTCATTATTGGAAAGGGTTCAAATATACAAAAATGCGGAAAAACAGAAGAATTTGTGGGACCTGAAGGATTTTTCTGAAGAACAGCAGACAGTTCAGCATGTTCAGAAAAAACAAGGGACTAATGAACTACCATCACTATAATCATTCAGGTAACAACACACAACATCAACTTTTACAGGCTAATTTTTATAAATTCAACTATTATTTTTATCTTGTGGACTATATGTAAATGTATTTTTTGTGAAATATTCAGGTCAGTACTAAATAAACAATAACGCATATTTTATATGATCCCTCTTATTATTTAGCAGATTCTGCAAGGTGTATGTAATCTTTTTACTTCACCTGTAGATTGATAATAATTGGAAATGTTTTACGAGCATAAAATATTACAATTATATCTGAATGATACTGTTACACTGATGAATGAAGTAATGACTTCTAAAAATTCTAAATTACATTTAAAAATATTAAAATAGAAAAAAATAAAGTAGAAACAAAAAAAAAAAATACATTGACCAGCCCCAAACATTTAAATGATGTCATGGATAAATGATTTTAGATTTAGGATATAGATATTTGTAAAATAACATAAATTAATAAAAAATTTATTTATTATAGTGTTACCAGTTTTCTTCAATATATAATTTTGAATTAGTTTACATGCATATTAATTATATTATATTTTATTTATTTATTTATTTATTGTGTGTGTGTGTAGAAATAATTAGCAAGGGGCAAATTATTTGAAATTACAAGGAGACTGCTGACTCCTACTTTAACCAAGCTGAATGTAGTCACAGTTCATGTGTTGGTGCAGAGCAGTCAGATGTCCCTTAACAGGAAGAGATTGTCAGTCTTTTGACCTACAACCATATGCCCTCCGGTTGTAATACAAGAGAAACAGTATAGGCTTGTGTCAAATCCTGTGTGTACCAAAGGTTCAGTAGCACGTGTGTGTGTGTGTGTGTGTGTGTGTGGTCTTTCCATGGCCTTTGTCTAAGCTCCTCTTCAGTACTCTATGTGTCCAGTGGCCAGCTGGCTGAAGCGGACTGGACCACAATCTGCTGATAGAGAGAGTGGGTGAGAGACATGAGGGCATTACTGTTCCTTCATGATCCCACCTGCTCATTTCCAGACTTAAATCTACAACACCTGCCACAGGCTGTTACAAAGACATTGATGTAAATGCTACAGGGTTAAAGGTCACCACGCCACACTGCTTTACTGTCACACTAACCGGAGTGTATTTGTATTAAATTCTGGTCAAAAGTACAAAATTATTTTATTCCACTTACAGTATGTTGCAGTAATCAATCTGTCTATCGCTATTTATACCCATCTATCTATCCATCTATGAATATATACTATCTTTAAACTTCAAGGCTTTTTAAACTTTCTTCCAGACTTTCAAGCTTATCAACCTTTTATTTTCCAGTTAAAAGTACAGCTTTATGAATTTCAATTATATTTCATGACAGTCAGATTAGAATTGCAATTCTGCATCTTGATGCTACTTAAATTTAAATAGAACAAGAGAGTTACATTGGAATTTAAAAGGCATATTTGATTCAATAATTATGCTGGTTTAATTTTACAGATTAAATAAGATCGTGAAATAATCATTATAATCATAAAATAACATGAAAAATAACATTTAAAAAAGAACTTTTAACGAAACACTCTATCTCTCTCCCGCAGGTGAATATGCTGATTGGTATAGTGGTCTTCAACAAGCTCATGTCTAGAGATGGCATCTCAGACAAGTCCAAAAAGCAGAGAGCAGGGTAAGTGAAGGTCAAAGTGATGGCTATATGATACCCATCTGTTTCTGGATTTGCACCAAGTCACTCATTTACCACTGGCCTGTTGAAGGTTTTAAAATATCCTGTCAAGTATTTGTATGAGCCAAATAAATTACCCATGCTCTCTCTTTCTCTCTCTCACACACACATACACACACACGGCCACTAAAAGTTGAAAAACATCAGACTGAAAGCCAAGATATGACAGCTTCATTAATGGACTTGTATTGATTTGCTGGCCTGCTAACCTCAGGCTAGTCCTCTGATAGCTCTGTCATTAGCTAAGTGTATATTCATTGTTCATGTAACTGCATATGCTGACAGGATCAAGGAGCCCTCTTGCTTTTAAAACGCTTGTTCTGTTTTGCCTTTGTTTGATTGGACACAAAGCAGAGTGATCCATTAAACACTTGTGTTAATGAGTGGACCGCCACATCCCTCACCTCAAACGAGAGGCTAAATCGCACTGAGAGATTGAATATTCCCATTCCGCTCCGTGAATCCGCTACCTGGAAACTTCAAGAGCGTTCTCACAGCCCTTCGTCTTTAATTAAACTAACGCTGCATCAGAAACCCCCATTTTGAAGCAAAGCACTACATTGTTTAATATGAGCCCACGGTTCAACTGCTGTCAAGCTCATTGTCATGCATGAACATGTTTTTGCTAGTTCTGTACTGAAGGCATGAGAACAGCCTTAATGCTCGCAGTGCAACTGAATTAGAGCATCTAATAGCTACTGATAGCCTCTCCGCACTGAGTGTATGCTGTATAAATGTCATTTAGATATGTGGCATGGCTTTGGTGGACCACCATACCAGCGTTTTGGCAGGAAACTGTGGGTCTTACTAATTGAATGAAGAGCTAATCAGAGATCTGAGCTAATCCAATGACTGGATATTTGTAATCCCTCCAGGCGAGAGTACGTTCTGCAATTTTGCCCTAATTGATTTGTCTTTTTTCCACTTTTCTTTTCCAGTAATGTTTATGTATAAGGGAGATCAATGCATGTTGGGAGCTGCAATGGCTAACTATGGATTTTTCAGCTAGTGGCTTTGATATAAAATGTCCCAGAGTGTAAATTTAATTGGACTCATTTTCATATTCACACACTCTCTCATGTTATCTTTCACATGAAGTACATATGCTGTTGCATTTTTTTATTTATTTTTTTCTTTTAGTTGAGCAAACATCACAGTTTGTTGTTCATATTTAGGTTTTATGGTTTTGCTTGTAAAATTATTACATTTTACAGCCAAACTCTTTATGCTTTACACGTTGCCTCAAAACATCCAACTAATTGAGAGGGGGTGCTTTTACTTTTTAAAGCAACCTGACTGTACCTGGCGGGAAATAAAATAGAAACCCAAGCTATATCTAGAGACCGCAGTATCAGATAATTGGAAGTCATCCATTGAAATGCATTAAAACCATTCAGAAACCTTAGCAAGAAACCCTAATCATATAAAAAAACGTAGTCGTAAGAGTTAAATTAATGTAGAGTGTAACTATTTTACTGTTTTTAATTGAATTACTCTTTGAGTCAAGTTTAGAATTTCTGTTTAGTAAATCTGTAAAGAACTGAACCAATGACATGAAAAGTCTTCATTTCTTATTTCTTATTATATTCAGTGTTGAAAACAGTTGTGCTGGGGTCTGTTTTTCACTTAGTATATCTGAGGTGATTTGATAGATTTGATGAAAGCAGATTTGTTATATGTGATAGCATTAATTAATCTTTCTTAATCCATAAATTCAATCATATGACATAACTCACTGTGATTAAATTATGCATCATAAAAATATTTTGAGTTTTTTTTTTGCATTTATTGTGAAGTATCAAAACCACTTAAATTAATAACCCACTTAAACTGTTCAAATCAAAGACAAACTAAATGTTATGTGCATATGATTGCGACAAAATTATGAGATATATTCCTATACCAAGAATGAAATTGGTTTTGTCTGTTATTAGAGATTACACAGATAGCAGATTAATATTTTTGTAGAAACTTTTTTTTTCTCCTCTGGATTCTTTAATGAATATTGTAACGAATTTATTTTATTAATGAATTCATATTAATTGTATCTATTTATTATTATTATTATTATTTTTGTAACAATGTAGTTGGTGAATAATCTTAAATCTTGTCCTTAAAACAAGAATAATTTACTCTGGAAGTAAAACTACACAAGACATCAAGATTTTCTAAGAAATATATAAATATATTATGAATATAGGTGTAATTTGTATTTTTTTTCCATTTCAATTGGTTTTAGCATAACTTAATTAACTTGTTTTCACTTAAAACAAAGTGAAGAAATAAATATATTTGCATTCACATATTCTCACATACAGATGTACAATTTTTTTTTTTCCTGATTGGAAATGTATTCAATGTCCTTTACATTTTTAGAGCCACTTTTACATCACAGACTATTATTTATAAAGCTGAGGGGGATTGTAACAGGGTTCATTAAAAACTGAACTTCCTGGTTAATAACCTGAGGGAGACCTGGACGTGCTGATCTGCTTTCTAACAATGCTTACACAAACCAGGGGCTCACGGGCGATATCAGGTGTGTGTGTGTGTGTGTGTGTGTCAACAGCGAGAGATTATTCTTCTCTCCACAGCAGCCTTTCTCATGTTTTCACACACAAATACTCCTCTACTGCTACACACACACACACACACATACTTCAGTGATCAGCTGAAGTAGGTTAGTCTTTGCAGCTCCCATCTGCCTCATCTGCTGATTGTTAATGATCTGTGGTCGCATTCTACTGTGTTTCTCTCCATTTTCTCATTTTCCTCCCATCATCTCTCTCTCTCGCTCACACATATGCAAGCTACTTTCACGCTGTGACATTCATTACAGATCTCACTCTGTCGTTGCTGTTGTTCATTGCTTGATGCTGTTTTCTTGGCATTACTTTAATTTTCTCTTTCTCTTTCTTTTCCCTCTCTATTTTGTGTTCCCTTTCCTTATGTACGTGTTTTGTCTTCATTATGCCATTTGCAATTCCCTTACATTTAATCCTTTTACCTTTGTGTCGTTTGTGTGTATTGGCATGAATGCGTGTGTTTGGATGAATGTTTATGAGTTTGTTTGTTTTTAAATGTATTCCTCTCCACCTTCCTGCTTCTGTATGACATACCTTTCTTTCCCGTATAAATATATATATATGTGTGTGTGTGTGTGTGTGTGTGTGTATTGGGTCCTGAAGTCCGCCGTTGGAAGCGCGTAGCAGGCTGCTCCTGAAATGCTCCAAGTGCGGCGTGATCTCCAGTACCGCCCTGTCCAGCTCTACCGCCAGCAGCGCCATGTTAGTCTCATTCCATATTCTCTCTTTGTCTCTTTCTTTCTCTCTCCATTTCTTTCTTTTCTCTCTCTAGAGCCCAACACTGACAGTAAGAAACAGAAACTCTTCAAAGAGACACCCTCCTGTCTACACACTACATCATTTTCTTAAACTGCCCTCAAAGAAGATCGTTTAAGGCATTAAAGCACTGCAAATCCTTGAAAAGACATTGCAAAAATGGCTTTGGAAGTCGATATGTTGTTTGTTTGTCAAATATAATTGTACAGAAACACAATTCTGTGCAATAAATTTTGTAGCTGAGTTATAAATGTGTTCAAGACAGACTTAGGGGCTATTCACATAGAACATGGTTTTGCTTTGAAAAATACTAGATGTGGGTGGTGGAAGGGTGGAAAACACAAGGTCTCAAGATGCTTTTTTACAAACTGTTAACTGTTTTTTTTTTTTCCCTTTCTATTTGGAATGCTTTTAGGACACCATGTCAGACACGCAATGCAAATCCAGTGATCAAACATGTCTGTCTAGAACATGTTTACATAGGGGGAAAAAAAATGTCCCAGTGGAATAGAGAACCTGCTCTGTGTGAAGAAGTCCTTAGGGACCATTTATTCAGTGCATTATTATTTTTATTTTTTGCTTACATATGCGTACATCTTTGCACTTAAAAAAAAGTTATTATTTTTTATTATTGTATAGTTATAAAGGTTATTAAAACTAGTTTCTAGAAAATTGTTGTTGTTGTTCAGACACAAAATATTTTAAATTTTTTGTGTTAAATATTAAAAACAAAAGATAAAGACAAAATAACACTAAACGTCTTTATATCCAATAGTTGTAAATCAAAAAATAAATAAACAGTCAATTTACAGTCAGTAATCAATAATTAGTTTTGCTTGTTTGTTTGTTTTTGTTGGTTGTCCATCTACCAGATTGCTTTAATAATTGGAAGAATGGTCATGTTATTAAATATTATTTATATGTTTTAGATATTTCATTTATAAAATATAATATTTTTATTTTATCAACTTTTTTTTTTTTTAAGCTAAAGGAATGTGTTAAATTAACAACCATTTCAACAACACAAATTCATGCACATAGTCACAAACATGGAGGATGGCACTCTTTGAAGAGGTAAAGAACCGGAGTGTGGATCAAGGACCACCTCTGATTCTTTTGGCTTTGAATAAATTGGACTCATCTCTGCTATTTGCTGGAGGGAGTCATGATAATGAAATGAATGATATTGCTTCTCTGTTCCTCTTTCTCTTTGTCATATTTTGTTTCTCATCTCGTCCTTGCCGTCTTGCTTTTTCTTCTATGTCTGCGTTCCTGCTCCATCCCAACACCACGCTCTTTCTCCACAGTCAGTTAGGGGAGGACACTGAATTTGAGTCATGCTGTTTCACATTTACCAATTCAGTCTTGGCTTCCTTTTTCTGCATTGTTGTTATATGATCATGAGAACTCATACTATAGATTTGCATAGAAGCGAATCTCTTTCTCTGTCTCATTGCTAATGTCTGTCCCATCACAGTCATATGCAGGAGACTGAGTCAGTGCAGCGTGAAGATGTTAAATCGATGCCCAGCTGTGGTGAGCCCTTGCTTGGCTGAGCTCAGGCGGACAGTCCTTACTGACACCTGATATTTATCTAAATAGGCTCTGCGTGATGCAGAACCAAAACGCTCCGGCAGGATTAGCAACATGTTGGAAATTCATCAGGGCATGTTAGCATGAGCGCTCAGCATTATGAACAGCAATTATTTGCCTGTTTTGCAAACAAACTGAGAGTGCGTCCTGAGAATGAATGCAGAAAATGAAACTTGGAAATCTGCTAAATATGAAGGAAATTTCAATGCAGAATGTTTTTGATGTATTGATGTAGTTTGATGTAGTTTACTACAATTTAAAAGTAAATTGATAAAATACATAAACTACCGAATTTTACATGATTGCTATTATGATTGTATTCATTTATAAGATGTGCTTAATTCATCATGAGTTATTTTGAATCTATCTGAAATAAATAAATACATATGTGTAAAATATTAAAATATGAAATCTGCTACATATGTACATTTAAATGTAACCTATTTTTTTAAGTATTTGCACGTTAACTTAGCATATTAATTTAATATACTATAAATAAAATATAAAACAGCAATAAATGGACAAATTACTGAATTTTATATTATTGATATCATAGTCATATTATTATATTAATTTGTGGGATGCATTAACTTCTTTAAAAGTTATTTTAAACTTTCTATCTAAAATATACAAATTCATTCAAAAAAAAAAAAAAAAAAAAAAAATCTAAATTCCCCTAAATTCTACTCTTTGAATACCCAGTATATTGCATGCATAAAATGTAGAAATCACCAGATCTGTGATATCAGTTTTCTAATTACTGGGACTCTAATGACTCATTAAGTATATATTTACGCTGTATTGACACTCAGTTAAATGCCTGTGGTGCAGAACTGGTCTCTAAACCTCATCAGCACCCTCATAGCTCAACTCTAATTGTGATAATATCTGATGGCTAATGATTCCAGGTGCAGTGATGTCACCACCTTGCTGCAGGGAGGATGAACTGCGTTTTGCTCTGTTTTCTCTCTGCACAGGGCCTCGTTATGGAGCTCTTGTGTGGTTCTCCCTCTGTTGGCACTCACGTGGATGTCAGCTGTGCTGGCCATCACAGACCGCCGATCAACCCTCTTCCAGGTGCTCTTCGCTGTCTTTGACTCAGTCCAGGGATTCGTCATCATCACCGTGCACTGTGCCATGCGCCGAGAGGTCAGTGGGCGGCATCAATGATGCAACCGGCAATTATCCAGTTTTCTGTGTAGAAATTCTAAGAAGAGTCATAATTATAAAAGATAAAGTTATTGATTAGTCAAAATGTTTTTTTTTTCTTTTTGGGTCATCTTCTACAGGTCATTAGAATATGGGTGTTTAATGTTATTTATTTATTTATTTAAAGTGCTGTCAAATAATGAATTGCATCCAAGCATTTTACTGTGTATATGTATATAGATATAGATATATTTATATATAAATATTTAAAATAAAATAAAATAATGAAAAAAATTAATTATGTATATGTTCATTTGTGTATATATATATATATATATATATATATATATATATATATACAGTATACTATATTATGTAAACAAAAACTGTTATTTAGGAGGTAATTAATCATGATTAATCATTTGACAGCATTTATTTATGTATTTCTTTATTTTATAAGATTAAATGCAATTCATTGCATCCAAACGTTTACATAATGCAAGTATGCATACTGTTTATATTTATATAGCAATACACAAACATACACTACTTATTTTGAAAATATTTACATTTAAATATATTTAATATATAAACATAACATATTTTTTTCTTAATTATATGCATGTGTTTGTATGCATGTGTACATAATATATATACAGTATACATGCATATATTATGTTAACAAAACCTTCTATTTAGGATGCGATTCATTGTTTGACAGCACTTAATTATTTATATATTCAGTCGTTCAATCATTTTTTTTCCCTATGTTTTGTTTAGTTTTTACAAGTTTTATGCTTGCAGAGATCCCTGGATCTTAGAGCTTAGAGATCTCTGGCCTCTGACATCAAAGAGTTTGAAAACTTTGGCTTAGATAACCCTAGTCTTCAGCACAGTATTATATGCTTGTGATTGGCCATAACAATATAAGAAATAAAAGTTTCACTGTTATACTGCCAGTCTTAGAGGACAGTCGGAGGTGTATTTAAATGGAGATTGGAGTAGGACTTTTATTTGAGTCCATTATTTTAAGGCCCACTTAGGAATAAAACTTGGCTTGGACAGCTGACGCAATCAATTTTTTGAAATAGCGTGAACTGCTTTCACGTAATAATGGGTTGGTCTGACTGGCCATAAATAAAACAACTGATGGATCAAACTATAGTCACATTGTAGTGGGTCTGTAGCCAAGATTCTCTCCAGCATGTACAGAATCTTGGCTGACTTTCACATACCAGGTAAATCAAAATATGTTGTTGGAGTTTAAGGAGGGAGAGAGAAAAAATCAGTTCTAAATCGCTAAGCCATATATGTTAAATCAATATCGCAAAACCGAAGGATTAGAGTAAAATAAATCCTGGTATTATTTTAGTAAATATATGAAAATCCCTGGCAAGGCTTTGATGTAATCCCTAATAGCTTTAGCAAAACAAGAGAGTTGAGTGTAGTTTGTGCACCGGATGCTTGCGCTATATGCAGTTTGATGTGCGAAGTACACTTTGAAATAGAAGAGCCAACAATGGAAAGGCAGCATTCATGATTAGCACAGGCAAATGAGCGGAGGATGATTTGTGGGAATAGTTTGTTCTCATGCATTTATGAAGATAGAGAGAGTCTAGAAGGCATGCCGTCGGGTGTCATTCTGATACGTCTGCAGCTTTGACTCGGCAGACAGTCATCCATAAACAAGCTCTGAGAATGAGACGGTCTTGCGAAACAGCCTAGCGTTCCTGCACATCGTAATTTTAGTTTGCGGGGAGGGGAGCAGACTGATTACAGATTCTGGTCTAGGCCGGCGAATAGTGTTGCAGCATGATAACTCATGCTCAGTTGAATAGAAAGAGAAGGGATTTGCTAAACAGTGCAGAGAATGTGCAGTCAATAAATAAAGTGTTTCAACAGAATATGCTTGATGCTATTCGGAGGACGCAAGTAGATTAAAGTGTCATTTGTTCAGCGTGTAACCTTTGCAAACCGTAAAGGTCATGGCAGATCAACCACTTGGGATATGTACAACATGTTGTAGAATTAACTTGTCTCAAATGTGCCTCCAGTGAACACTTGTGATGAGATTTTGTCTAGATCATGACTGAGATCAAGAAAAATACAATAAACATATTGTTAATGTTATAAATAATAATACAGTTTTCCATTTTAATATATTTTAAACTTAATTGAATTGAATTTAGACTGAATTTCCAGCAGCCATTAATGCAACATTCATATATATATATAAATATATAATAGAAATAAAATTATGTTATATGATATATGTTTTTACTATTACTTTGCCGATCACAGACTGCCCCGTGACAAGCTGTTGTATCCCTAAAACAAATTGCACTTTTTTGAGCCATCAATGTATCAAAAAACAGTTTGATCAATTTCTAAGATCTCTCTTTACACTTGCATTTATCTCTGTCCTCATGTGATTAAATCACCTGAGAGGGGCCTTTGCTGTGCATCTAGACAGTCTACGAAAATATTGGTCATTACCTGCTATGTTCTTTGTTGGCAATAAAAGCTCTGATCTTCCCAGTTGGGAAACACTGTGCTTTCACTTGGTCATTCCGTAGGCGTTTTGGCCATAAATCTGTATGCAAATAAGTGGCATCCCGTTGCTAAGGCTACACGGTCGTCAGGGGAAACAGCCTATCACAGTGTCTTTTTTTTTCTGATTAAAGGGAGTGTCTTCTTCCCTTTTGTTGTAGAGTCCGTGCGTCTGCAGTTATGTAAACCCCTCCTGCAGAAATGCAAACAGGCTCACTGCAATGTATTTCATTCAGGAATATAAACTAATATCAAAGTTTTATCACAAAGAAATCACATACAGATGCCCTCTGTAGATTACTAACTAGATTCTCTTGAGTATATAGAAGCTGCTAGTGTCTTTAAGATATTTGCTATCATCATTAGTTGCATTTTAGCAACAACACAGAATGGATATTCACTCCTACTATTCTTTTTTTTTTCTAATAATGATATAACAGTCTTAAGAATCACTAACAGTCTACGTGTTATACAGTGATTGAATTAAGTGATTGATTAAATATTTGAATTGTATTATACTTATTCTAAAATGTTTTAGAAATGTATGCTTTTTTAGGACACCCTCACTCTTGCTTTATCTTCTTGGATCTGTGTTGACAACGTCCCTGTATTCTTTTCTTTGTATTCCCTCTTCCGGAACCATCTTTTGTCTTGCTCTCCGACCGGCCAATACCTCATTTTCTGCCATTTTTCAGAAACCAAGAGAGACTGACAACCCTAACATTAGTGACTGACACCAGCAAAGCACATGCTTCACAGACAACTGTCGACTGTGGTTCCATCCATCTAGCACATACTAACCAAACTCACTTTAAAAATTTAGTTTGCACCTCTTGAAATTTTAAGTGGTTGCTTTTGTTATAGAGTATGGGTAATGCTCTCTTTTATACCTGAGGACTGACAACCATATTCTGCTGCAGTTTTTAAATACAGCCCTAAAAGGCATTAAGGAATGATGATGTTTTTGTATTTGTTTTGTTTCTTTAAATTACTGTTCCATGGTTTTAGATTAAATTTAAGATCTCTGTGAGTCACCATGGTTGTATTCCATGTCTTCCCACCTCAGGTACAGGATGCAGTGCGCTGTAGGATGGGTGGGTGCAAAGATGACAGTGAAAACTCTCCGGACTCCTGCAAGAACGGCCAGGTGCAGATCATGGTGAATAGCATTTCATTCCATCTCATCTCACATGGAACTCTCAGAGGGTCGGCGTCTCCCCTTTTAAACATCATGGGCTACTGGGTGATGTGATGTCACATTTTACAAGCCCAGCCTACAAATGTTGACATACTCTGCTGTGTTAGTGTTAACACAAAATCTTAAAAGTTTTCAGTTCAGTTTTTTTTTGGCGTAGATACAGCATAGACAGTAGAATAGATATTATTCTGCAGTCACTTAATACACAAATCTAAAATAAATGTAATTTCTTTCCTAGTTGTCTATCGTTATAGAGATAACCCGCTGTGTTTTTGTAACTTATGTGTGTTTTTAACATAAACTTGTGTTTAGTTGATGGTTTAAGTGCATGTTTAAGCTGACATGGCTTTAAAACGCATGACTTTAGTGGAGTAGACATGCTAATCAAATCCGAAAGAAAAAAAATATTTTAGCAGAATATGTGATTAACAAGCTGTAAAGGCACATCCCAATCCTGTGAAACAGGGCAGGAAGCAGCAGCTCATTTGCATTTAAAGACACATGCAAGAAAAAAGCAAGTTTTTGTTGTCACTCAAAATAGACATTTTCAAAATATGTAATAAATGATCTCTGGGGTATTTTAAGTTACATTTTGAGACGTATTCTGGGGACACCAGAGACTTATATTAGATATATGCATAACAGGTGCCTTTTGAATCAGAAGCTTTTGAATATCATTGCATTTTTTGTTTGTTTGTTTAAGATTAACTAGTTGTGAATAAAATTACCATTAATTATATACAATACAAAAAAGCAATCAATAATATCAGTAACCTGTTTAGCACTTATGGGGTAATTTCGTATCATTTTCAAGCCCTTTACCCAGTGCCTTGCGGTGATTTCAAAGACTAGACTTGCATGTAACCATGGTAACTACAGCAGGAACCCTCCAAGTGTGTGTGTGGATTGGTTTGGATGAGAGGGATCACCACCCCTGCAGGTCTGCTCCACCTTTCAGCTTCCTCACTTCAACTCATCCCTCACTTTTTCTCTCTTCCTACCTTTCTCTCCATTCTGCCTCTTTGCCGGCAGAGGGGCCCACACCGGCCAAGCCTCTACAGTCAGGAGCAGTGTGGCTCGCTCCGATATTCACCTGGGTGCTGCCAAGGCTGCCACCAAACCTGCCCCGCCCACCCTCCTCTAGCATTGGCCAATCACAGTCATGGACATAACCACACCCACATTCTCAATCACAAGCATGCCCACAGCCTCAACCACAACCATGTTCATACTCTGAACCACACCCACGACAAAAACCACACCCACACCTTGAGCCACAACCACTTGTATATGCTTAACCACAACCATGCCCACGTTCTCCGCCAGAGCCAGAGCCTTGTCTTGGAGCACAATCACATGACCGTACGTCTCTAAAGTGTGCTTGATCGCCACGTGTTTGCTTTAGAGTTAGTGCTGTCAATTTTAGAGGGTAGCTGACAGCCTGGCGTGAGCATTTTAGGCAGCTAATTAGATAAGTGGTTAGCTGTCAGCAAGTTATTTAGTGCAAAGTAACTGCTTAGATTCCGTGGTTTTGCAGTAAAAGTTTGCATAGTCATAGGTCTGTTTTCTGGGCTCATGCCTTTTCCTTTTAACTTCAACATGCAGGTATATGCATACATACAGGCTGATCTCGCTAAAACTGTTCTGTAGCGTAATACCCTGACTAAAGCTTAGTTTTGAACTCCTTTGAGAGTCAATTCTTTTGGCAGCAATAGCCAACGCTGCATTCCAATGAGGGCCTGGAGTTAAAAAGAGCTGCTCTGGGATGGACATTTTCGGTTTACCCTGAGGGACTCAGTCAGTTTGTGTCCATTGTACTGTATCTTTTTTTTTAAGAGTCCTCCCCTTTATTCATGAAAATAATATCAGCTTTGTTTGTTTGTAAAGTCAAGCCCAGCTGTGTCAGACTGCGGTATGCTAATTTATGTTCACTTTGGTTCATTGTAATTAGTGCTGGTGCTAAGGGATCTGCTATTTACTGTAGAGGTGTTGCAGATGTGTTGCATTAGACTAGTACTTTGTCGAAACGCAGCGTGGTGATTGCTAAAATGAACAATTTGTTTGGTTTTGATGGACACTTTAACCAATACTGCATGTAACAGCCCTTAGCTCCACCCTTCATCATACATAAACTGTATGACCCAAATATGAATGATCAAGGATCGGTCTCTATAGGTTTAGTTTACTTGTGGACAGCAAGTTTGTAACAAGCTGAAGTAATCTCTTCTCTGTCCTTCATTCACCTACACAGACGGACTTTGAAAAAGATGTGGACTTGGCATGTCAAACAGGTAAGTACTTCTGGGACCTCCAATTTTCCTTTCACTAGCGCTGTCCTACCTCTTTGCGTTCTCATTTTTGCACTTTCCTCACCATTTTTCCTCGACTTTGCCCTGGTTCTAATGCAGTTTGTTTGGTAAAAATTGTTAATGTAAAGTTAACCCTGCACATCATTGTCTCCCCCTCACTTGCAGAAAGAGGACACCCATGTAAGTCTCACTCTTAAGTTAGAACATCCCTGTTTGCATGTCATTTGTGTTAGTTAGACTATAGTGTTTGTTGTTTTGCATAAACTGACACAAATGTGCATGTCTGCTTTTCAATGGACTTATCCTTATCTAGTATAATTCACCCAAAAATACATATTCAGTCATTAATTACCCTCATGCCATTCCAAACCCAAAACTCCTTTGTTCATCTTTAGAACACAAAGATATTTTTGATGAAAGCTTAGAGCTTTCTAAACCTGCATAGACAGCAGGGTTACTGAAATGTTGCCAGGCCCAGAAAAGTAGTTAAGGATATAATTAAAATGGTTCATGTGACATCAGAAGATGAATAGTCATGATTTTCCTTTCAATATGTACAAAAAGTAGAATCATAGCTTTGTAAAATTACGGTTGAACCACATAGACTATTTTAACTATGTTCCTACTACCTTTCTGGGCTGTGGTAGTCGCTGTCTATGCAGTGTCAGAAAGCACTTGGATTTCATCAAAAATATCTTAATTTGTGTTCTGAAAATGAAGATCTTACGGGTTTAAAACGACATGGAGGTGAGTGATAATCACAAAATTGTTATTTTTTGGTGAACTATCGATTTAATTTTAGCTTGGAGTGTTAAGTTCCATGAACCATATTTGGCAGGTTTAGTTTTAACACTAAAAAAAGGCTGTGCTGCAGCATTGGCGCGGCAGGTTTATTAAAGTCTAAACTTATCTTGGTCTGTAACGTGAATATTATAAGAATAGAACAACTGATTGTTTTAATCAGTTTTGTGGATTATAAACTACCGTTACTGCAATATCAACCTTATAAAATAAAAAAAATAAATAAAAGTAAAGATATATAGTGCGTTGTTTTAAATATATGCACTTGTTTTGTATTCACTTCTTTTCTTTCACCTTGTGGACTGAGTTGTGTTGGCTGTTAAATGTGACCTTATTAATGATGTATAAAACTGGTAGGCCATTATGGCTGATGGCTTTTGTGCATGGCTTATCTTCCTAACCCTACCTAATTCAAGTGAACTCCTACTGTAACACCTCTGGGGCAGCAACCTTTGCTACTGTCCAACTTCTGCATGCCAAGACTTCTGGATAATAATTCACCTGCCTAAAAATGTTTGTCCTTTCCTGTCCTCGCTGCCTTACCTTTACTTGTTTTTTTGACCTCTGCACTGACACCCTCCATTTCCATGCACCATGACTGAGCTCATTTTCTTTTGTCCCTTTTCCCATCATTCCCTCCACCGATCACATTCTCTCTGCACCCACTCAAATCAATCTTGCTTAATCTGTCACTGCTTCAACCTCTCTCCAAAACATTTGGGCTGTGTACCTATGGGTACTGCTGTGTAACTATTTCCCATCCCATCCTTCCTTTTCTGTCTCGCATTGTTTTGGCATCCAACTATGATCGGTTTCTCTCTTGGTTCTTTGCCTCTCTGTCCATTTGTGTGATCTTGTGCGCTCGACCTCTGTTTCTGTCTCTTTCTTCCTCCCCACTTCTGTCTATCTGTTCTCTTTCTCTCTTCCTTTCTCCTTTCTACCTCAGTCATCTTTAAGGAGGTAAACACCTGTAACCCTGCTACCATAACTGGCACTCTATCCCGCATCTCCCTGGACGATGAGGATGACCCCAAGTTGGCAGCTCACCAGGAAGGCGTTAATTTTAGCAGCCTGCCTGGGAACATCCCACCCCCTAATCTCCTGGTGCAGGTACCTCCTTTGGGTCCACTGAATGAGCTAAGCGAGCAACCACTAAAGAAGGAGGTTAATGTGGAGCAACAAGGTCAGCATCAACGAACTGGACCCATCTACCTGTGCACTGAGAGCGGGCTGGGCTGGGCCCGACCAAACCCTTCTTCCACACAGGAATCAGCTGGTGGTGGAGGTGGGGAAGGGGACTACATGGTGTTACCACGTCGGACAGTCAGTCTCAAGCCCCCTCCTCCAACCCAGGATGAGGGGAAACCCTTGAACATTACAGTAGATGACCCTCCTTTTCCTCCACCCCCTTCACCCATGACTCTGCATCCAGCAGAGAGTGAGGCATACCCTGCAGACTTTGCAGCTGTGGACCACATCAGCATGAACCTAAACCGCTCCTACGGCACGCTCAAACAGTTGCCAGCCCACACTGGGCACACGCATTCCCACACCAACACCCATACCCTGCAGGTCAAGCAAAATCGACCATCTGTCCGGCAGATCCTCACCTCGGGAACAGTGGAGCGCACCAGAACCCTTCCCCGCAACCTGGGCAGCACCAACACCAGCCTCTCGGCTGGATCTTTGGAAGTAAGTAAGGGTTAAAGAAGGGATTCATTCTTTCACAATATAGAAGCATCACTGCTGAATGTCCCAGGGTATTTTGGAAGCCACCTGCAGTTTTGGCGAAAAACCTAGGAGCACAATAGTGTTGTAATTTCCCAGCATTCTTGCCAGGAAAAAGGGAACTGGGGACCACATAGCACAGAGAACCATTATGGCAGGGAAATCTCAGTTAGATCTGCACAAAACCATGACCAAAACAAAGCACAGCATGAATGCAGCGAAAAACATGCCAATCCCAACACATCTTCCTAACCTAGCATCAGAAAATTTCTTGCTAAAATTGTCATAATTCACATGTCATTCCCAACATGTATAACTATCCTCTGTGAAACGCAAAAGAGGATATTTTGAATGTTTTTTTGAAAGTCAGAGGGGTCCATAACAAGACAAGACCCTATTTGCTTTCCAAAGTAACATCTTTTGTGTTCGGCAGAAAAACAGATCTCAGTTTTGGAACATGAGGGTGAATACTTTAAAGGTATTGTTACAATGGAGAAATGCAGAGGCTGAATTATCTTATTAGTAATGTCTCCTTTCATTCCGGTGGTTGGATGATGCTACATCATCTGTAGTCCCCGAGACACCATACATACTGATCATCTAGCAACTCTCTCATCAGTCTGTCACAGGAATGCATTCAGGTGTGCCTTCTATACCCACAGTCTCCTGTCAACATGATGTTACACAACTTAGTGACTGCATCGGTGTGTGTGTATATGTGTGTGCGCAGTTGCTCTTTTCTCTATAATTACACTACAGCCCCACAAGGAGAAACAGCAGATGGTGAGAGAGAAACAGCCAGAGGAAGTGCCTGAGAGAGCCTGCACTCCTTCATTAACGGACACAAAACCTTCCCTCTCTGTCTCCTACACATAGTTCTTGGGGCTGGGGCATGAATTTCTAAGTCAGTTGTCAAACTTAGAGTCAACATAATATGTAGGGGTTTTTTTAGCTTTTCTTACCAGCCAAAATAGGGTATGAAATTGCAAATAATCAGTGAATGGAGGTGCATAAGCATGGTCTCGGGAGGTCAAACTAGTATGAAAACTTCAGTTTATAACAGTGATTTGTATAAAGTTTTCTAGCAATGATTTTAACAAATAATTCACAATAAAAGTATAACATATAATACGGCAAACACAGCAAAATGGGTATAAGTAAGGTGGGTTAAAATCGTCCATACATTAACCTTTTGTATATATGGTCTAGTTATAATACTAATTGGTCTTTTTTGTATTTCCCTTATTTGAAGAAAATTATGTGGTTGGCTGAGCTTTTTCATCCTTGAATACCACATTCACTCTGAAATTAATCATATTATGGAAGCAAAATATTAATTTCATGTTGACTTTAAAAATCTAATTAATGCTTTGACAGCTGACCATAAAATACACTTAATATTTCTCATTCATTCTCCATTTTTCTGTGTCTTACACACTCATAAGTGCCTGTAAATGCAGCCGCAAGTTAGAGTATAAACTGTTTTGTAAATTACTTTCATATCAGTCATCATGCCAGAAAGGAAGCATTTTGCCAGTCTTTAAACTTCGCTTTTCTTCTAAAGAACTCAAGTTTGGTGTCGTAAGGTTTTATTGGGCTTGAACACTGATGGGGTCTGTAGTGCTTTGGCTTCCTTTCACCTCACTCACCCAGTGACACCTGAAGTAACTTCGTCAACAACTAACTTGTTACTCATCCTCCCTTTGTGAGTGGCATAGTAGCATAGGTCCGGGTCTTGACTGGTTTGTGTTCTGTGAGTCTGAGCTTGTGACAAATTGCCACAGTGTTTACAGACACTATTGGTTAACTGTATTTGTGAGTTTGTTCCAAAGAACTCTTTTTATTATAGACTGTCTCTACAAGAAATTTTAAGTTTCCATTACAAAAGAAAATGGAAATAATTTTAATTTCGGATTGATTTACAGGATTGGAAACCCTTCAGAAGTACACATATAACACTTAGCGGACACTAATTACAATACAATACTACAGTGATAGAGTCCAAAATGAATACTCATAGTCTTACACAGTTTTTACAGGACTCCATGTGGCAACATTATGTATTATTTGGATTAGCCAATAACATTGTGAGGGGGAAAATTCCTTACCACAATAGGTCTTCACATTTTTGTGACAGTTGTCATGTCACTGAGAGATAGAGATTGGCTCATCCTGTATGTGTTGCTATGAGTGACAAAATGATATGCAGGGTTAGGTCATTAATGTGCTTGGAAAAGGTAGCTAAGTAACCCCATTTTCCAAGGACACACTATATGGTCATAAAGGATTTTCAGTCAAGTTTGTTTTGCTACCTTTTAATGGAAACTAGGTGCAGGAAAGCATGTTGTCCATTGGCATATACTATGAACACCCTAAAAATACAAAGCTATAAATATAAAGAAAATATCTTAAGTTGCCCTTTATTAAACAAGTAAGGGAGATACAGATGCACGGGGCCTGTAACAAACATTTATTGCTGTTTGGTCTTCTCAACTGACTCACCGAGTGGAGCATTAAGTTAATTTGAGACCCTGTACATTACAAAAAGTGCAAACAAACTAATTTTGTTAGAACTAAACAAGTTCCTACTGAGCAAGTGGTTTTGGTGTTTATGTAAGGGATAATAGACGTGTAGCCGGTAGTTATCGCAAAATAAGCCCCGACAGTGTGATCACCGCTCCAAAGTAATAACGCATAGCCGGTACTACTTGTATGTTTAATATCCCACCGCGACAACAAAGATTACCGTT
>JAUCMS010000038.1:256967-283271 GCA_032357445.1 Enteromius radiatus
ATAATAAGCGGGATAATAGACGTGTAGCCGGTAGTTATCGCAAAATAAGCCCCTTCAGCGTGATACAAGACCTGATCACACTGTCGGGGCTTATTTTGCGATACTACCGGCTACCCGCCATTATCCCTTACTTAGAGATGTTTATAAAATATTATGCCATTTTGTAAACATACCACAGTTTCTGCTGTTTGCATTATATGCAGACAAGAATATTGTTTTGTTTGTTTGTTTGTTTTTGTTTTTTCAAAGGCTCAAAGCATCATCACTTATGCAGTTTTATGAATACAAATCCGAGGCCTATCCAGCCAGTGGCCTAATCCAGCTTGTTTGACACTTTCATTGACCCAATTAAATATCCTAAAATGATGTCATTACATATACTGTATTAGTTCGGTTTCAATCCAAAGATAAAACACCCACTAGAAAAGCAGTTCAGTCAGCAGAGGGATATTATATGCTCACTGCACCTGCATGAGGCAATTGCGTCATGGGCGCCAGTTTACTCAGGTGCTGAAAGATGTGCAGTTGTGATTGATGGTGTCTTCTCTCCCCCTCCCCCTTCCCCCAGAGGAAAAGAGTACGGTACTCTGAGCTGGACTTTGAGGTAAGACCCTGTCCCAATCTGTCCTCAGACTGGTGTTTGTGCTTCTGTCCAACATTAGAGATTTTTTTGGACTCATAAAGGAGCCAATGATAGTTGCTGCTCTGGTGCTTGTTTCCCCCCATCATGCATTTAGTATTAGCAACAGTCCTATCCATGGCAGAACTGCTTAGTGTTTCACATGCCTTGATTTCTTACTGTAGTTTTTTTCGGCATTCTTTCAAAATAGGGTGACCATATATTGTACATAATATATATAAATTTACCTGTACATATGTAAAGGGTTACTCCACCTCAAAATTAAAATGTTTTATTAGACGCTTAATGTCGTTTCAACCCCATAAAAGCTTTGTTCATCCTCAGAATGCAATTTAAGGTATTTTGGCAATGACAATTGGGAGGCTTGTGACTCATTATGGTTGAACCACTGATGGCATATTCAGCCAATGTCTTTCATACTTTTCTAGACCATGCATTTTACTTTGCAGTCTAAAGGAAAGTCACAAGCCTTGCGGTTTTCATCCAACATATGTTAAAGCTTTTACAAGGGTTGGAACGACATCGGTATAAGTGATTTTCATTTTGGGGTGGAGTAACCTTTCAATATATAGTATATATTAACCTTATTGTGTGTGTGTGTGTGTGTGTGTGTACATACAGTTCTTTTCATAAGTTTACATACCCCTGGTAAAATATGAAAGATGTTAATGAACAAAAATAGAAGGGATTATAACTATGGTTTGTTATTTTTTTTAGCACTGTTCTTAATGGTCTATAGAAGGTCAACCTACCTACAATATCAACAGACAGAGTCACTGGTTTGTTCTAAACCCTGTGTGTTCAAACTTGAATCAGAAGGGCCAAAGTCTTGTAGAGTTTAACTTTTGCTTGGCTTAAACGTCTGCCTGGACATTTCTAGTAAGACCTTGATTAGCTTGTACAGCTGTGTTTTGGACAGTTTTGAAAACCACTGAGTTAGACCATCCACTTTCCAACAGTTGTTGTGTATGATGTTGAGATACAATGTTTCACACTTGGGACAATTGATGGACTAATATGTATTACAAAAGGTAAAAACCTTCACTGTTACTCAAAAAAAGGCTTTTTGGCCGTTTGTCATTTTATGGTAATTCTGACACTCTTGGCTGTTAATTGCAATTTACAGCTTCCCTGCAGTTCAAATACAGTTTAAACATTGCGTAGCAGTAGCTATGCTCATTTAATTCAGAAACTGTTCTGCATTTAGCATTTCAAAAATCTGGTCACCCTATTTCAATATGACATCGTTGATATGTCATGCTAAGTAACGACACCATATAAAAGCAGGATATGTTTCTGAAAACAGAAGGATCAAGGCTACAGAAACACTGAACCAGTGTAGAGCTCTGTAAGTGTTGAGTGACTGGCATTATTGTGTGTGAAAGAGATAGACGGCATAATGAGACGAGTAGAGACTGCACGTGTATGACTGAGGCAGCCTGGAGGGCACCTCCATGGAATGATCAACTGGCAGGATCCAGCAAATCTCCAGTCTAAAACATCCCAATCCATTTTCTCCAGAACACACTTGTGTGCATTTGAACCAGCTGTTCGTCAATTACGTTTGAAAGCTAAAGTTAAGTTATGACTGGATATTTGCTCTCCAGTATGGAGGCTTCTTCTCAAACAGAGGTATGTCTTGTTACTAACGCATTCAGATGCTTTTAGAGCTTCATAACCTTTTCCATCCTAGTCAGTGTTGCATGAGATATTCTCCCTCCTGTCCTGATAAACAAATCGAGGTTGACAGTAGACTAAAATGATTTTAAAGTATTTAGCTAATCATTTGTGTTGTTACAATGATTCATTTGGAAAAGTTAATTGGTTTAAATATTCCTGAAAATACATAACAATGTAGTGCATTTAGTTTTAATCCATTAAACAAAATAGTATTCGACTAAACTAGGTATTGTTTTCTGGTCAGGCTGGATTGTTATGTGTTCTGGCACTCATATTTTGACAAGTAGAATTAACACAGAGCATAATAAAGTTTTAAATGGGCGAATGTGCTACATTAAAAGCTAAACATTTTATAAAATATTTCTAACGTTGGTAGCGCTTTAATAAAAGAAAATTGTAATATACAGTAAGCACTTACAGAAAGCTAAATAAACCCAAAATTATGTTATTTTCAAAAACATACCCTAGTACATGGATGCTTACATGTGCAGCTCTGAGTGAACACCAGCTGTGACTACAAAACAGCCCATCCAGCTTCCAACCACCTCCACCAATTCCCAGACTTAATTGGAAGTGTCTGTCAGTAAGAAATGATACTGACCAGAGAGCTTTAACACTGATAAATATCCATCAGAACCAATCCGTTTTACTTCTCAATCAAAACACCACCCTTCGACAGGATTTACTTCGGTAGCCGTTGACCCAGCTCCTCCCTGGCCTGCCCTTTCTTATTTTTGCTTTTGTTTCTTTTTGTTTTTTGTTTGTTTGTTTTTCCCCTTCCTTACAGAAAGTGATGCACACTCGCAAAAGACACTCAGAGCTCTACCATGAACTCAACCACTCCACCAAGTTCCACACCATAGACAGGTATAACAGGGACCCTGCCATGTCCTCCTTCAAGGTAAGACCCCTTTAACCCTGCGACCCCACACTGATACCCATCCCTGATATGGTCAAATCGTTCACCTTAATTGAAATAAATATCACCATGTGTTTTCTAAAAATGTTGCCTAATTGCGTGTCAAACAGGAGTTTTAAAGCAATAATAACCGGAGCTCTAAATTGTTTACTGGTGGAAACTTTTTGGTTTAATGTTGTATTAATGTCTTTACTGTAATTCCTTTTAACCTGCTTTAAAATTACAGGGATTAAAATGCATAAACATTTTGATATTAAATATGATTTGAATGGATATGTTATCCGATATGAAAAAATTAATTCTATCATCATTTATGCACTCTCACGTTGCTTTAAACCTGTAGGATTTATTTATTTTTAGAAATAACCTATATACAGTATCACAGAGGAAAGAAATGCATACATGTTTGTAACGACGCAAGGGGGAATAAATGATAACAGAATTTAAATTGGGTGAACTATCGCTTTAAAAGTTAAAAAAAGAAAGAATGTGAGTTTGTATTGTGCTACTTGAATTTAAATTAGAAAAAGGAAAAGTTTGAAATTGCACCTGGTGTTTGAAAAACTCATCTTTATCAGCACATGCACTACTTTCCATTTTTCCAAGCCTTGTGTTTTGTAAGCTAATTAATACAGTATTAATAGTTGGATCATATTTAGTCTCCTGCCATTAACCTTCTCAAAGTACACCTGCCCGCTGCAGCACTGTCTCCTATCTGCTTCCCCTGGAAAGAGCTGACTGTTCATCTTTGCATTAGGTAGACTGCTGAATCTTTAATGTTCTATTAGCAGAAGGAGCATTGCAGATATCCACTCACCAGTGTCCAAAGGCTTGTGTCATTAAGATTTAAAAACAAATGCCCTGTGGAAAATTACCTGCCCGTAATTTGCGGCAAGTGTATACTTTGGTGGCATTTGCCACATGCTCGGTTATTTTTCATTTGGATCATGCTGTCTGCAGCCTCGGTTACAGTCTATTTCAGCCCATTAGATCCTTGTGCTGCATTACGTTTCACCAGAGGTGTTTCCTGGAGTTGCCCTGGCCACTGGAGCAATTTGATTGGTCCCCCCAAAATTCTATCCATCTCTTAAGTTATCACTGAAGATATATGTAGTGTTCTTCTTGACAACGAGTCTGTAGCCTACATGGGCCACCCCAATCAAAAAGGTCTGAACACTCCACTACTGGATAGCTTCAGACAAGCATTAGATTAGAAGTTAATGTTCTCACATTACAGAGGATAAAATGTTTTCTAAATGCTTTTCTAATGTTTTGACTCTACAGAGTTTTTTTTCTGACAGTATTGATGAGTCATGACGCTTTTAGCATTTGCCTTTCAATTCCCAAAATGAAAGCAACTGCAGCATAAAATTCTTTTGATTCCATTCCACAGGTTTGATTATATTGACAATGCTGTAATTACAGCGATAATGGTTTGCAGGAGAGTTGAAAACAAATGAAATTGCACATTTGTAATTATTATAATAACTCAGTGCCTAAGACAATCAATGATGTGGGTTTCTTCTGTAGGTCAGGACCCATGCGAGACTGATTTTCCACTTATTTTTCATAATTAATTTATAGAGAAATGGTTATAAAATGCATGATAATAGTGCACTTTACAGGATTCTGCTGGGTTCGTAACCATTCAACATTACATAACTTTCCCTAAAACCAGCCTACCTCATGAAACAACATCTACCTCAAACAAAAAAACAAAAAAACGTCATAACAACAGATCTGTGCTAAAAAAAAGTGCCATGCCAGTGGTCTTTGAACCCCTCTAACAATCCGGCCGACTTCACAGGTTCCTCCTCCACCACCTCCACCACGCCAATCTGAGCCTTTAACACGGAGAATGAGCTTCGTTTACAAAGAGAGCCAACGTAAGCATGTCAACCAGACCCAGTATTCTCAGCCCCGTGTGATAGGGCCCTGATTTATGAAGGCTCTCATTGGTGCAGTGTAAACACTCACTTTGTAGAGTCTAAGAAGTGTAGAGGACTAAATGTTGGGTGTTTTTTCACATTAGGTTGTGTTAACTCAGCGTGGAATATTCCCTGCCATGTTGTGATGTACTGTTGTAAATCACACCTCCTTGCGTTGACATCGTGCTTGTGCTAGTGCTTTTTTTAAACCCCCTCAAGTTTTTATTTAAAACCAAACCGTACTTATAAACCCTTATAAACCACAAAAACCTCCGGTTAAAATGATCAAAATGTGTTTTAAAAGATCATAACCACAATTTAATTTGGCCACAAATCTGCGTTAAAGCGAGAATAACCCAATTGGTGTACGGTAAGTAAGCACAGACTTCTTCAGCAACAAGGTGATACTGATGTTATTAGAAGTTTGGTGGTTGGTGTGTGTGGGCCGTTAAAGAGATGAGTGCACATTCAGGGAAAATCTAAGCCATTTTTCCCCTCCTGTCTTATTGTAGACTTTCCTTTTATCCCATTGGATCATTCTAACAGCTGGTGAGGAAAGTGAGCTTAGTGGGGTCTCTAACACATCCAAATGGCCCCTTCTAGACACTGTCCATTTCTTCTAATCGTTTTTCTCTCTCTGTTTCCCTCCTACATGCACTGACTTCAATCTCTCGTTTGTAGCACGGGTTCGCTTCATCTTTTTTTTTTCTATGGGGACAGTGGAGGCGCCTTAGTCACTTGCAGTCCGTTAAATTGCTTGTGTTAGTGCGAATGGAGCTTGATGCAGTTTGAAAGGCAGTTAACCTCTAAGTGAAGATGCTGGCTGGGCTGATAGCTGTAGCGGAGGCACCCCATATGGTCCCAAATGGATGAAGGACTGGTACCCTGTGTTCAATCTATTCATGCTAATGGGGATCCTACAAATGAACACAGCAGGGAACTTGAGAGCAGAGGAAGGCAACAGTCTGGCTCTTGAAATATGTATTAGCTGAAAACTTCTGCTCTTACACCCACTGACTGTTTTACGAAAGAGTAAACATCATAAATATATGCACAGAGTTAGCAATAATGTAAGATTTGAACAATTCCCTAACCTAAAGTGTTAAACTAATTCACTTATCCCACATAATGTATTTTATGGACATGACTGATGCTTTAAATCATGTAGTATATTTCTATGCATTTTTTCTTATGAAGGGTGATACAGTTTGGTTAAAAAATCATGAACTTCTTAAGGGTTAAGGGTATGAATTTTTTTTTTTTAAATGTAAAAATATAATTTGCCATGTAAATGACTTCACAAAAAAAAAAGATAATTCATAAAAAAAAAAAAAAAAATTATATGTAAAAACATTGGCCACCATATATATATATATATATATATATATATTATTATTATTATTATTATTATTATTGTATATTTATGTGTGTGTGTGTGTGTGTGTTATGTTACAAATCTTCACATAAAACAAATAAAGAATATAGAATATAGTCTTCTGGTAAAATAAATTAGCTAACCCATCTGTAATCTAGACAACACTGGCTTTTTCCTCAAAAAATATGATTGCAGCTAAAATATGTATTCTATAAATTACATCTAGGTGTTAAAGGCCTTCATCTGCTATTAGAAAGTTTAATCCAAAGCATGATTACATTCTGTGACCCTATCAACTAGTACTACTCAAACTGCTTTCTAGTATAAATGGCTCATTAAAACTTTCAAAACCCTATAGCACTGATAATATACAGCATCAGTCGTAGAGTGGTCTCATAAATCTAAAATTGTAATTGTCATGCTTTAAAGGTTACGCTCTGAACATTTATCAGTACTCGCACAGTGTGTGTGATTATAAGCACGCATTAGTGTGCATCTGTGAGTGTTTACCTATTCTTAGCGTGTTTGGTTATGCCTCGATGAAACAGTTTCTCTGCAGTTGAGCTTAATTATCGGTATCTGAGCCCAACTGCGAAGTTCAGGTGTTTGAATTAGTTTGCTACAATGAAGACGAGTATGCTTTCAACCTTGTCGATTTTCTTTCATAATAGTTTCCTCATTTACTAGAGCTTCATCCCTCTCGGGTATTAATTGAATAACTTCAACTTTTTTTTTTTGCCGTCTTGTATTTGCCTTTTGTGCACACAAAATTAAGCCCAAACTGATATTTTCTTTACAGAGTATTGTGTTGACCGAACCTGAAGCAGATGCACCATCAAACAGCTTAATGAAGGGGCTTAAGCTGGAATGGGACTCTTACACACGACAAAATGCTAATTTGCAGTCTGTGCCAATTAAGACATAATTAGTGAGATATGTCATGTCTGCAGATTTCGCCATGTAGGACTCTTTTCCTGCTGTAATGTAGCGCAGCTCATATCTGGATCATGGCATAGAAGTAATAATATTTATTTTTGTGACAGTTTTGTGTCTATTTTGCCCTTTTGTGTTTTTTTTTAACATTGCACTAAGTAGAATAGATTACAGACTATTAGCAGAGCTGACATAATGCGGTATAACTCAGCAACGGCTGTCATAGCAGAGAGACCAGATAAGGCTTTTAGCGCATTATCCTTTATACATAATGTATGACTTTATAATGGAGGGAACTCAGAGATCATGTATGCAATGAAGGTGACCGTATATATCAACTTTTATTGTGGTTATCCGATTATATTTAATGCTCCAGGAGTTAAGATACACATTCCACTGAAACCAACAGCCTAATCTGGACATTTTCCCATAATTCTGGTCTTTTGTTCTGGGTTGGAGACCCCAAAGCTCACTAAATAAACATAGAAGGGAGAATTTGCTAAAAACACTGCCCGTGTTTGCCACAAAAGTAGCTAAGAAACTACAATCTTCCATACTTTAATTATAATATTCTTATATACTTTAATATATATATATATATATATTGCTCCAATCCAGCTGCCTGAACTGTTTTAAAATGCTAAAATTATATTTATAGCCAGTTAAAATGTTCTTCTCTATCATTTGATTATCTTTTGATGAATTGGCACTCCCAAAATTTTAAATAGTTTTGAGAATTCGCCCCAGACACTCATCTCTGATGAAGGCCTTGTTGTTCTGTCCTGCTTCTCATTCTGTGTTGCATACCCACATTATTTTACTTGATCCACTGTACATTATTACCTTTTTTGTTATGGATTTTCATGTATTGCTTATTTTGTGTATTGTTGCTTTATTTTTCATAATGCATTGCTGCCTGTCTTGGTCTTTCCTTGGTTTGAAAATACATGTTTTCTGTCATAGTTTGACTGTAGCCAGGCAGTCAGCAGACCCAAGGGCGACAAACAAGACAAAGGTAACAGCAGAAAAAAAAATCATCCAGAGAGCAGTGTGTTTGAGCCATAGAGTCACAGAGAGTGTTTCTTTGTGTCCTTTCCACCCTATAGTCGCCATAGAAACTTCTAGACCAGTACAGCACTCCCACAGCGACTTAACTTGCTCTCCCCTGCTGCCCGGCTGCTATAGACACTGCTCCTTTCACATCTTTCCTTTGCTTCATTGTGCAACAGCTGACTTCTTCTCTGACCTGTGTGTTCTCATTTGTGTAGTAGACACAGACTGTAGGTTGTGCTCACTGCTGTGTTGCTGTCTTCACACACCTATTGCTAGTTCTCGATTACGACAGTTGTTTAACTCTGCAAAAACATAAATTGGTGAATCTTTCTTGGGTAAAAACAAAGGAGTGACTTGAAAATACCTTCATTTATCTATACCTCATCAGTGGTGTAGGGTCATGCAGACTTTATGTATTCTTGCTGATGTCATTTCTGCCCATCACTGCATTCAGAAATGAGAGGAAGGGAAGGGAGGGTGAGGGAGAGGCATCCATTGTTAAAATCTGTAAGAATCCTCTATAGGGACTAGCTACAAAATGAGAAAAGACAGAATAGCTCTTTTCAAAATGTAGTGAGCTGGCTACCAAGACAACATTTTAAGGCTTGTAGGTGCACTCCTAATGTGAAAACAATATAAAATGGTAAGCAGCTATCCCGTCTCCCAATGTTTCCAATGTTCGTCATTGGATAATTTCTGAGGAAGCACGATGCACATCCTTTGCAAAGCAAGGAATCAATCTCATAATTGTAAGTGCAGTGAAATTTATCTTATCGCTGAAATGCACTACTTCCAAAATATGAACAGATTTTAAAACAGTGGTCTTCTTAAACTTGGTAATATTTTGCAAAGAAAGTCTGGGCATTATACACACTACATGACCTCAGATTAATGGAGTGAAATCTGCCCATCATACAATACAAGATTTTTAAAATCAGCTCCACCCAAATCTGCAGACTGTCTCTGCAAATATCTTGGAAAAAGTCATGTAGTGCATCCCAGCCTTAAGATGACAGACACAGATGCAAGAATACAGATTAGCAATACATTTCATACAGTATTAAAACTACCCAGTCTCACAGCATTTATTCATGGCAGGGACACGTTTATCAGTATCACTTTCAAATAAGTTCAAAGTCCTAAAACATAAAACCAAATTGCGTTCTTGTCTTAAATCAACTTTCTTAATCCACTTCAAATGTTGACTTCTGTAGTTGAATCTACTTTATTTTTAACTTAGCGTCATGTTAAATGTATCCAACATGATGGTAGAGAAAAATACATTATAAATAATTATGTAACAGACCAAGACTGTTACAAAGTTAATTACACTTAAGTACAATCTTGATACACTTTATTATTTTTAAGTAGCTTATGCCTGTGTAATATTCTGTGATTGTAATGTAATTATAAAGGTATTACATGTATTTAAGCTGTGTACTGGTAGGTCAAATCAAACTAAGGTGCAGCTAGATAAAGTTTACAGTATAAATACACATGAAGTACACTTAAGTACACTCTTGATATACTTTAATTTATATAGCTTATGTTTGTGTACTTGAATTTAAAATTGTGTAGTATAATGTCTGCAACACATGTGACAAATGTGTAACAGTAGCAGCTTATTACGTCTTCGTAATTATAAACTGTACGTACAAACTGTTCCATAACTTAGTTACATGGTACAGTAAGTACACATTGTTTTTTTGTAAGTACATCGGCTACTACTAAGCACTTACTAGGTAATTATTCTGTATTATGGATACCTTAAAATAAAGTGAAAAACAAATCAGAACTGCAAATGGAGTCAAAAGGAAAAAATATATAATTATGCTTAATTTTATACTGAAATGTCAAACTATTTCAAATTAGCTATTTTAGCATATATTAGCATATATGCAATTTCTTAGCAGCATGCTAAGTTACCACATATAAATTATACTATATAGAGCAGTTCAAAAATCAATAATAAGGTTATGTTTTAGTTAGCAGGCCACCTTAGATGGTAGGTAGAAGGGTTATGTATCCATGTCTCTTATTTTTCCTCCAAATCATCATAAAAAGTTATTCTCTTTAGCATGCAGTGCTAAGTTTCTTCTTGTACTGCAGTGTTTCAATACAGACATGTTCGACTTGATTCATATATGCTGAAGTTAGCAGCCGCCTCTCTTGAGCATAGTGATGTAGCCATTTAAGTTGTCTCTGTCTGTCTTTGTGCAAAAGAAATATGGAGGGAGGGAGTGCACTTGCCTCCAAAATTGAATCCATAGACTCCTCCATCAAGGTAACAAAAATTCAAACAAACATCGCTTCCCCCCCAGACATGTTCAGTGACTGTGATCCCCCTCCTTTTCTCTCTTTCTCTCTCTCATACTCTGCCTGTCTGTCTCTCCTCTCTCTCTCTCCCTCTTTCTGTGTCTCTCTTCCTTTATTTTTCTTTCCTCCCATCCTCATTTTTATTGCAACAGAGGGAAAAGCGATGGAGCATTTCGTCTGCCGGAGGTGAAAAGAATTCTTCGAGTGTAAGTAGAAAAGGCTTGACAAGGAGAGATGGAGAAAGCTAGAGGAAGTGAAGAAGGGTTGTTGGGAGCGAAGCGATCGGGAGGAAGAGAGATGGAGGGGAAAGGAAATACGCAAGAGCAGCACAATCGCGTTAGCATTCTCTTAGGAATAAAGTCAGGCTCCTCTTCGGCATTAACAACACTTCTGCTCGACAAAATGTTCCTTCTTCAGCGTTTAGCATGCAAATTGGCTGCCAGATTATGCTTTTTGTATCCATTTTGCCAACTGTCAGCCTGTTACATTGAGTGAACTATAATCAGGCTGCTATCACCCCCTTGTGGACGAAAACTTGCTTACATGAGCCTACAAACTCAGGTTTATTTATTTATTTTAGTTGTGAATGGGAGCCAAAAGAAAAGATGTCCAGTTTGCAGTCTACTTGAAAATGTGATAATGTGCATGTGTGAGTTTGGTGAGTGTATATGTATTTGTGTTTGTGCTCATATTTCCATTTCCATGGTAACCGGCAAACCCATCCACGCAGCTCAAGTTTAAGCCTCCATCTTTACCAACACTCACAAACAAGAGGAAGACAGAGAAACTTATTCTCAGTCATACCTCAGACGAGTCATTTACGTGGTGTTGTCCAATCTCCCCGATCCGTCACACATGCAATCAGCGGGCATTTGAGCTGAAGGGGAGCCGACAGTAACCCTGTAATTGATCGCCTCAAACCTTTCAAAATATGCAGGTTCATACATCTCATTTTCGGGGCAAGCTGGAAATAGATTTGAGAGGAGGGGAACTGCAAGATAATTTTGAGAGTCCCCTTCGAGTGGCCTGCCTTTCAGTTTTTTTTATATTCCTACAATACCAACTTCATATTGCCCCAGTCTCTGTGTGATCAGATTAATCTGCCACTACTGTATAATGCAATTTACCTACCATTAAAAGGCCGTATAGATGTAGGATACACCATTAGCCTCAATGGGATGGAGAGTGTATGTGTTCTGGCCATCTGAAGTAATGAACACCTGGAATAGTCGGGTGGGTTGCTATATGTTGTATAGACAAGTTGTAATGTAGAAAGACTATAAGGCCATTTAGTCTTTATGCTGCTGTGGAAACATGCATTCAGGCACATTAAATGCGAATTACAAATGCCCGAGTACATTTCCATTAGTTACATTCCAGATGAGATAAAATGTTGTTTTTCAGTCTTCCAACGCTCTTCTCGTGTCTAAAAATGGCCATGGTAGTTATGGTTATAATCGTTATATTTTCTGCCAGAATACTGTAGATAAGAATGATATTGATATTGTTAAAGAATATATTATAGCGCCGGCTAACCCTGAATGTGTATGTATTGTGAATAAGTATGTATATAGTATATTTTAATATAATTTATTTATTTATTTATTGTTCATGTTTTTTATTTTATTTTTTTTAATCTGTAATGTTGATAAAAAAAATAGAGTAAAGCAGTAATATTGTCACAATTTAAATGATACATTTTCTGTTTTAATATATTCCTTTGATGGTAAAGATAATTTTATTTATATTTATATTATTTATTAATATTATCATTATTGAAAACAATTTACCTTCTTTTTTTACAGGATCCTTTTAAAAAATACAAAGTTTAATGGAAAAGCATTTATTTGAAAGTCTTCTGTAGCATTGTAAATATTATTACTGTAGTTGTAGTTAATTTATGCAACCTTTGTGGAATATAAGTATTAGTTTATAGTAAATACTTAATATTTTAATATGAATAAAACAGAAAATATATATTTGAACCCTTTACTTTTGAACAATAGTCTACATAACTTATGGTTAGCCACTGTTGTAATAAAAATGTAATAAGTCCTGTGAATAAAGAAAAAATAAAAATAATAAATCTAAGCTGGTTGGCTGGTCTTGGCTGGCTTAAGATGCAAGTAGCTGGTTGTAGAAGGTCTCGAGCCTGGCCAATCTGGTTTTAGCTGGTCGTTCCAGCTAAGACCAACTAAGAAAAGATAGATAGTTAAGGTTAAATTATGTAATCACTGTTTATGCTCTGGTTTTAATTTTAATGAGTTTTTTTCTGTGTATGTGCATATTCAGGACAAGTCCACCACAGATGACCAGCGATCCTGGGACAGCTTTAAGACCATGACCCCTGAGCAGACGTGTGGCTCCAGCGAACATAAAGACAGACTGGAGTTACGCAGTAAACCCTGGGACACATCCTCCGCCAACACACCAGACACATCCGAAGGAGACTTCCAGACTGAAGTGTGAAGAAAACACACACCTACAACAAACTGAGAGACAGCTAAACCCTCTTACGTACTCACACTGTCAGTGATCTTCAGCAAAACGTGTTCTAAAGGATTCTGTACTTGTTTACAGGTGTGAGGACAGACCAGAGATGAAGAGTGCTTATTCTATATTTTCACACAGAGACATTAATGAAAGCGTGGGGACCTGGAGAGTATGGTAAAACATTTTTAACAAACTGTTTCTGAAATGTCTTGATTTTACTCCAGAATGGATTCTCTTTCTCCTGTTTGATGATTTGGGAATTTAAAAAATAATATTTCTGCACCCTTTTTTTTTTTTTTATATAGAGGAACGAAAAAAATCAGTACTGAAGATTCGCACACAGTTTAATAACCCCTTAGGGTTTTTTTCCTCCTTTCTGTCTTCTCATTCCTTGGATGATTCAAGTTCCGTTTCCCTTTTTCTTGCTTTGTTTTTCTGGGAAGAGAGGGGGAAAGTTTTGAAAGTATTCATTAATATGTGCCATCCTCTGCTTTTTTTTTCCTCTGCATCAGACGTACTGTACTGACATGCTTTTTTTCTATTATTCTATTTAGAATGCTTGTCCATCTTTTATTTTATTTTCTAAATGTTTTTTTTTTTTTTATATATGCCTAAACGATATTGTTTTATGGGCGGAAGTAGGTCATACTGCTGTGTGATTGGGTTTTAAGTTTCAGAAGAAATTGTGCTATACAGTATGTGCGATTTATTGTCAAATTTGCATTCGTTCACACCAGGGAAGCATCTTTGCTCCATCTTACACAAAACAACCAAAAGAATCCATATTCCAGTCATAAGAAGCTTTGGTGTTCCAGAATGGGCTTATTCAGTAAGAGACACACTTCCAGCTGAGAACGTTTCCATTTTGAACTAATGCATAAAAGTGGTGCTAAGTTTCCACACTTCTTCTCCAATCCATCTTAACATTGTGCTATATTTCTGGTCTTGCAAAAAGTAGTTCTTTGCCATGTTTTCATTTGAAAACTGGTGACTGCACCAGTCATCCTGAATTGATTTGGTTTTATTCCTGCACTTCGACTATGGAGTTTGACAGTTGGCTTAATGCTAAGCAGACTGCAGAGGTTATCTTTGCTAACCCGCTTCTCTTTATAACCCGTTCATTAGTTGTGTTGGCTGATGTAACTCCACATGGAGACTCGGAAAGCGAGAACGAGAGGGTGAACGAGGAAGAGAGAGGTGTGGTAATTATCTTGGGGGAATAACGATTTGTCCTGACATTTTCTTACTTGGCGCAAATTTCATCTGCTCAAAGATCCCTGAAGTCAGCATATCATATAGGCACAGATGGTAAGACTAGAGCATGCCATTTCAACCTTTGCAAGTAATCTGCACTAATGGGGAACATGGGCTGCCTTATCCCTATGAAATATCTCCAAACTACCATAGCAATTAAAACGAGTTTTTCGTCTCCTGTCTCTGTCCGCAGTGAAGAAAGACTGAGTACGAGTCTCATATTTGGAAAAGCAATATTGTAAAATCAAGAGTGCTGTTTGGCTGATATTTAGTAGCGTGTTTGTGATATTACTTTTAACCGTTCGATAAACAAAATGTATTCTTTTCGACTAAATTTGACCTTTTTTTTTTCACGAATGAGGCAAAAATGCAAAAATTGGAAGTGCAAGGCCTGCTGAACGGTATAGCACTTTTGCAACACTGACCAATCAAATTTGAGTACCGGAATTAAATTATTTTGAAACAAATGAATGTTTGGACTTTAGATAAAGGATTGGTGAAAGGAAGTGATGCAATTGAAACCTAATCGACCTGATTTGGCATCTTTACACAAACCCTGCTTCATTTACAGTGCCTGTTTCATTTATGTTGCTCTTTTGTCTGATGCAGTCATCGACCGTTTTAACATTTTGTCATTTAGCTCCATTTCCATCTCTGTATATGAGTGTTGTTCTGCTTGTCGATGCTGGAGAACTACACTCCAGAACCCCACTACACTAACTATGTTTTGAACAGATTTATGTATTGCTCTTTAAAAAAGGAAAAAAAAAATCTTGAGAATGGCCTTACAGTCACATAAAATTTATGAGATATGTATTTTGAACATGTGCATTGTGAGGAGGATGATCGAAATGTTGGAAAATGAGCAGCTGAGTGTGGATGTATTGAAGATTGATTATGTTTGTTTGGACTTCCTGATCTTCAGGATGTTTTTTTCATGGCTTGACATGTTTGAAACTTTCGGATCCTCCCCCTGCCAGCACACACAATCTCATTGGCTCAAGAAGATGGTTATCTATCACAGAGAATCCTCCTTGCACCGTTTAAGTTTTTTATACATAAGATTGTACAAAGTAGTCCTCTACTGTTTTCATAGAGTGTCTTTTTATATGAAAATAAATTTTCAAACTGATGAATGCCCTTGTAGGGTTTTTCCTCCTCACGGTATAGGTTTCCCAATCCCATTGGTAAATCCCAGTTAGGAGAGAATTGGGGGATGGATTTCTCATATTTTACTTTGCAATTCACTGTTGTTTGCACTATTAATCTTTAACTTTGATATACATTTTCCACCTTTATCTGCTGCAAATTAAAGTTGTTTTGAAATCTACAGCTTATTCCTAAATGTTGTTTTCAAAGTACATGGGGTGGGTTATAAAACGTGTTGTTTCTCCTCTTCAGAATTCATATAATGGTATAGTAATGTTTATTTATCTCTACGGTCTTATAAATAAAGGTTCTTTGGCATATGTGGTTCTATGAAGAACCTTTAACATTTCTAGAACCTTTCCATTGCACATAAGCTTCTTTCTAGTGGACAAAGTTTAGTTAACTAATGATTCTGTCAGTAATTGTTCACTGAATGATTCTGTAGAGAACCAAATCACAGATAAAAGTCACTCTACCCTAGTAAAAAAAATAACGTATTTGGAATACATACAGTATGTAGCATGCTAAATGCGTTTACATATTTATGTACTTAAATACCCTGGAATTATGCTTTGGGTATATTAAACTGGTTTACTTACAAGTAAGTTTGTACTTAATGCACTTTAATTGTGCAGAAGTAGAGCTGAATTTCAAATAAAGATACAGTACACTGAAGGATATTTGTAAGAATGTAGAACTATTTCAAGTATACTTTAAATATCTTGCATTTAAATATAATGTGAATTATGCACAAGTAGTATGATTAAAATTACACTGAATATTTCTTAAGTGATACTGTATGTCAGTAAACAAAGTGAACTAAGTATGAAATAAATGTATTACTTTTTTACTAGGTTATAAACCATTATTTTTAAGAGTGTGTCTAAATAATGGTGTTGTTGTTGTCCTTTACATTTTTATTTTTACAGAGTCTTGAAACTTCTCAGGAGGATGCTGTTCCGGTATGATTGGTTGTACCAAGATTTCCGTGTTAATGAAGGTCTGTATAATTAGAAAGTTCTTTTCTTTGATAATTAATTTGCAGGTGTCTACTGTGTGCTCTGTATACCCACGGGTACGACACCCAACAGACTTGTCTCATTATTAAAATTCACGCTGATTTTAATCATAAGTTATTGTGAAAGAAGGCTGTTATCATAATGCTTAATGCTGTGGATTTGCAATCAATTTATTAAACTGAAAAGAACTTGGAGACAAGAAACAATCAAAGCTTTGGCGATACTGACAGAATAAATCTTCCTTGGGGTCGCCACGATTTAGCCCAATGATCAGAGCTCTGTTCCAGAACAATGGCAATTAGCCAGCGGTCCATTTCAGACGGTCTGTCTGCTGATAAGCATTCATCAGACCATTTCGATGCTTGTCATGAGACCATATTTGTCCCTGATTGTTTCTGGAAGAAGAAAACAACTGTGAATTCTCTGTGTGCACAAATGCAAATATTTAGAGGCCCTTCGGAAAGCACAAAGATCGCCGGCTTGATCTCCTTGTCTCTACAGTTGAACTGCAAGAGCTTGTGCATCGCTTCTCCGCCGAGGGCCGCTTTGGCCGATTGCCTCACCGTAAATGCAATTGGCTTACTGTCCAATGGGCAGCCACTTGAAGCACATCAAGCCTCTGTGCTATCAATCCGATGTGCTATGCCTGCGAGTGATCTAATGCGATGGCTTTGAACGTGGCCTTCGGGGCCTCTTCACAACTATGTGGGAGTGGGACGAGTGGAAAGGTTGCTCTCTTCAACAGTGGAAGATTCGTGTTCGCGTAATGAGATGTTCTACCCGGCCTCCCGCGCAGCTGCCTGCTAATAGCAGCCATGGCCTCTCCAAATGAAGCTTCGAGAGCAATCTCCTGTTAGCTTGTTATTCCTTAAGGTGTAGTTTTTCGCTCAGTGTCAGTTTTTCACTTCTAATTTAACCGAAATCGGGCCTCGAGAGCCATTTTGCTCTTTTTTACTATTTAGGGGTTTGACCTCTATCAAATAAGGCAAATTGAGACATTAACTCACCTGGCGCTATTTTCTTTAGGCAACAATTTTTACAACATCTAAGCAATTGCTTACAGAGAAGGCATATTGCTTTAAAAAATTGCAAAAAATAAATAAGTAAATAATCTGGAAAACTTCACTGGAAAAAACATGTGACAACTATCCCCGGTCTTCCAAGGTATATGTATAAATAATGTAACGTTCTCCCTACAGGCATGCAAAAATTGATTTCACCTCTCAGAAACAGCATTTCTCTTCTGTCTTTTGAAGCAGATAGAATGCAAGGTGTCCCCCAAACATGCAGAAAATGCATGTTTCATGTGCGGAAGGATTTCATCTTGGCATTAACTAGATGATTTTCCTCTTCTGGATGCCTGAAGGATGGCCCTGGATGAAAGAATATGCTTTCAGGACTGCTCGGCCTCAGGGAACAGCACATACTTCACCCAGCAAGAGGAGCACCAGCTCCATCCCGACAGCGAGACAAAAACATATCCATACTAGTATGCTGTCGACAGCTTTTTATTATGCAGGCAAGAATGTGTGTATACTACTCATCAGAGGATAATAATGGTATGTATGCTCTGCTGGATCTATACATTTCCCCTTGAACAGGAATTTGTAATGGATTTAAGTATTCAAGGGAGCTCTCATTGAAACCCCTCGCAAACTGCTTTGCAATTAACAATCACAATGTTTCCGAAGCATAATTATTGCTGTTGTTTTGTGGTGAAGACAGTCAAGCCCATAGAACTCATTGTTCTAGTAGTCCATATTTTAGAGGATTTATTTTTTTATTTTTTGAGCAAGACAATGAATGTGCATTTCTTTTCTGCAACAAAAAACATGATTTTTTTTTAATGATGCTGTCTGGATTCCATGCTTGCCTAAGTGACCCAACCATGACTTTTAGAGACCAAAACAAATTAGCTGTCTTCTTAAATAAGGTCAGGCTTTATTCTCATTCTCTTGTATTTTTTTTTTTTTTAAGCTCAGCTTTCATACAAGAGAGTCAAAGTAAAAGCTTTCAGCTTTTTCAAAAAAAAAAAAAATCTATTTTGTGCGCTACATTAGTAAATATAAATTAGCAGAAAAAGAAAAAAAGAAAATTGATTTGGCCAGAATAAATGAACAATAGACTCGGGATTCAGGAGTGTTTTGTCTGAGGAGGCAAGGGAGGCAGTGCCTTAGCGAACGAATTTGGAACAAACAAATGCTTTTTGCAACAACCCAGATCTTCTGTTTGTTTTTCAGAGCATTTGTTGTCTAGTGGTTGCAAAAGCAAAATTACAATTCAAATGTCTGGGGTCAATGAGAGCTGTATTTAAAGAAACTACTTTAATTCAGGATGTATTTAATTAATCATAAGTACTGTAGTAGTTGAGACCTTATCATTGCTAAATAAATATGTATATATATATATATATATATATTTTTTTTTTTTTTTTACATATATATAAAATGCTGTAAAATAAATCCTGTTATTTTCAACTTTCTATTAATCAAAGAATACAAAGCAGCACATTAAGGCTGGAATACACTACATGACATCATACATACAGACTCTGTAAATAGTGACAAAGGAAAACTGGGCATCATACACTACATGAGCAAGGATCATACACTACCATACTTTAAAGTTGTTATCAAAACGGCTCTGACCACAACAAAAGCAAAAAGTGTGCCTTGTTGCTAGGAGACATATGACAAATGAACACAAATGTGTTCTAAAATTGTTTGAAAATATTAAACATGCCTGAAAGCCTCCAACTGGATAGAATCTGGAAAGTCTAAAAGATTGGAGTCTGTGACTACCATACACTACCTGGTTTCTGACTTGCTCTGACTTTCCTCAACTAGCGTCAACTTGTTCAGACTGGAAAATCGGGGAGGGAAATCGTGTAGTGTATTCCAGGCTTTAGAATGATCTCTGAAGGGTCACGTGAGAGGATAAGCGTCGACCTGAGAACTCATCGGACGCACCTGGAACTCTTCACCATGGACCAATCGGTCATCCACCCATATAAACCAGGCTGGAACACCAGAAGGGAGAGAATAGTCTACGATGCCGTATGACTTACTCACCCTGTCTTACCTTTTCCCAAAGATGACACACCATGACCGATTGGTTTTTTTCACAATATTACTTTTTACTGTGTTTTTTATCAAATAAAAGCAAACTTTGTTAGCATAAAAATCTTCTTTGACAAAATCAGTATTATTATTTTTGTTATTATTATTATTATTATTATTATTATTATTATTATTAAAGGCTGGCTTAGCATCTTCTTTTTAAAAATCCACCAAAACATAACTACTTTGCTTCTGCTCATCATTTTTCAAAAGCTCTTTCTTTGTGTCTCTAATTTTCACTGAACATTGTGTAGGTCTGCCTCTAAGCACTCTCCACTGTTATTTTTTGCATAGAGGAGAAGGGCAAATCTCAGAAATATGATGCATAATTCACAGTGACTTTCAGGCAGTCAGGCAGGGACCGAGAGCCTGAGGGCTTGGCCCATTCAGAGCTATCTTTGGATGCCAAGCAAGCCACTCCCCTGACTGGAGCTAGTGGTGGCAGAAGAAACAACAGGGCATCCACAGATGTCTAGCGATGGACCCTGAGCACACAGAGAATGTGCAAACATGGCTTATGGTTGATCACAAAGAACTGTTTTCAAGCTTGGCTTCTCGTGTGAGACACAAACGATGTGCATCTTTGTCATAATCTCGCTATCATTTGCACTGTTGTAACCTTTTGTATCTCCTATGCAGATATATAGCTACCCAAGAGTACCTCGGTAATTGGATCAATTACTCTCTTGCGGCTTCTTCAGTCGTGTCCCGCTGTAGAATGTCACGGTATTTCAGACTCATAACGGCACGGTATCTGTTCTCTTGCTCCTTTTATCACAGTGTCACATCGGTGGTCTCGCCGCTAGTGTCATCGTCCTCTCAAAATCATTCCTGTGGAACGTTAATGTTATTCAAAAGGGCAGCCGTGGTTGATGGCACAGCTGATTCTCTCATCAGCTAAAAAAAAACAGATCAGCGAGGCTTGGCTTTATTAAGACTAATTTATAAGGACAAATTCAGGCCCTGTGGTTTTGATATATATATTGAAACACGGTGGCTGGCTTGCTTCCTGCAGAAAGTCAAGGTTAAGCTGCGGAGTGTGAGATCCTAATAAAACCTCTGTAGCTTTGCTTTTCCCCATTTGTGCGGTCTTGTGGGCAGCAGGTGTTGCTGTGACGACACTTTTCCCCGCTTTACCCATGCTAAAAATGAGAACTAATATGGACATGACAAGTCCTGAAACCCTGAAATGGTTTCCAAAACCGTATAATTCCAATGCGCATTCCTGAGGCCGTATTACTTGTTTTATTTGGCACAAGATGGAATCTCTATTTTGGGAGGATTACTGTGACAATGAACAGCTGGCCTTGTACAAACTGTAGGTCATAACAGTTAATGACTGTATACATTTAGGCTATTCATTTAGCAGATGCATCAAAACAAATGAGAAATGAAAATGCATGTTCCTGGATCAACATCTTTGATGACCCTGTAACATCGGTATTTAAAATCGGTATATGGTGCTTGTACATCAGTGTCATTCATTGATCATTTCCTCTAATTTTAGGGATTACTCATGAGTAAGATTAGGTTTAGGTGTAGAGATATGGTCAAGACTAAATTGTTTCATTCAAATGTTTCTGGGTCAACAACATAGGCATGTTGCCAGGTCTGCACAAAACCAGCCCAATTGGTAGGCTACTCAAAATTAGCCCATTCACGTTCAGCCTGCGACAGCAGTATAACAGTAGACCAATTTTGGACTTGTCAACATTGCAACTTAAGCTCATTCACTTTTGTTCATAGTTAATCATAGTTAATGTTACAATATTAATATTTTCCTTTCACACGACTGTTGTTTTACTTCAGAAAACACTGGAGTCAAATGGATTAGCATCATGTTAATTCACTTTTAACATTAAGCCAATGGACTCACATGAAATTCACTGGCATGAATCTGATATATTTATAAAGTAGTATTTTTTTTTATACATGTGGTGTCAGGTTAGGCTTTGAGAAGTCATAGGTGATTATATGTGAGCGCCACTCTCATGTATTATTTTTAAACCTGAATCTGTTTACTTCACTCTTTACCAGAAAAAGTGCAGTTGTTTAAATTGTATTCCTTCAAGAAGTCCATTAGTGATCCTCTACTTGCACATAATTTCACTCAGTAGCTGGCAGGATGACAGTTATTGACATTTGGTTGTGAGTAATTACGATGATCACCAGGCTTTTTGCATCTGTGCTTTCATAAGAACTTTCTTAGAAATCAGCAATGTAGTGATCAAGTGTGCGGTAAAGCCATAGTAGATTCCCATTCACAGGAGGCTAACAATGAATACTCCTGTAAAGTGAGTGCCTCAGGCTATAACCATTTCCTTCACCTAAAATGATGCCATTTCAAAGAGCCCTTTGAGTGCAGCTTCAAATTTTTTCATGCTTCAGAAGACTGTGATATTAACATTACTCAAAGTAACCACAGCAAAAATAGAAAAGCTAAAGATATCAGAAAGGCGAGTGCAGGTTAGGACATTTTTTGGTGCAACCTGCACATCTACCCTTTAGTATATATAAGTGTTTTGAATTGAATTAAATTCAATATCAATGTGAAACTATTATCTAAGGATAGAAGGTGACAGTGGTTTATAGCATTGCCTGGGCTGTCTTAACCTTCCCCTTTAGCTTTTCTCCGTCCTTCTTTATAGTCGTTCTTTCTCTTTTCGTATGCCCCATGGTGCAGACACTAGTAAGGATGGCGTGATAACCCCTTTGGCTGTCCTTTCCATCTTTAACACCCTGTCTCCTCTCTCTCCCTCTCTCTCTCACTATCTCCCCACTGGCTCTGTCTCTAAGATGGAAAACTAATGTCAGCTGTAACAACACTCTGAAATTTACACAACCATGAAGTCCTTTTTTGCATTGTAAAGTATTGTAAATACTGCACTGAGGAATAACAGCATATGCACATTATATATCTTATTTTATTTTAGTTTGTTTATTCATTTAGTCCTCCTCATTTTAAAATATTGTGTAAAGGGAACCAGTTATGCATAATTCACTTTTACATGTTACTTGAACTGCTTTTTTTTCAATACCCATAAATCATAAGCAGCAATGTGACGTCATACTTTACAGGCCCTGCCTTTTACTGTTGATGGACAATTTTCTTTTTACTGGGACATGATAATCAAAGCCCAAGTGTTGCTTTGGCAGAGCATCTGACGTAAGAGCTGTACAATTCTATCCTGGAGAATGGGCCAGAAGCAGTATCTCATTTGCATTTAAAGATACATGCACATTTCTGCTTCCATTCAAAATCATTTGATATAATAAATTACCTTTGGAGTATTTTGAGCTGAAACTACTCAGACACATTCCGGAATCACCTGAGACTTTTATCATGTAAAAAGGGACCTAATAGGTGTCCTTTAAAGTATAACAGCAACAGAGTTATATACTATATATGATATAAACCAAAAGGTTTGGCTTAGCCCCCGAAGCATTTATTAGACAGGAACCAATTAAAGTGTGTAGTATGTAGCTAGCAGTAATTAAAGTTGTTTAGAAGTTTGAACCAGTATGTTTCTCTGTAAAGTCCGAGACACACATTTTGGCTGTCCTAGACAAACAATTGGCATTGTGAAACAATTGTAGCAATTTTTGTGATCATGGCTCCTAATCTGTTATCATAGAGTGTCAGTGTCATACATATGACGGCTGTTGCCAGCACACATTTACAGCCAATAAATATTTGTCATGAAATCAATGTGAAATGGCACTAAAACTGGTGGAAAACTGCTTACCTCAAGCTCACATAAAAACTACAACTGCTAAAATGCGATTTCTTTTTGTTTACCACTCTAGCATGCTACCGATGTTCTATTTTTCCATAGTAACATGCGTCGTAGCACACACGTCAATAGGTGTCTTCATCTGCAGTGTGTCTTGGGCTTTCCATAGCCTATACAGCGAGATTACAGAATTTAATGATGAATCAAGTTTCACAACTGGCAGTGAAGTTTTTGGTATTGTATTGAAATGTGTTTGTGCATAATTATGTAAGATGGCCAATTGATACCAAATGTGGGCATATGTGTGGTTACAAAATAGTGTTAGGAACAATATAGAGAGAGGGTGTTGAGCTAATGAACAGATTATAGCGTAACTTTCTCTACCTTTCGGAAAACTCTTCTTGACTTTGACAGATACCGTATGCTGAGTATTATGACATTTTTTGCCTGTAGCGGCCATTGAACTTGAAATGTCAGACTATCCCCCTTCGCTCCCCTCCCTGTCCGTCTTCAGTGCTTTCTCTGTGAGAGAATAAATCACCATACAGTCAGTATCACATCACACAGCTCCCCCTATGGGCCATTGCCTTCAACACTTTTCTTAAGAAATGTTGATTGCGGTACAATCACACCTGCATACTGATCAATGAGCCAAGAGGTCAAGGTCTACTGAAGGGATTTTAACTTAAAACACATAACTTATTTGAAAAAGAAAAGGCTATTTTATTTAGTTATCCACCCTGAGAGGAAGGAGGGACATTTTGACCTTTTATAAATGATGACAAATGGCTTGCTTAGGATCATTTATTGGCAGAGTTCCCCTCTGCTGACGGAGCTGCAATCCCAGCTGTGGATCAATTAACCTTTGCCTCACCATTAGCTACAGATTGAAGTCCATAGTTATAAGGTGAGGGTTGTGTATTGTCCCGCACTGGTCATGAAGCAGACAGATCGGCCCATGTCACCTTTTCCCAGAACAGGCTGGGAAATGACCAGTGAACTAAAGTGCATCTCAGATAAGTTCAGGGTCAGTGGCCTGTCTATGGCGAATCTCATCAAAACCACCCGCGACTCAAAGAGCAGTCCGGGCGACCGAGCAGGAGAAGGACAGATTGGCCTATTAGAGAGAAAGAGTGAGAGAGAGAGAGAGAGAGAGTGAATGTATGAGTCGATGAAAAAGTATGTGTGAAGAAGAAACGTGGCAGGTTGAAGATGGTCCTATTATCCTTAAAGAGCCCAGGAGAGATCCGTTTCCCACACTCTCTGCAGTCACACTCTATAACATGCTTAAAACTCCCATACGCACTAGCTTACCTTTCCTTTTATCACTCTCCATCTCAAGTTCTTTGTTCCTCTTTTCTGCTCTTTGGTTCGTGTCATTTTTAGGAATGATGTACATGTCTGTAAATGAGGCAGATCCCATGTGACAGGCTGGGAGAAACGTTAACACTTTTTCTTCGTCTTTTGCCCATGGGCTACACAGGAAGAGCTCTGCAGGACCACAGGGAGTCTCCATGCGTGCTTCCATTAACCCTTTGCCATTTCTGTTTCCTCGTTGCTCTCTTTCTTGCACAGTATGCCGACACCAAATGCACACTAAAGGCCCCCTGTCAACTATTTAAACAGCATTTAAATGCTCTTTCAAAAGCTAGTAAGCTGCCTCTGTACCTGCTGCCTACATATGCAGGTCCATATTCGTTTTTCATTATTCTTCAGTTTTTTTGTTCAATTCTTCAATCCCAGTAAACATTTGCCCAACTATTATCAAAAGTATTTCTTAACAAGTACAATAAAACAATTTGTTGCTATCTTACGTGCAGTTTTAGGACAAAATGCATTAGGTATATATACTTACTGTATTGTTAGAATAATAAGACTTGCTTTTATAGTCAATATTCCTCTTGCGCTGTTTACCATCATTGATTTACTTTTTTCCTATAACCAGTTAATTCTGGAATAATCTTCTTCATGAATAATGCAATGCTGCCTTATAATTACGCTAAAAGTAGGCAGCATAATTAAGTTGTCTACATTATCACCAGGAGCACTTCTATGATGCGTTAAAAGAAAACTCACTGGTTTTGATGGTCAGAATGATCATTTATTACTTAATTTATTGTCCTAAAATCTGTTGCTGTTGATGAGCATATAGACTCTGTCCCTCTTTATTCCTGCTGTTGTCTCTCATTATTATTCCCAGTGGATGAATTTCCAGACAGGCATTGTGCAGTCACACAGTATAGAGACAAATGAATAACATTAATCAAGATGATGCAAATGATGACGATAGTTTCAATGTCAAGCTAAAAGTGAATCCGTATAAAGCCTTACCTTAAAGTGTTCTATTTAAATATACAGATTAACAGTGTCAGTTAGCACCAGAGCCAAAGATGGCAGTAGTTTGTGTGTAGCCACCTACACCAAGCGAGTTAAGCAGCTCTGTGAGTGCTGGATGTTGATCAATGTGTGAAACAGGGAGGGAAAGTAAAAACAGATGGTGAAAGGCCACTGCCATTCCTCTTCTCTGACTGCTAGTATCAGTATCCTCTCAGCGCTCTGCTAAATTAAAACAACCACCATCCCATTGATTCCATCTCTGACAGGGGCCATATGTCACGAAGAGAAGAGAAGAGAAGAGAAGAGAAGAGAAGAGAAGAGAAGAGAAGAGAAGAGAAGAGAAGAGAAGAGAAGA
>JAUCMS010000038.1:283371-297685 GCA_032357445.1 Enteromius radiatus
GAAGAGAAGAGAAGAGAAGAGAAGAGAAGAGAAGAGAAGAGAAGAGAAGAGAAGAGAAGAGAAGAGAAGAGAAGAGCGCCTAGATATGGAGACACATTTCAGTGTGAAAGAGTAAAAAAGAAGAGACATAGGTAAATAGAAATCTGATTAACGCTGTGATTGAACAGGGCTGTTGTTTTCTGCTCCCCTTCTTTCCCATCCTTTCTCCCTCTCAGAAAGGGCGATGTGGGGATCCCATGGGAAAGGAGGCATTTGAGCTGATTGCCTGGCTAATGACTGACTGATTCACTCCAATCACACGGCCCCGCAGCCAGATTCTTTGATTGGACACAATCAAGTCAAATGGACCAGAGCTCTGAATCCATCATTATATTTCAGCAAGCTACCCAGGAGAATAACCACCCACCTATTAGAAGCAGGAGGCTCTCAACCGATCTCATGAATCGATTTCGATTCTTGTGTGCATGATTTGATTTTAAAGTGATTCTTGATTCACTGTGGTTCAATCTTGAGGTGACCCCAATGAATGTACCATGATGTTACTCGGCTGCATGTGGTATCTGGGGGCAGGGCATTCTTATTCTGGAGAGCATTCGATTGGAGAAGATCTGTGTAGTGCAGGATGAGTCATCAATATTTTCAATCGATTTTCCTGGAAGAGAAATACATTTTAAATGCTTTTGTCTAATAAAAGTTGTTTTGACTTTTAGAAGTACAGAAGCATCTACGGTAGTGTTCAGAGGTTTGAAGTCAGTATGACTTTTTAATGTTTCTGAAAGTCCCTTATGCTCATCATGGCTGCATTTTTGTGGGCAAAATGTACTTTTTAGCTGTTACTGTTTTTCAATTTTACAATTTTTGGAAATATAATTTATCCCTATGTTGGCAAAGCTAAATTTATTATTATTTATGATTATACATGATGAAACATTTTTGAGAAAACTGTGAAACATACCTTTTTTTTCCAAGAAAGAAAAGTTCTAATAGAAATATTTCGTAACATTATAAATGTCTTTACTGCCACTGTAAATCAATTCAAGGCATCCTTGCTGAACAAAAATCTTACTGACACTGAACTTTTGAATGGTACTCTAGATGACCTCAAAGTTAATAGACATGAACTAAAAGCCACAAAACTCAAATTTGGATTTAATAGAGCTTTTAAATGGACATTTAATTGTACTTAATTGTTCATAAGAAAAGAATGGACATTTATAAAGTATGCTTGCATGAACACAGAATACACACTCGGGAATTTCATGTGCCACACACAGATCATCTTTATTACTTTAAAACAGTGTGTCTTAGGAAAATAGCTGACCAAAAAAGAGTCCTTAAAGACTTATCCAGGAGGGGTTTTTTTGGATTTGGAGTCCCCACCTCGCATTAATTAAAAGAGGCTCTGGGTTGAGTGGCAGACAGCCTGTAGGCTCCGCCAGGAAGAGAACTCAGATGAATTATGGAGAGGGTCTGTAAGCCAGCCAAACTCAGCATCACAATCCACCCCCATCTATCCATTGCTTTTGCCCTTTTCTCATGCTGGTTCTGCCCTCTGCTTTCCTCTTCGCTCTTCCCTCCCTCTTTCTTTGTCACCATATCTCTCTGCATACTGTTAATTTCTCTGACTGGATCAGGCTGCACTGTTGTCCTTGCTTCCCATTACTCTTCTTTTTCCATAATATAATCATTATTATGTCTTGTGTTTTTGTCCACCCTATTGAAAAACAGCACATATTTAGCTATGTTTGGGCTGGTTTGAGCTACATTGGTTCATGGACCATTAGCTGGTCCTGAGCAAGACCTAGTTGCTTAGGAATAGCTTAAACCAGTTAAAACCAGCTGCCAAACTTCAAAACATACCTAACCAACATATGCTGGTTTTTCAACATAGCAGTCATATCAGCTGCCAAATAAATGCTGTTTTTGTTTTTTTACATGGAGTGGGTTGACTCATGGGGGCTTCCATGTTGTCATCACAAGACCCTCTGAATACTGCTCACTTTATTTCAATAACCTCCCTGTTTTTGAACTATTTAGCTTGTAGAATGCATTAATCATGGCTGGCATTAAATGCAGCATTTCTACAGTAGCTGAAAAACAGTCAAAATATTTAGTGAATAAGGTCTGATAATAATAAAAGTCTAAATATTTTAAAAAGCCATTAAATCATAGCAACTAATATTTTGACTTTATTCTCATCATTATGTCTTTATTTTCAAAAAATTACTTTACTTTAATCTTGCAATTTTAGATTTTATTTTTTAACATGGCACTGAACAACGTTGAACAAATGCAATATTTGAAAAAAACAAAAACAGCTGTTATAACGATATATATTTTTTCTCACAACATGACCTTTAACTGCATTTTTTGCATGTGTTTTTTTCAGTAGCTCTAAAATTAAAACAACAATAAGGAAAAAAAGCATGTGTACTAATATGTTGTAAGATAATATATCATGAAGTGTCCCTTTTTTATTACCTTTTTTGTGGTAAGAAAAATAAACTTATTTGAAGATATATTCTCTGGAAAAAAAGGTTTTATTTTGCCTCAGTTAAATTTATCTAGATGGTAAAAAATGTGATCTTTTGCTTTATAAACTTTTTCTTGGCCTCATATATTTTTACACTATCATTTGAACACTGCTCATTCTATTTTAGTTCATTTTTCTTTCTATTTGTTGTGTCTTCATTATTCTGCTGCACCTTTGCTCTATCATTTATCATCTGCCACCACTTATTCCATAGGGTCAGACTTCTCCCCACGTACAGTACGCTGGCATTAATGCTTATGAATTATTCCACTTTCAGAGATGAGAGCTTTTCATATCTATTGAGGAATGACAAAAAAAGTCTTAACTCTGTGTCATCTCTGTTCATAATTGACAACTGCATTGTTTTCGTTAGACCCAATCCTGAGCATCGAAATCCAAACCATGAATCTTCTTAAAGGAATAGTTTACCTGAAAATGAAATCTCATTTATTCAGCCTATTGTCTTGGACGCAAATCTCACAGTTTTGAAACGACAAGAGGGTAAGTGAATGATTTTATACCTTCCTTTATTGCAGTCGCTGAACCTTTCGCTAACGATTATTCTCTCTTCACTTTTTATTATTTTTATAAGCACCAATTACAGTATTTCCATCGGGCTTTTCTGTCTGTGAAAATGTGCCTCCTGTATTGAATAAATCATTGAAATCTGATTAAATGTGGTGATTCTTTTGAGGATAGTATGCCGAGTACAGTTCTGCAGCCTAGCATTATAGGCTCCTTTACCAGGGGAACAAGGAGACACATCCAAATCTCTTTAGCTGCAGCTCTGTGACTGTGTGAGAGCAGATATGATGTCAGTGATAGTGTGGGCTCTGCCAGTTGCCATGGAAAACAGAACTGGCTCCCTACAGTAACATAAAATGTAGTAATTCAGCATTTCCACAAATAAACAACTGAATACATTTAAATGTCATACCATCTTCAGAAACGTGCATGCATGCTTACAATTGCAGGAATGAACACGAAGGTGCATTGTTATGCAAACATGCACACAAAACCATAGAAGCTCTTTTTCAATATATAGCAAGTAATTTAAATTATGTATATTATGTATATGTAATTTTTTGACCAGATATCCACATGGGATCATATTTTTGTTATTTATGGTGTAAACCTCACTAAATTTGTTGATAACTAAATATAAATGAAATAAGGCGTAATACCCTATAAAAGTTTGCTTGTCATAAGCAAACAGCAATTACTGAACTTTAAAGAAGTTAAGCGTATATATGTAAAGAAATATTTTTACTTGACTTTTTTTGCAGTGTGTTCGCATCATTAAAAGTCACACTGAATTTCTGAGAAACACAGATTGCATTCATACCATTTATTCACATGAACCGTACCCGTAGTATTTTAAAGCAATTCACTGGCGCACTGCTTAATTCAGAAAATCTCTTTTACGCCGATCAAATGAACACACTTGGTTTTGCACCAAAGGTTCTAGCGTTAAAGCCCCCTTATAATTGCATGGCATATCATTTCCATTCAAAACATTTACACAGTCAGATGGTTTGAAATAAGGTTCCTTTCAGAAGGTAATATATCACTCTTGTAATTGTTTTCAAGCTTCTGTAATGTATAGATGTAAAAGGTCTCCTGTCTCGCTATCAAATGACATGAAAACCTCCTCCATCTCTCTAATCCACTCTCTTTCTTTCTCTTTGGAGATTTGTCATAGAAAAAAAGTGGCGCCCAATTTCCAGACACATAAAAGAGCAGCCTTTAAGGGTCCTTCAGTTTGCACAGGGATGCCGGGGGCACTGCCCTTCATCTTGTCTTCCTTTACTTTAATTAGCCAGGAGAAAATTGGGCTTTTCTTCTCCTCTATCCTGATTGCCTCTTTTGTTCTAATATGGCTCAGATATAGGGAGCGGATTGCTTTTGCGGACAGGGGAACTGGAGCAAAGCAGACCACAGCGGTGGGAGACTCTAATGATAATGAACATGGCCTCTCTAATGCGGCTTCACGGATTCATCCGTAGACCAAGTATCTCATGCTCATCAAGTGCTATTCCCCTGATTGAGGCTAGAGTGCCTTTTTACATCTTAGAAGTTGTGGAGATAAAGAAAATGCCCTTTTAATTACGAAATGAGATGAAGCCGTTATGCTTTATCATATATGATTGTCTGAACATGCTTGATGAGATATGTGCTTTATTATGTGCTCTGTGGATATAAGGATCTTTAAGCCGATGATCACCTTGTGCTACATTTTTGTGCTCATTTGTTGGTGGCACTGAACCAATGGGAAATTACAATGTGCCTGATTTGCACCATTTGCAAGTGTACCGGATTAATGGTGCATATATAGCTCTTTGTCTGTTTGTATATTTTCAATGATTATTTATTTTATTTAGTTTCACCTTTCTTTTCCTTACACCACCACATTGTGATGAGACACACTGTAAAAAAAAAAAAAAATAATAAAAATAAAATCCGTAAAAAACAGTACCTGTGGTGGCTGTAATTCAATTGTAAAAAGTATGATAACAACATTTTAGGTTAATTTTAAGTTAATTTTACAGTTAAATACCGTAATTTTGTTACCTGATAAAATGCTATTATACCAACCTATTAAAGTACTGAAATCTGTTTTGTTCCTTTGAAATACACTGATGATGATAAACAAAGCCCATCACAAGCAGCTCGTTGTCATTCACACAAACACTAAACACCATCATGGTGAGACTCATTAAACTGAAATATGCAATAAACATTAATTTAACAACATTAAATGTAACACACAGCCCTAATAAAAAAAAAGAAGAAACTGTTATTTCAAAGAAAAAACATCAAGTTCAAACTAAATTTGAAATGCAATGCAGAGAATTCTGGGAATGTCTGTTTACAATTTTCCTCTTTAAATTTTACAGGGATTTACCATGAACCATTTAACAGGTTTTTGCCGTTAAAATCACGTCCATTTTTTATGCCACCATAAGCAGTTCAAATTCTTATTCATATTCATATAAAATTCATAACAATACATAGAAATGTGTTTACAATTATAAAACAGTAAATCTATTTTTACATTAAATTGTCTTTATGGCACTGAATCTTTGAAATATATTCAAGTGTTTTGTTTGAGGCTACTCGGATCAACTAAATGAGACTTGTTTTCATTTGCACTATCCTTAAAATAATTCCCGGAGTGGGTTATAGCATTTTTTACTGTTACTACATTACTGCATGTTGGTTGTAGACATACACAAACTGTTGTTTATTGTTTTACATGTCAATCAAATGCCCCCTTCCTGTCTAGACAATGAAGTGAGGTCATTAGGCTTGGACCATCTTTCACTGACTGAAAAAATTTGTGTAATAGAGTATAGTTTTTGTGTTTGTATTGTAGTGCACATTTTTTGATGATTATTTTTACATTTTATTATTATATATAGTTTTTTTTTCTTTAATAATATAATTTCAATCAATCAATCAATAAGGGAAGTTGGATGAGTTTGTGTTGACAGTGTAGTGAGTATCCAGTGTATGTGTTGCTATAGTTGTGATGTAAGCAACAGCGATGTCAAGAGAATTCTCATACAAAAACTGACAGAAGCTTGTCAGTGCGGAAAGAGAAATGGAAAACTGGAAAATTTTCCGCTGCTCAAATCTATCATCGTATCTCTCCATGGAGCTTCACAAGACTTGCAATCCAACATAAGGCATTACATATATATATATACTCTGTATGTGTGTGTTGCCTTATGCCATATGATTTCTAACATTGTCTCACGCAGATGAATATGAATAGATAAGGGAATAGTGATATTACTTAATTTGAATAATTAATCAGCATAATTGAATTGTTTAACTGAAATCAATTAACTGTCTTTTGTAATAACAAGAATAATTTGAATCAAATACACCAAAACATGCACACACACATACAACAATAACACCATACCATTTAAAATTCTCACTCCCGCTTTTTTATGATTATGACCAACATAACATAATTACAGCCTGTGAATCATTCAGTCTATCTAGCACATCCAGATAACGACAATATTGGTGAAAAAGACTGTAATTTGTCTGAATGTTTCGTACTACATATTTCCGGTGTTGTCTGCAGATGTTTTTTGCTGTTTTACTGTGTGAGGAACAGTATGGGATAATGGCCGATGTCTGCTCCTAATCTGTCAATCATTTAATAGGCATTTTTACCATTTTTTCCTTTCGAGTACTGGAAAGCTCGGTAAATCAATTACTGAGGGAGTTGGGCTATATCATCATGGCAAAATGCTTAAATACTCATGCCAATCCTTAATATAAACATTGACATGGTCTAACACAGACCAAATTTTAGATTGTCTATAATCACCACAGACTAAGAGACTCAAGATTATACATTTCACATGAGCGTGTCTTTGAATGTGTGAGTATGTTCATGTTTTTTTGAGCATGGTCACTGGGCCGGGGCGAAGACATCACTCACAGTCGTTCAGAGAGTGAGAGTTAGAAGCTCCCAACAGAGAGACTGGGAGTGACCTTTCTCTTTTCTTATTTACCACCGTTCCACTTCAGCACTCACAAGGATACAGCACACATACACACACTCCATACACAAACAGACAGGGGTATCATGTCATTCAGGTGGTCCATTTCTGATCCCTTTCAGCTTTAAGTGAAAAGTACTTGGTCTATTTTGAGGGCTGAATCATCTACTTCAGTGTAAGCTGCTGTGAAAGAGAGTTATTATCACAATTATGGAAAATGAATTGCTGTCTTTAATCCCGCTGTGTGAATAACTTTTTGCTTCTCGCTAAAACAAGTGCCTGATTAAAAACTGATTAAAGCTCAGGAGATGTTAAGCAGGTACTGGGCTGTACCTTATGTCTTAATCACTTGGTATCAATCTTAAAACTGTATACTGTGTAATGCCCAAGAGCTCCAGAAAGTTATTTGAATGCTGTTGGGATTTCCACTGGAATTGCTACACCCTATGCAGGACACTATTTCAGAAAAATGACAATTGAAAAATGAAAAAAGAGCATTAATTCTTGCTCATAAAAAGGCAGAGCACCTTTAAGCCTGAAATCCTACCATTATTGCTATCCCTTATGCTTTTACAGATGTTAGCTGTTAGTCAAATATTAAACATTTTATTTAAAATTTTGCTTGAATTTGTAAGGCCCAGGGCAAAATTATAAGGTGGGCATGTATAAAGAGGGCTGTTGCAGAATCTTATCATTATTAATAAAATATGTAAAAATGAACACGCATATTAAAGTAATAAGACATTACACACTGATTCATTTAATCCTCTGAAACATCCATGCTGCCAATCACTGCTATAAACAGCATCTTACAATTTCAATCAGACTTAAAAGTATAAATGGTTGCATAACATGTGGTACTCTGACTTATTGTGCAAATACATGCTTTTTCATAGCCTTTTGAAGACAATGAAGTGAGGTCTTTAGGCTTGGACCATCCTTGACTGAAAAAAAATTGTGTAATAGAGTATAGTTGTTGTGTTTGTATTGTAGTGCATATTTTTTTTATTATTATTATATGTAGTTTTTTGTTTTTTCTTTAATAATATAATTTCAATCAATTGACATGTATGTTTTTTCATAGCCTTTTGAAAGCAATAATGCTTTCTAGGACCACTGGGTCCTTTAGTAAAACACTGTTTGGTGTTAACAAATCTCTCTGTGTGGTTCATCAGTCAGTCCTCTTCACCAGGAATGCCAATGTGCTTGCAGTTGTCATCACTCACGGTTAGCAGTTGACCAAATGAAATCGACCCCTCCGTCATATCTGCATCTTACTCAAGTGACATCCATCTTCCGAAGCTAATGGGTGGTGATGGACAATTTCTAGGATAGTCATAGACTATATTTTAACATCTCTTCTTGCTTTATTCGTTTTCTTCATGGCTGACTATTGATATTACTTCGCCGGTGCAACAACAGAATCACAAGTAGCTCACTCTCATCCCTCTGATAAATTTTCTAGATTTGTTTTGCTGAGATCTATTGCATTCTTTACCTCTAGTGACACTGGCTGGATTTTCCTATCGGAGTAAGTGATGCTCTCCCGCACCGATGTGCCACAGCTATACTTGCAGCCACGGCCGCCGTACAACATTAAGGAGCACTAGAGCGTGTCCTTCACCAGCTGTACTCGTGGTGTGAGATTGGCTGCTACCTTAAAACAAACCTTTATTACCATCTACTTTCTTCCGAGCGGGACACGGTGGGTACATTGTGTCCGTGGCTTAATCCACATTTGGAACAATCCGTCCGATTTGGAATGGCCAGAGAATAAACCTTGATAGCTGTGGTGGATGGCGTCGTGTCCCGACTGTCATTCTATCTGTCATTCTTCTATTTCTCCGCAAGCCTGGATCCCACTCTGTTTTCCTCCTCCAGATGGGATATAAGTCACTCTGCAGACACACCGGCAGAGCCAGGAATTAAATCGCACGACGTAAGACAGTCAAAAATAAACTGAAACAAAATGAGGCTTATTTATATCCCACACCCTGTGCTCATTATCCCGCAAGTCCCTTTCTCTCTCTCTCTTACCCAATTACCCCATTCCCTCCTCGCCCATAAGTAGCCAGTTGACGGTGAGTGACAGAAGCTTGTTGTACTCTGTATCACCGCTGGTGTTGTGCGCTGAAGGGCGGTGAAGCTCGTGGTGACGGTGTCATTCTTGGACGCCTATTCACAGCATCTAATTTATCACGGTGCTGATGGTTTACATATGCCTGGGATAATTGCCCCCAACATAAACAACGCTCGCTGCTGGGTGATTTATTAGCATGTCATCGTTTTAAGCTCACCGGTCACGGAGGTGAGAGGGGATTTGTGGGCGACCTGGATTTTAGGTCTTAACTTTATATAGAATTGTATCTCTTCATATTTGTGCAATGGGTTATTATTTGTTCATTGTGTAGACATTGTGTAGTTGTAAACTTTTAACAGTCTGCATGGGTAATGTAAGCTATATCTAGCATAAGACCGTCAACACTGAGCGCTTCGACAGTTGCAAAAGCCTGGTATAGAGTGTCAAGCAGACAAACCATGTATTCCAGCGCTGGAGGGCTCTGTGACTTAATACTGTGGCTGAGAGCCAGCGATCCAATAATGTTGATGGGGAAAAGAGAGTGAGACCTGGAAATAGAGAGAAATGTGAGTATGACGATGTATGACAGCTGACGAAGATGAGACGTTAGTTATAAGGAAGAACGGGAGAAAATAAAGAAGAGGACCAAGAAAAAGACAAAGCAATGCCAAGAGTTGTCATTTAGGATTATTTGTGCCCAATTGTGAATTATTGCACAATTGTTTTTTGTGAGTTTCAGGCATTCTGTGTCCTGATTTAGTTTGTTTTCGTTTTATGGTAATTTGACAATGAAATAGGTATTTCATTGTAAATACAATCTTACCATATGCCACCATATACCCTATATATTTAATTTAAAAGTTATGATTACAAAAGATTTCAACGTGGTCTCATAAAAATATGTACCTCTGTGCACATTTTGTGCAACACTGTTACTGCCTACCTCACTGCTCGTTTCTCCACAGTTTTAAAGAGAAATGAGAAATGTTAGTGCCGCTAAAAAACAGGTTCAAAATGTAAACCCTGGCACATGTCTTTATTGTGTTGCTTTCACTATACATTTTGGCTGTTCAGAATTGAAATTTCTGGGGACTGTCACCAAAAGTTAATTCTCTATCATGTTGGAAATATGCCCTACACCAAACCCTAAACCAGGGGTGTCCAACCCTGCTCCTGGCGATCGACTGTCCTGCAAAGTTTAGCTCCAACTCTAATCAGAAGCACATGCCTTTAATTATCCAGCGATCCTAAAAAACGTACTGTAATTAGTTGCTTCAGGTGTGTTTGATTAGAGTTGGAGCTAAACTTTGCAGGACAGTCGATCGCCAGGAGCAGGGTTGGGCACCCCTGCCCTAAACCTATACCTGTTAGTGTTAACAAATGCAAAACTGATATAAAAACACATTTTTTGATGCAGCCGTGCCATTTCTACTTCCTTGTATGCAAATTAGAGGATGACACGGGAGTGGATTTTCACTCCTGTCCCGTCCCACGCCCAGACCAAAGTTTAAAAATGAATCCCATCCCATCCCGCTCCTGGTAAAATGACTCCCACTCCCATCCCGCTCTTGTTTAAAATGACTCCCGCTCCTTGAATTCCGGCGGGAAAGCTGTGACAAATAATGGCTTCTGGGACGGCTGGGTCGTGTAGTTGTTTTTTAATTGCGTTACATTGTAGGCGTATTAAAAGGAAACTACAAAATGGTAAACTCAGTAAATTTGTGTGAAAAGAAATAAATGGTGTCAGAGTTTTACTGGCTCGTGTCTCACTAAAAAGTGCACCAATTATGTTTACGCCATGAGACCATGTAGAACTATTTCTTCTTAAACTAAATGCTGTTCTCCTGAATTTTAGGCTTAAAAAGTTAGGTGGTAGAAAAAAAAATGAGTGTGGTAGACACTGATATTAAAAAGAAATGTTCATTTATCTGCGTCTGTATTTTTATAGGTCTATTTTTGTTTCATAAACAAGTACTATTTATACTACACTAACATTATTGTGCCACAGTACAGTACTTTCTGTAATGCTCTTTATAGTCACTATTTACTATTATTAGTCAGCATTCTCTTCGAGTTTTATAATTATTTATTTTTTTAGAGTTGTTAAAAAACTTATTCAGTAAGGAAACAGAATAGGCACTATATTGCTGCACTGCAGTACTAGCATTCAGGTAACTCTATAATACCACACAATCTGACCACAGAGCCATGCTCAGACAATGAAGAACGCCCATCAGCAGACACCCTCCCTGGGGCTGTATTCTTTCCTGTCCATTCACCGCTAGCCATGCCCGCGGGGCCCTGCTGTGCTTGTGCTAAAGTCAGCTCAACCTGCAGCAGCTTACCCGCATCTGCACTGCGTGACACCCTGTCACAGAGCCACGGAATGACAAGACAGAACGCTGACAGCTCTGGTCATCACTTTAACTCCAGAACAGGGTTAAATGTTTATCAGTGCACTTTTATACCATGATACTCTCACTGAAAACCAACAACACATGAAATCTAAAATGATGTAGCTGAAATAGATAAAATATAGCATGCAACACTTACGTCTCAATTTGCACATTAGTAAGGAAATTCAGTGACACTTCCAACAGGTTGGGTTATATAACAGGGTTGATCACATAAAAAAAGTACTGAAATTGTAGCACCACTCACATACGTAGAATTAACCTTTTTGGGCATGTTTACACCTAGAAGATTTGTTTCAATTAAAACACACTTTGGTTTGATTGCTCTTTTATAGTGCGGTTCGTTTAAATATGTGCAAACGCAGCTTAATGCGCTTCTAAATGAATTTTGGTTCGGTTCAACTGAAATATGGTATACGAATGAACCAAGTACCATGTTCGATGGTACTACAAGTGTAAACTTGCTGCATGTTGTGCTGAGACTTTCGTCTCTGTGGCATTTTTCCTAACAATTATTGTTGGCTTTAATCAGGTAATTGTGAATATTAGGTGTAAATTGTACGTTTCTGAATGTCCGGACCAAAAGATCCAAGAAAACCAAACTAAAAGTGTAAACAGACAATCTAATGTTTATCAAACTGTTGTATGAAATTGCTCTGTGCGCTGTTAATACATTTGTGTGATATTTTCTTAGCTATATGAATGCTGTGATAAATATTCTAAAATGCTGTGTTTAAAGTTAGCCTAAACAAACTTTTTAATTTAATCAGCATTTGAATAGTAAAAGGTTTTGAAAATTACATGACACTTTACTCTTATTAACGTTGGAAACCTGTGGCCAATCCCTCATAGCCTAGATTTCATTAGTATAAAATTGAATACGTCTGCCTTGACTAAGATGTATATATGCTCTTTAGAGTGTTTGATGTTCAAATGAAACCTACGCCACTGCCTTGCAGAAGCATTTACGCTGAATTACAGTTTCAAGAGAGTTATTATAAAGGAGTGCATATCAAAACATCTTTCTATGCTTTTTGCTTAGGAGAAGCTTCAATTACTAAGAGGAGCCAGAGGTCTGAAGATCAGAGCCACTGCTTGGTGCGAGTGGGTGTAAGGAAGAATTTGACGGCGGAAGAAAACACATCAAGATTTATGATGGTTTCAGACACCAGGCTTCCTGTTAAATCACGTGCATTCTGAAATATTCCATCACAAATCTCAGCGTAGGATAATGAAAAACAGGTTATTTCAGTCCTCTTTTTTCCCTTTTTCCTTTCCCTGTGCAAACCACACTTACTGTTTTTATTAAGAATTATCAAACTTGCCTATATATTTATATATACATACATACATTTACATTTAGTCATTTAGCAGACTCTTTTATCCAAAGCAACATACAAATGAGAATAGTAGCAATCAAAACCAACAAATAAGCAACAACATGCAAGCACTATCACAAGTCATATGATGCAATTTGAGTTTTCTCAAACTAGAAATCAGTGTTTGACACTGTTCCAGAACAGTTCAACCCAAATATTCATATGTGTTCAGCGCATTTTACGGAAAAGTGACTCCTGAACCTGATAGAGTTTCCATGAGCAAAGGCTTACAACCTGTAAGTAACGTTACGTTTCCTTATTTAAAAATCTACTTACTATCCAAACACAAGTCTTAAGCAGTATAGCGCTGGTTGTTTGTCATTTCTCTGATCACAAATGCAAACATGCTGTTGTTTTTATGCAGCGTGGTCATTATAATCAGTAATTATGTCTCCACTGGATGCAACAAATGCCTCTTTTGTAATGTGTTCTGTTGTTTGTGTGTCATCATACCCAGACATACAGTTGTTTTTCGTTTGTTTTTTTTTTCTCATTAATGTACACACAGCACCCCATATTGACAGAAAACACAGAATTGTAGAAAAACTGAGATATCCCATGATCCTAAGTATTAAGAACCTTTGCTCAGTATTTATTAGAAGCACCATTTTGATCGAATACAACCATGAGTCTTTTTGGGAAAGATGCAACAAGTGTTTCACAAATAGATTTGGGGATCCTCTGTCATTCCTCCTTGCTGATACTGTCCAGTTCTGTCAGGTTGGATGGTAAACGTTGGTGGACAGCCATTTTTAGGTCTCTCCAGAGATGCTCTTGGGTTTCAGTCAGGGCTCTGGGTGGGCCATTCAAGAACAGTCACAGAGTTGTTGTGAAGCCACTCCTTCATTATTTTAGCTGTGTGCTTATGGTCATTGTCTTTTTGGAAGTTAAACCTTCGGCCCAGTCTGGGGTCCTGAGCATTCTGGAGAAGGGTTTGGTCCAGGATATACTTGTAATTCATCTTTCCCTCGATTGCAATCAGTCATCCTTTCCCTGCAGCTGAAAAACTCCCCCACAGTATGATGCTGCCACCACCATGCTTCACTGTTGGGACTGTGTTGGACAGGTGATGAGCGGTGCCTGGTTTTCTCCACACATACCGCTTACAATTAAGGCCAAATAGTTCCATCTTGGTCTCATCTTATTTCATCTTGGAGTCCTTCAGTTTTTTTTTTGGCAAACTCCATGCAGGTTTTCATGTGTCTTGCACTGAGGAGAGGCTTCCGTTAGGCCATTCTGACATAAAGCCCTGACTGGTGGAGGACTGCAGTGATGGTTGACTTTCTACAACTTTCTCCCATCTCCCAACTGCATCTCTGGAGCTTTGGGTTCTTCTTTACCTCTCTCACCAAGGCTCTTCTCGCCCGATAGCTCAGTTTGTCCAG
>JAUCMS010000038.1:311764-413414 GCA_032357445.1 Enteromius radiatus
TACTGGAGTAATATTTTATTGTATGTATCTGTACTTTCACTCAAGTACTTGATTTGTGTACTTCGTCCACCTCTGCTAATGAGAAAACAGACAGTCAAGCTGCATCAGTCTGCATCAGTCAGACAATTTTAGACTACATTACATTAGGCCCACAGCTGAACAACAGAACTACAGAAACTTAAGTTAGCCGGTTACCAAGACATATATGCAGGGTTGTTACCCAACATAATGTACACAAATACGTATTTTGAATGATCGCTACAAAATACAATCATCAATTATTAATCAAACTTACAGGTAGAAGTTCAGAGGAGCAAGCCAGTCCAAATGAACTGGCCACTGATCCTTTTTTTAAGACCAAGCATTTGGTGAATCCCGCGTTGTGCTCCTAGATTGGAAAAGCAGTAAAATGACTCGAGCACAACACAAGATTGGAATTGTACTGCTAAGGTCTTGTTGAAAAGTAATGTTAACCACTCATTCTTTGTAGATTAATTTTTTGGAAGGGCATAAAAAAACAAATGTACTCCCACAGCGCAGGATACAGCGTCTTCTTGACATGATGTAATCCACGTGGAAATTGTATTGTTTGTGGACCGGGCAAGTTGTTCGCAGCGTAGAACGTGGGCGGACATTATGCAAATATGACGTGTAGCCATAACAGAACAAGATTCAAATTGCTGATGACTCGTTTAGGCGAATGTGAGCCGACTCTCTTTTTTGATCGACAAAAACTTCATTTATCGTGCACTGTCAGCGTCACAACTTTGCAGATAATTTATGTTCACATACAGCTACATGACACACTGCATGAACGATCATATTTGAAAAGGCAAAATAAGGGCACTTTAATGCATATATTTTTGTTTTGAAAAATATGTATACTTCAGTATATTTAGCATACTGTATTTTGCTGTATCATAGGCTACTAAAATGGGATCGAAATTGATCATTGCAATCCTGTACAGCAATGTTTTTTTTTTTACAAAGTTTCTGCAAACTCAGTGGCCTATGTACTTTAATTTTTAAACATCAAGGGAGGTGGTAGAAGTAAATAGTTGTAGCTTCTATCCACGAGGCTCTCATATGCGTCTAAGGGTCTGTGTTCAAGTTCATAGATTACATGATTCATATCTGTCACTCTCTGCTGAACCTTGAAATCAAATCCAATTGTGTGGTTGGATAGGTGTGCCCAGTCCTTGAGCATTGACTTCTGTGTGTGATACAATTTGAAAATCCACCAAGAGCATTTGGTAGAATTTTTTTTTCTCATATATTTCATAATGCCCTTGCCAATCTATAGTTCTGTCATCCCTTACACTCTTAAAAGTGCAAAACTGTATGGAAAGGAATTTAATGACCAAAAAAAGAAAGAAAAAAGAGAAAATAGATATTGCCAGGCCACATTCCTTTAAATTGGCTTTGCTCAAGAGTGAAGAACACAAGCTTGAGATGGGGAAAGGAATTTGAGGCATTGCAAAGAAACAGATGGGGCAGCAGGAGATAAAAAAAAAAATAAAAAACACTTTAATACTTCTCCATTACAGAAGAAATTGTAAGTCTAAGCTTTTAGTTGAAGTGTATGGCCAAGTGTGCACTGCAAGACTCAAGCTAGTCACTTTTGATGTTCAAGTCGATAAAGCAGACCCCATCACAATCTTCGTTTAGTGTGTGCTTTTTGAGAGGTGTGTGAATTTGAATTGGAATAACATGCAGTTTACTAAATTACCCATCTTCCACTCTGTTCTCGAAATTTGTTAAATGTACTATAAATTAATATTCTGTATATTAAATGCAACTTTCTATAGACGATATTTCAATCTGTTCTTTCTGTTTTCCAACATCAATTTTTGATTTAAGTAAGGCTTCATCTTAAAGAACCTTCCTTTTCCAGCTAAACATTATTGTAGGCATATGACTTGAGTTTATTGTAATTCTTCTGTAGGTTTTCCTCCTCAATTCAATTTCAGGAATTCACAACCCATTATGAATGCTGACTATCTTCAGTGTGACAGTGTGCTTTAGGCTTTATGGGCAAGTGGAAAAGGACATTCCTCATAGTTTCCTCTTCATTGAATATTGATTAGCCAAATGACTGTTCTGTCACAAAAGTTTTCAGAAACTTTGAGAAATGTTAGAAATACCGTCTTGCTTATCCAGCTGGAATACAGGCATCAAACCCCTCATATATTGGATTCTTTACCCAATTAAATTTCTAATTCCAATTCCCAGGTACGGCAAGGATTGTGGGTGGTGGGAGTGAATTCCCAGCACTCTCTCCACCTTCAATACCACTACTGAGGTGAGAGCAAAGCATTGTTCCCCCAACTGCTCCCCGGGCGCTGCAGCAATGGCTGCCCACTGCTCCAGGTGTGTGTTCATGGTGTGTGTGTGTGTGTGGTTGTTCACTTCTCATTGCTGTGTGTGTGTGTGCATGTTGGATGGGTTAAATGCAGAGCACAAATTCCAAGTATGGGTCACCATACCTGGCCGCAAGTCACTTCACAAATATTTGAAGACAGGTCTGGATGTTTTTGAAGCTTTTTGTGCATAGAGTCCTCTGTGAGGGAAGCTATTCCCATATCTGCTTTACAGAACATGGCTGGAAGCCGATGCCAAAGCCAGACAGGGAATCATAAAATCTTTGATATGTAGAGCCCTGGCTGAATATGAATGCTATTTCTCTCTGTCATATTATTTAACGGTCTAACTGCAGATGAAACACGTATTGGCTGTGCTCCAGCACTACTGCTGCTTGTTTGCATCCCCCTGTGTGTGTTTTTTTACAACATTGTTTACATCATCTCATCTATATTTTACAAGATGACATCAACATTGTCCATCATCGCTCCAAACAGCACAGCAAAATCACAGAGGGAATGTTGGACTTCATATGGTGAGGATAACTCAAAAACACAATGCTGCAGCATTACTATTTAATATCTGGCACTTTTCACTCACCGGGACTGAACTACTTGTTATAGACATCTCCAGTTCCATGCTCTGTTACATCCTAATTTCTAGATTTTGGACTGCATACCTTATGTTTGCTATGGTCTGGAAGACTTGAGGCACATGAGGATAGTCAAGCACCTTTTTTTTCCAGATGTTCCTGTCACTGCTGCTGCCATGCAGTCACTAACATCCTGTTTTTCAAGATGCCTTGAACTTTGGGAGAACTAAGGGATTGTTAGGATACAGATGAGCGAGTTAAGTCAAAGGTTATGCCCTTCATGCAAAAAGAAGAAAAAAAACCTGGAGAAGATGACAAAAGCCTCATGAGAATGTAGTTTAGCTCCCTCTGTTAGTTTGTAAATTAGTTTGTTCTTTATATCATTCTTTAGATCGTGTTGATTCTTTGAGTAGCATGACTGTAGTCTTCTATGACAGCTGTATGAGTATATGGTTTATTTTTTGCTTTCATTACTGTGAATCTCCAGGTACTGTAATTATTATTTTTTCTCCCAGCATGCTTTGCATATTCACAATAAGCTGCAAATATTCAATTAATTAAAGAGGAATAAATGTATGAAAATGCATGTATTAAGTCTTGGGGGATAACTTCTTCAATGCAGTACTAAAAATATAATAAGAAATGCTAAATATATTGCTATATGCTATATTTCTAATCTAATGGATAAAACTTTATTATATAAGGCTTAGGATACATTTTATATGTGCTGATTAACTTTAATCATAACTGTGACACTAGAATAACTTTCACCCCTTTTCTATTTTTTGCTTCTACAGGTGAAGAAACTTTTTTCCATGGTTGATAACATCTGAAGCCTACAGCACAGGTCAAGCACAGCACATGCTGTTCACAATTTATTTTCAATGAGACATGTTATGAATATTGTGAAGTATTTGGGCCTGTAATAGATTTATATTTCTTCGTAATTCAAAATTGCTTCAGTTTGTTAATGTATTAATTGTTTAATGATTTCATTTATTAATGATTTATAAATGTCACCCTACACTCTTAAAATAAGATTCTGGAATTGTTGGTTCCACAATCAAACTCTAACATCCACAGAACCTTTCCATTCCCCAGAATGTTCTTTATAGTGGAAAAGATACTTTAAATTACTAAACTTATTGAATCTGACTCCACTATCCTCATGGAATGATGGGAATGCAAACTGTCCAGTGATTGAATGCAGCATGTCTTCCAAGTTCATGTTCTGTTTTATCAATATTGTGGGTTCAGACATCATACTCTTGACATGGCCCACTGTTTTTGTTTTTGTTTTTTTTTAACTTGATACGCTAATAAGTAGTCTATATATTTTTTGCGGAAGTTATGATTATAGTTACAGGAAACGCGTATAATTTAATCTACATAGTTTACAGCCAAAGTTGGAACAAGGACCAGATGATCCATTGCCGTTTAACCATATGGTAACCATCAAAACTGTGGCAGTAGTTTGTAATATTTTGCCTTTGTTATTCATTCACATATGACCCGTCTAACCCACAGCGCTGTCTGCATTAGCATGACCTCAGATAAGTTCCTTAGTCGTGGAATCATAGTTAAAAAGGAGGAATCAAACAAAGCAGGACTTGTGGGAGGCGTCAGCGGAAAGAAAAGCCTGCGGCGCGTTTCCACACTCCGCTGGAGCAGCTGATGATGTCATCAAGCGTTTCCTGGAGATTCTCCCATCGAGGAAAGACAGAGAAGGGAAAGTTTAATATAACAACTCTGAGGCGAGGGGAGGGGAGAAAGGAGTTTGGAAGGAGAAATCCCAGGCAAAAACTTTATCCACGCTAGAGAGGACTTTTGGAAGCTCTTTCAGCAAACTGGATTACACTAAGAAGAGTATTCTGTGGATTAATGTGGCCATAATTCATTGGATTAAAGATCACAGAAGGTAAAATTATTTCTTTTGGTTTCTGACATATCGAAAATCTTTACGACGGCGAGGATGCTTGCAAACTCCTCGATTAGGTTTTCATTAGGTTAATTATTTAGGCTACTGAAATGGGACGTTTAGCATAGCCTATTCTATATACAAATAATTAATTAATTAATATACAGTAAGCATATAAGCAGCCGTTTAATGCTTTGTGGGAATGCAAATAAATGATGAATATGTCTTTCTATATGCAGCCTTTAATCTATTTCCATTCAAATGTGCTGTTCTCTTCGGGTTTCGGTGCAGTTTTCATTATAGTTCTAATGTGCCACGTGCAGTCGGATTGCAAAAGCAATTAGTGAAATGCTTTTCTTTTATAACTTTTTACCACTTTGGTTTGTGGTAAAAACTTTTTGACTTGTTGCCATAATCTTGGCCCCCCAGCGGTAGAGCGTTATGACGCGCGCGCTCCGGGTATTAAGATCACAGCGCTTTATAATTTACTGCATAGTTTTGTGTACTGTGATTACATTAACAAAAGCAAACAGTAGAAGAGAAATGTTGAGCTTTTTAATAAACAACTGTATTTGATTATTTAAACAAAGCAACTGGTTAAATGTAGAGGAACGGAAAAACGGAATAATCAAACAGCGTAAACGAGAGGAGGAAAATGCTATTTATCTTAGTTATATAATATTGTTATTGTTATTATTTAATAATAAAACTACGTAAATTGCATTTGCTTTTAGTTGTATGCAAATCACTGCAGTATTGTGTAATGCAATATGTAAAATAAAAATAATCTGAGGCAGAGTACGCGCTTCTCTTTCCACGCGCGCATCTGGACAGCTGTGTGTCACAGAACACTTCTGTCTGATATTTCTTTTTTTTTTCTTTTTTTTTTTTAGACATTGCAAATTTTGCTTGTCATTATGATGCGACTTTCAAAGTGTAATCAAAGGACACTTCTTTCAAGCAACCCCCTGGCAAGGTCCTTTGCCAATTTGATACAAACCATAATTCATTCATAATCTCTTTCTAAGCCTTTTCAGCATATACTGTCTGCCAAGGATATACACATGATTTTTTTTTTTTTTAAATCAGCCCGTGGGAGTGGAAAAAATGCTTGCTCTATCTGATGATAAAACCATCTGCTGCTAATACAGAGAAAGACAAGGTGAAGAAACATTTGCAGCCTAACTTTTAGTCAGCCTATTCCCATTTTTTGCAACACATTCCCATCAGTAATTAGGTCTAGCTCGATAAACCAAGCTTCAAGCAAACCAGTCTCTGTCTTGAGTGAGAAGAAAGATGCTGTACCAAAAAAAAAAAAAAGATAAATGCTCCTTTGGAGAAGAATGATTGCAAAACAGCTGTAATTGAAGGTTAAACAGTGCCGCAGACATGATTACAAATGCCACAGACCCCATTATAAATCTCTCTGGATTGCTCTCTGCTTGTGTTTGATGTGTCTCTCTAGCTCGCAGGTACTTGTAACCAAATGCTGTGTGCTCTTTTGAAAAAATTGGGTGTATATGCACCACGTTAAGTCTAACTTTCTGTTTAACTTTGAGATTGTTTATGATGTCATATCATTAGGCCTTCACAGCAGTGACAGTTATAGCACTCTGCCTTCCCAAAATAGTGATTTTAAGAGGTGTTTATAACCCAACGATTAACTGACAGCACTATATACGTAAAATAGGCATAAAAATACAGCTTGTCGCTTGTTTGCACTGCTCTGAAGGAAGTGAGAGAGAGAGAGAGTTTAACGCTCCCTCTTTCTCTGAGCTCTCAGACTCTAACATGAAAACAGCTATGCACCTTCTTGACAGCCTCCTTCCTGTCAGCGGGCTGCAAAACAAAATGACTAGACATTTTAACAACAGCTAATTAAAGCGCTTGTTTATTAAAAATGCACATTGTCCCTTTTAGCCATTCTCTTAGATGGTCTCGAATTATTGTTTTTGCATGCATAGATTGATTGTAACTATCAATCTTTCATTGAAACACTGTGGATTGTCACCCCGGTGCGTTCGTAGCCCACATACTTGATTCCCTAACTAGTGCTTATGTCATTTCGACTATAGACATTCACTTCAGATTGCTGGGCACTGAGCCAAGGCAGAACGCAAGAGAGACTCTTTCCTTTATCTGCGTGGTCCAGCTGTTCTCGCTGCACGACAAACAAAGTGAAAAGGGAACAAAACAAGCACAAGCTTTAATTTCCATTTCTTTTTCTGTGCATGGATGCGAATGGTAATGAAAAATTGCCCAGAGGCATTGAAAACAGGTAATGGAGTATCTCCGCCTTGCTCACCTGAAATGGATGTTGTCTTGTTTACAAGAACACTGTTGATTTTGCAGCGAGAAGCGAGTTGGAGCTTTGTAAATAACTGAATCGGAATGATACAAACAGACGTGTGGATGGCTGGTGAAAGAAAGTAGAGCGTTTCTCATCTTCAGGTGATAGCGGTTGTGTTATTTCACATGAAACCTTCACTTTTGGAGTTTCAACTGGTACAGAGCCTACAGGTGACCTATGACCTCAGTCGGAGGATGCAGATTAGGTGTTGCCTGCACACACATCACCGATGGGCTGAAATTTACAAGAAAGCCATAAAAAGGATGAGGAGTACACCCCCCCCCCCCCCCTTCGGGCTTTCTGACTAATGCATCACTCTGACAGGTTCATGTCCAGACATGCCAGTGAGGGTCACTTTGAGTGAGCAGCATGTCTGTAAACAGGGGAGTTGGTTCTGTGTGTGCAGGTAAATATATCAGAGGCATGCTTGATAGTCTATTTAGTTGAATTTCTTTGTTAAAGGTTCTGAATCCCTCCTAATGCACAAACATAATACACATGTTAAATGGAACATCAGATGCTGATATGATTCTTTAAGGTCTTAATGAAAAGTCATTAACACTTCAGAATATTGAACACTTATTCACTATTAACTACGACTTTTCCCTCAATAAATTCCTGATTTCATGCTTATTAATAGTTAGTAAGGTAGTGGTTAAGTTAAGATATTGGTAGGATTAAGGATGTAGAATAACAACACAGTCTCACTCCAACTCGTCACATATTGACGCTTGGTAAGCTAAAGGTACTCCTTTTTAGTCACTTTTCAGTGTGAATGGTCCTCCATTGCTTTCAGTTGTTTTGCTTAATTTAATGGTTTGCATGCGTATATACATTTATTATATAATTTTTTACTTTTATTGGAGCACCAGTAAAGACTGTGCTCTACAGTCTTTGGTTCACAGCAGTCATTTCTGTGCATGTCCCTTTAAATGCTAATGAGCTTTGCTCCTCTCTTCAGTGGGGAGAGTAGTTCTCTGAGGGTGTAAACTTTAGCTGTTTTTAATCACGGAACTTGCTAACTAGCATATTATTAGGAAAGACGATTTGCAAAGATTCAACAACAAAACCCTTATATTCACTTCTTCTATAGGTGGATCAAAAATTGTGTGAACATAGATGCATTTGGGGAGATCAGGGGCTCATTCCCTTCAAAAACATAATGCACTTTGTCTTTAGTGGCTTAGATGTCTGGAGTAAATAATGGCTGCTATGTTCATTATTACATCCAGTCATCAAAAAATGGCGGACTGTTTACAGCTCATTCAGGGTGCATCAATGCTAATATATATATATGTGTGTGTGTGTGTGTTATATATGTAGATGGATGGATGGCAGGCAGGCCGTATACAGCACATATTTAGTATTCACTGTGGTGCACCATTGTGTAGCTGTGCATGTGAAAAATGACAGTGTTACTGGGAAGGACAGATGGACACAGTAATGATTATCGTCAAACGTCATGGGTTACAAAGCTTTATTGGAAATTCTTTGGATCATTAGCACTATTTATACTCTAAAAAAGCACCCATCCAACCTAATAGGCACCGTTATTAATCTGGTGTTAACCGCTATATTGATTATGACTGCTCCCACATGCTTTCTTTTGCTTTCCAGCAATTATTTAGAAACTCTTTTATTGCAGACATATGCTATTAAATGTAAAAAAAAAAAATGGCAATGTGTCATAAGGTGTACCAATGAGAGTGATCTTAAAACAGTATTTCTTAACACACCTGTTTCCTGATTATTTACACTTGTCTCTGTAAGTAGTTGTGAGTAGTTTCCTTTTCACCTGTTCACTTATTCTTTTTTATCATGGTTAGGAGCTGAAGGAGGGAGTCATGAGGGTCATCTGCTCCTCTCTGGTGCTTCTCACCATCTGCTTGGTTCACGGGGGTCATCTGGCGTTAGCTGAAGGTAAGGGCCTGGTCTCCAAATCAAAGGATGACTTTGTCAAAGGCTAGTTCAAACAGCTAAGATTCTGTATGTTTAATTCATACTACTGCCAACATAACATTATGAATATTTAAAGGAATAGTTAAAGGGGTAGTTCAGCCAAAAACTAAACTTCTGTCATCATTTACTCATCCTCATATCATTCTAAATCCATTGCTTTCCATCTATGGAATGTACAAGGAGACATTTTGAACAAATGTTCTGGTCCTTCTTCTTAGTCCCTTCTTGTGAATGTGTTTTGATAAAACAGTCATTAGCCAAAGCTGATTGTTTAGCTGCATTTAGCAACTTTTTTGGTTAAAGCTTGTTAAATGATGAAAAATGGTTAGTCCTCTTGCAGCCTACCTGCATGCTCCAACTATATCCCAAGTCCTTACAAATCAAACAATAGTTTTGTTTTAGAAACAGACAGACACTAAACATGAGAACCACTGTGAATGGTTAAAATAAATCAATTGAAGTCAAGAAACAGTTTAATTTATAGATAAAGCATTCAGATCGGTTTGTCAACCAGATAAAGAGATTCACTGAAAAATATTATATCATGCATTACTGCTTCTCTTTCGAACTGGCCTATAAGCAGGTATTAAATATTTTTCTCTCTCTTGGCTTCAGAAGATTTGGAATTTAATTTGTAGGTGATTTTTTATAATAATATTCTGTATTTTTGGATATTGGAGATAAAAAGTCAGCATCATAATTGCAAGAGTGACTAGCACGTTTTTTTTAAAATGTCTTTTTATGTTTCCTGAAAGGAATTTTTGGTTTCGATTAACATGAAGCTGAGTAAATGATGACAGAAGCTAAATATATGTTCTGTGTGCTTGTGTGTGTGCATCTTTAATCTGAATACCCGACTACACATCACTGGTTAGCTGAATGCACTCTTTAGTGAAGCCTTCTGTTAATACATCTGCTGTGTGCTGAACATTTGTGCTTCTCATAGCACAGATAAGAGATCAGACTAGCCAAATTTAAGTTAACTTAACATAATAATTGCTTATTTATTTTACAATTTCCTTTCAAATGTTGAACTTTTATAAGATCTGTTAATACTTAAAATAAAGAGGAGGGATATAAAATCCTAAAAGAACAAGGAACTGTGGAAAATGGCTCAGTGTTTAAAGAGTGATGCCATGCCTTGTTCTCTAGACTGCCAGGGCTGTGTCCCAATAATATGGTTGTGGAAATTTGGGACCTTTCCATTTTTCCTTTTACTTACACAGCAGAACAAAAGTGGGGGTCCCACAGTAATGCAGCAAGCCTTTTTCTTTTCCTTTTTTTTTCCTTTGTGTGACACTTTGTATTCTCAGGAGTTTTGAAGACCATCGTACTGTAGCTACTGCCTTCATAAAAGACTGACTCCTGTTATAATAATTTTGGGAAACATGAAGCTCTGCTTATTTAGAGGCAAAATCTCCAGTTCAAACTTTGTAAGGACTTGTACACTATCATTCATCACTTTATATTCTTAGAGCATGTTGTTCTTGTGCCTTTGCTTGTAAGAATCTTCTCAAGCTGAGTGTCTAACGGGTTTGAGGCAGGAGTGAGAAATGCCAACACTACCAGTTTTGTATTCTGTTACGTATATTATATTCCTGTTTAATTTTTTATTCTAAAAATGCAAGTCTACTGAAATGTGTGCATATGAATCCTGTTCCCATTAGTGCTTTTTATTACAAAAACGACCTGGTCTCATGGCATAAACATCCTTCGGTGCATTTTTTAGCGAGACACGGAATACGTACCAACAAGTACTTATCACTGCAGTGATAGGTATTGGAAAGCTCCGGTTCAAAAACCATAACACCGTTTGACAAAATCTGCATTAAAAGAAGTTGAAATGGCACGGTTGCATCAATAAATGCTTTTGGAAATTAGTTTTGCATTTGTTAACACTCAGGTAGGTTTAGGGTTGGGTATATTTCCAACAAGATAGAGCATTAGCTTTTAGCAACAGTCCCTGGATATTTGAATTGTGAACAGTTGCAATAGGTAACTGGAGCAACGTAATAAAAACCCAGCAATATGGCAACGTAATTAAAATGTGTGAAGGTTTACATATTGAACCTGTGTTTTAGCGCCAGTCAATGGTCATTTCTCTTTGAAACTGCGATGAAACATGCAGTAAGGTACATGGTGTTGCATAAAAAAGTAATCCAATCAGACCAGATTTAACTTACTTTGTGCATTTTCTGAAATATTATATTTAGAAATATCACAATCAGATTTTTTATGACTTTTATATGACTTCTTTTTTGTGCATTTCTCTACTGATTGCATCATTTGCCATTTCATCACCATGTAAAATTGTGCTCAGAAATGATGCACAATTGAACAAGACAGCAAACTATCCCCTAAAAATCTTTCCCCACGTTCACCACCTCCAATTATCCTGGGTTTGTTTCATAGGTTGGATGGCAGGTCTTATAGATGACTTTTCTCACCCCCAGCTGTGCAAATCCCCAACTGACTGTCTCCTTAATGAGTTTCTCCAGGCCAACTCTGAGACCTAAAAATATACAATAAACAATATGCAATCAAGGACAAATAGAGCAGAGGCTGTGGGAGTGATTCTGAACATTGAAGAAGCAGTATGATCACTTTTATGAGCTTTCAAGATAATGTTAATGAGGAGACATTTTGGCTGAAACCAGGCAAGGTGAAGAACTTTTTTCTTCTACCCTTAAAATGGATGTTTCATTGTTTTGAAAAGCAAAGGACGTTTTATTTCTAAGAACCTCACAAGTGTCTCTGGTGAAGCAGCCCGTACAGTTACGTATCTCTAAATTAAAAGAATGCTGAATCTTAAGCGATGGAATCCTAAACCCTAGAAATCTTCAAACTCCAGCAATGTCTGCGTTGCTTGATGACGTGTCTGTTCTCCATGCGTTTGAAATGCACCTCTCCTCCCCTTGCATTCAACTTTCCATCATTGCCTTGGGAGCAAGAGCCGCCTCCAGCTTTCCTATCTCCTCCCTGACATCTCCGCATCTTAATCCCGCCTTTTTGCCGTGTGAAAGCAGAGGGGCTTTGTAGAACGAGAAGAAAAGGGATTTAGTCGAGTCTGTCTGATTTCAAAAAGTGAAAATGTGAGAACAATTCAAAATGAATTCTTTATCTGTCAGATAAGTTTTTTTTTGTTGGAGACATTTCCTCCCTATCTGAGTGTGCTGAGTTAGCTGTGGAGAGATTCAGGTGTTGTAGATTTAAAAAGAGCTCTTTGTAACTTGACAGGGAAGGAATAGGAGTTCGAAAACCCATCACCATCTCTCCTCCGCCACTAGAAGCTCAACGAGATGGCTCTGAGCTGCTTCTCTCTGTTATTGCTTGACTTTCTCATACTCATCTGATCTCTGAAACATCTAAGTGACAGTGTCTTTGAGCCAATCAAACCGTGCTGATTAAAAACTTTTCTCGTCTCAGGCGCCTTTGACATGCTTCTTCACAAAGAAAAAGTCTTCTTCTTCAAATGCCTTGTCCTAAACTGAACTTTTCGGTGTTTGTGGATCATGAAAAAGGCATGGAAAGATATATACAGAATCAAAATGACATTTTGAATTGATTTTAAATGTAACAAGTCCCTCAAAAAGTTGTTTACATCAAGTTGCGGGCTTATGACTGTTATAAGTAAAAATGGATGGTGCTCATTTGCTGTCAAGATTTCCATTTGTTATTTATTTTGAACATATTTGTTTGTGCATGTACACAGAGCATCGAGGAAGATGTGCTAACATCCTTGCTAACAGTAGAATTCCACAGGACGCACCATACCATAAGATGTACTTTGGCTGAACCTTGTTAAAGTTAGGTCTTTTTCATATGTCGTCCATCCGTCAAGAGTGCGTCAGACCACCTGTCATTGTCTTTGCCACCAGGCAGTGAGATTGTGAGAGTGATTCTTCCAGACAAGAGCATGTTATTTTTAGCACCATTTATATCTCAGATGGTGTCTATCTCCCCTCAGACAATTTTTGATCGCCTCAACTTGTTCACCTCATGTTCAGGACCAAGTTTTGACAGGACTCCTCATGATCGGGTGTACAAGTTGTTTTATGCAAAACCTTTTTACCGGTGGCAGGACAAGGATCTGCTGCAACTTGACTGCTCCTCTGTTTCTACAGGTGTCAGCTGCCCGTCCATACAGGTAGAAGAGTGGAAGTTTCCTCAAACTGCCAGACACAACATTACAGGTAAATACTGATGCTACTATAATAGACCTCCCTTAAAGGAACTTGAAAAAAACCTCAGGTTGTTCAATACAACTTAATGTTCTTGATCTGAGCAACACAAAAAGAGATATTTATTTGAATGTCCAACTTGTTCTCTTCTATAAATGTGATGATTTACTTTTAAGAAGTGGCGGAAGTTTGTCAAGCTCCAAAAAAGACAATAATAGTAGTCCATATTGCATATACGCTACATTCCAAGTGTTTTGTGTGAGCAACAGATCACAATTTAAGTTATTGTTTACTAAAATACATGGTTTGAGATAATGTAAAGTAGAAAAAAACTTTAATTTCTTAACAGAATATCCATATTGTCATGATTTTTATTACCGCTTTGGGGCCAATCACACAGGACTTGTTCTTGGATTCTTTGATATTTAATTTATTGTTTTTTATAGCTCATATATTAAATAGGGTTTTACAACTACTTTCAATGTTGAAAAAAATACAGTAAAACAGGCATACTGTAAAATAATATTCAGTTGAAAATTTTTAACCGATTTATATATTTAGTTTTATATATTTAATTAATTTATCATTATTATTATTATTATTATTATTATTATTGCTATTTATATATTTTTTAAAGGTGTTATTATGGCAAAAAAATATGAAAACAATGCTTTTTTTTTCATTTCATTTTGATGCTTTTCTCCCAACCACATATTATTTCCATCATAAAAGATTTACGAGCATACACAACGTTTCTAGAGGGAGCACACAAGCATTCATTTTATTTTGCATCATCATGTCCCCTTAGGGGCTCCATAATTTGTGATGTCAGAGCTGAATTTTCAGCAGCCATTTACTCCAATCTTTAGTTTCACACAGTTCTTAAGAAATCATTCTAATATTCTAATTTGGTGCTAAATAAACATTTCTTATAATCAATACACTTCATACAATGCAAAAACAGTTCAAATTGGCCCATTATTTTACATATCACATCCAAAAAAAATGGGAAAGAAGTTCACACTATATAATTATGTGAATGTAATATCTGTAATATTTCAAGCCTTTTAATACACTTAATAAAAGCCCAACTGCCCATAAAGACAGTCCAAGGAACAGATTCTGTTCATGAGCTGAAAGATATAAATGTTCCCAGTGTTAAGGTCCTTCCTTTGGCCTTACATGAATTGAAAACTGCCACAGCAGAGTTGATACATAGCATAGGACATGTCAACTAGCAGCTCAATGATTTAGTAGCCTGAAGGGTGGTAAATGGATTGATTGCCCGATCTGCAGGTTTCAATCTGGCACGCAGTTTTTCCCTGTTGAAGAACAGCGAGGTCAAGAAGATCCGGAACCCAAGAGGGCCTGTCATCCTTCGCCTTGGGAAAGTACAACTCATCCAGCCTACAGAGTAAATGTTTTATTCTTTCCTCTTTTGTTTGTGTTGGTGTATATTTTTTCTAAGAGGTTATTTTCCATCATTTCCTGTGACCCTTCATGGTCATTTTCGCTCTCTCAGATGATGGAACCTGTTCATTCTATATCTAAAAGTAATAAAGCATACAGTACAATAAGACAGAATTACAGAACTTCTAGAAGTATTCTAGCAGGTCACTACAAGCCTCAAATTCTCAGCCGTTGACTCTAACCGTTGGTCTAACATTTACGCTAGCATGATGAAGGAATCATCACTAGAGAGATTTTGAGTTCCTCCTTAAGTTATGCCCGTCTCACTGCAAATAAACATTTCAGTGGATTACACCCTGCTTTGTGCTTTTACACAGAAATGCTGTTAAATTTTTTATTAACAATAACTTTAAGTGCTTCTGGTGAGACCTCAAGCCACAGTAACAATCCGTTTTATGACAATGCTTTTACTGAGCTGTGCGTAGATGAAAAATGACAATCATATAAACTAACGGCTTCTGTTTCCTCTCAGCACTCAGGTACTGTATGTTGGGATGAGAAAGTCAGTTTGCATTGCTTTAGACTACACATCAGCTTCCTTATTAGAATTTCCTGTTATGCTTCACTTATGTAGACTTAACAGAAATGAGAGCTTGAGTGTTTGAGCCAAACAGATCAGAGGAGTAATATTGAAGCTCTCGCCCTGCAGGACTGTTGGAACTTTTTTATACTCTTTTTGTACTTGCTCTGTCCTCGATCTGCAGCGTATATAGTATGTCATGAATTCACACACAAACAAGTGGTGTCCTTCAGTTCGTCCTTTATAAAGAGATTTAAAGGCAGTAAAAAATAACAAACACAACACAGATGGATACAGAACCCAGAAATATTTATTTCAAGATGCAAAAAATTGAACTGTACAGCTGCACACTTATTTGTTTTGTTTTTTTTCTATGAAATTGCAGAGGTTTTTTTATCAAGTGTATACAGTTTCATCTTCCAATAGATATTTCTGTTATGAGCATTTAAATCTACTTTCTAAATGCTTTACAAGGTAGAAATAGTCCTCACTTTAGATGAGCTCACAAAAATAGATGGCTAGCAACTACTACAAGTTATAGAACTACCTGACTTGTTAATAAACCATTTATAAACACACTGAGCAACTATTGCTGTGTCTAAATAATCCAATTTTAAATGTACATTTAAATAGTTTATTAATCATATGCTTTTCCTTTCCAAATGATCTTGACCATAAAATACCTAAATAACTGGTTTGTAAATGAAATAATAATTTAGAAATGGCACATCAGTCATTAATAATATATTAAAATACAAGTATTAAACATTATAGATATGCTCATCAATAAAACATGTATAGCTGTATTTCTAAACTGCTTACTAATGCCTATTAATGTTGGAATAAAGCTTTATAAATGATGAACTGACCATTTACTAATGCTTAACTAATGATTCATAGTTATATAACTTTGTGTTGCACAGGCTAACTTGTGGAACTCATAAGAGCTTTTCACATCTGAAAGTTATTCATTCTAAACCCCAGGTAAAAAAAATCATGGTGTCACGCTCTGTCACACTTCTCGGTGGGCAGGGATGGCATGGAGATGTGGGATAAGCGAAACATAACATTCAAGGTCAAGATCGAGATCAAGATCAGGGCAGACATACATCTAAGAACCAAGACAGCATACACAAACACAGAAACATTCATCGTGACAGAAGGCTGGGATCAAATTAACTAATAATCACGAAGACAGGAAATCCAAATAAGGGCAGAATATGTGAGAATTCAAAATGAAACCAAAACAGGAAACAAGACCAGACAGACAACGTTACACCTGGGTTATCTTGCTTTGTGTTTAACACTGCTCATACTTTACCTGGGGTCAACGATTTATCCTGATATTAATAAGCTGATGTTTCACAATATATATTCCTAAACCCAGGTTTAATATTCTCATTAGCACATTTGCCGTGTAAGTGCCATTGATTGGATAAACGTGGCATGAAACATTTACTTAATGGCTCTAGCGTTGTTTGTCCTCTTATTATATATAATAGTGACAGTATTATCACGTTTAGCAGGATAGATTAGAATGTCCTCTAACTACCTCTGTAAACATTTTGGATGTAGTTTTTGGACAACAGGTTCTTACTCCCAGCTTGGCACATATTGATGCTTGGTCGGGACCCTTTGGTGTCATTTTTAGATGCACAGGGTACCACATTTGTATCATTTTTGACATTCAGGGTACTATATAAGAAACCCTTGGTGGTGGGAATAGGTGCTCCAATGAAGATAAATTTATATAAAATTATTATTATTTTTTTTTTTTACAAATGCATGCAAACCATTAAATTAACGTCACAAAAAACTGAAAACAACTAAGGACCTGCACATTGAAAAATTACACTAAAAGGGTACCTTGAGCATAAAAAGTGACATCAAGCGATCCTGAACGAAAAAACACGTTATTTGAAAATTGGTAAATACTGATCTGTTTTTGCAAAAGAACCATTCAGTTGCAGTTCAAACATTACCTTGAAAACATGTTCTTTCCAAAAGGGTTAAAGACTGAGATTTGAAACCTGTAGAGGTTTTGAGTGACATGAACTCCATTATTGTGCTTTAATGGACACAAAGACCATTTATTGTCTTTATCTCCCTCCTTCCTAGATAGTTACCCATTTGTTTTCAGACATTTGGACATGTCATCTGTTGTCACTAACGGTGCTTGAGCAGCTGTTTATCTCCCCGTCATGAAATGATGGCTGTTCCCTGGCTGACATTCCCTTTAGAGAGAGCTGCTTGGCAGTTGCAAATAAACATGTGGATCTGACACAGCTTATCTTGATGCTGATGGTGCATTGCAAGAAATGTTACTTAAAGGTTAGGGATTTGGATCCAGATGTTAGGTTGGAGGTCTCTTGAGATCTCTTATGTGAGATTCGGAATGTCTGTATCACATCAATTGTTATCATTCTTGTTAATACACAAAAGTCAGATTTCCAAATGCTTACTTATTCTATCCTATACCTTCTTTAGATGCAATAATAGTTGTGTTTTGTTTGGAAGTTGTACAGTTTGACCTTCTGAAACTTTAAAAGGAAAGGCAAAGATACACATACACACAGACATACTCAAATCCCCCATCATCAGGGAGTTCCTCTCTAAGAATGGGTTTTCCAGAGCCCCAGGTGCTTTCTCCATTTGAAACCTGAGATCTTTTTCTCCTGCTCTAAATCTCATCTCAGCGAGAGAGAGAGAAAGAGAGTCTGCGCCTAAACTCACTCGATATGGCTAGCTTAGTGTACAAAGAGGGGAAAACAGGATTCTTCCTCCATAAATGGTCTCCAACTTTCTCTTTATGAGATAAAGTTTAATGTAAAAGTCTTGTCAGCCGGTCTTTGATATTTGATAGTAGCAGATGGTGTTTAAATTGTTCGGCCACCTCTGTGTTAGTCATTTCTTTTAACTTAGACTCAACTTGTAATAGAACTGTCTAACTCTTACCTTCCCTTATCTTGAATTTGACCTCACCTGGGAGAGAGATGGTGTGTGTCGGTTTGAGTGTGTTTACTCAAGTCTTTGTATTTGTGTCCAAGAAGAAGTGCAAAAAAATTGGGAGCTGATAAGAATAACTGATAATCAGCAGCTTGTTGTGGCTGATGCTGATAATGAAGCTTTGTGGTTTTTCTAAGTAATTAGCTAATTAATTAAAAACTGCTCGCTTGACACCAAATAAATTCTGTTTAAAAGCTTTGAACTTTACAGTTAATATAATACAGACGAACCGTGACTTCTACAACCCTAGTGTTATATATAGAGATAAAAAGGTCTCAACTAGAGAAATACAAGCATGTTGTTTTATTCACATACAATACTGTTAAAATAAGTTTAGGATTGGACATTAGTGCTCACCAAGGCTGAATTTCTGTAATGAATTTTCAGCAGCTCTTACATTAATTTATCAGTGTGTTATCATTATTAGTATCATCCATCAATATGTTCAAATAAAAACATTTTTCATTGTTGAAAACCAGAACTCATAAAATTAATCATGCGTAACATTTTGGTATATAAACACAAGGATTAATGTTTAATAGATTCTAATTGGTCCATTGATTTAAATACACTACATTATATAGCAATTCTTACGTATTTGTACGATTTTGTATGTTTTGTCTAATCCCCAGTGATGGGGTTTAATAATAGTAAATAATAATAATATATAATGAATGATAATGTTAAACATTCGTTAAACTTTCCAATCATAGATGAGATCTGTTTGATGGGACTCTAATAATGAAATAATATATATAATATTTGATATATGATGGCCCTTTCAGTGGAGTTGTTTCATTCAGAAGTCATAAGAAGTTTCATCCTGTATAAACTCTCTCTCTCACTTTCTCTCTCTCTAGTGTTTACTGCTGATTTAATTTTTTTTTTTCCTTAAGGAGGCTGGCCTCACTGTTATTACTTTGGATTCCGGGTCTCTGTTATAAATCATTGTCATCTCATTTTAGAAACAAACACGCTACCTGCTCATTGTTGTGCGTGCTATGTATGCATGTTTGTGTGCTTATGATCAGCTTCCCATTGCTCCATAACTTGCGTGTGAATAAACTGTAGTACAGAGTCTGTGTGTGTGTATTTGGGATGGTAAACACTTTCCTGGAGTTTGCCTGCCCTTGACCCACCAAGAGGCAGGCAAACTGTTTATCTAGCGAGAGATAGAAGTTAAGAATGAAGATGAGGTTTGCTGAGCTGCATTTCTTTTCAAAATTAGTGTCAGGGGTTATCCCTACATCTGTATCCACAGCAACATTAATACAGAGATACTCCCCCTTCTGCTTGCATTCAGACTATTTCTTTACTCTTATAACCAGCTGCTCCACATTTATTTGTTTGTACGTGTACTGCAGTCTAACCGTGCGCTTGTGTCCTCAGTCAAGTGTTTCCTCATGGACTTCCAGAGGAGTTCACCCTGGTTTTCACCCTGCTCCTGAAGAAGAAATCTTTGACTGATAACATTTACCTGTTCCAGATATCAGATGAGCACGGCTATCCTCAGGTGTGTGTCCGCTTTCTGCTCAAGTCCATAGATCTGAGCTTTTAGCAAATGCTTACTGTAGAGCTGCATTGTCGCTAAATCATATTATTATACTAATTTTTATATTTAATAATAAAAAGGTAAATATGTGAAAATGTACAAAGATATGCCTTAACCAGCTAAATGCAAAAATAATACAAAGACATAGTTTATATATATATATATATATATATATGGACAACAGGTATGGCCAAATGCTTATTTTGGACCCTGTACTTTGACATAATTACATTTTACATACAGAGTAAAACTCTTTTTCCCTATTTATCACACTCTTTTAGTTCTCACTGGACTGGAATGGTCCAGATGGCAACCTGGCCCTGCGGGCGAGAGGGGCCGACCCTGAAGGGTCCATGGTGGGGTGCGTGTTCGAAGGTGAGGGTGTGGATTCGCTGAAGGACATGCGCTGGCATAAGGTGGCTCTGAGTCTGCAGAGAGATGCGGCCTCCCTGCACGTGGACTGCAGCTCCATCGAGAACAAGCCCCTGGAGCTCCGTGGCCAGTTACCCATCACTGGACACACACTGATGGGTATGAGGGCTACTAATGCTGCCCCAGTGGAGGTAAGGACCTCTGCTGAAACGATGAAGGCTGTATTGTGAACCTTTTACAGAGGAAGAGGCATGTGGTATAAGAACGTCAATTACTGTAGATGAACGACTGCAGAAGCTTCCGGCTCCTCTGATAATTGAGCACTACACTGCTAATAGAGTAGTCGGAAGTAGATGCATCCTATAAGCTGGCTTCCCGCAGGTTTTGCCCTAGGCATCCTGTCTGCCTGGAAAATGTGGCAGGGGTGTGTCTGTGGATGTATGAGAGACAGGAAGACTACAGGCGCTTCTCTTCAGGGCTATTGCTACTGAACTCTCTCAGCTCGAAAAAGATGAAAAGAACAGCCCATGCTAGCCTAACCAAGCTTCATCCATTACTAATTAATTAGTTTGTTAATCCAACCACTTAGCGAAATGATCATGTAAGTGGTCATATGTAAAGCAGCGGGGGTCCAGCATTTAAAAAGCTCATTTTCTTTGTTCTTGCTCTACTTTTAATTTGCTTTCCCTCTTTATCTTTCTTCAGATTGACGTCCAGCAAGTAATGGTGTATTGTGACCCTTCTCTGGCTATCCAGGAGGCCTGCTGTGAGATACCTGGAGCTCGGGTAATAAAGTCTGAACTGGCATTATGCAAAATTTTATACCTCTTTTGTCTAGGGAATTCATTTCTATTAGTATTCGCCCACTTTGGGCTGTTAAATGGCTTTTTATGGAATTATATAGACAGCAGGGTCTCAAGTTTAAAAATGTATTTAAAGTTGAATGAGACCTAAACAACAAAAAAAAGGTACTTATTTGGCTAGTGTTTGCTGGAAACGAACAAAAAGTAGAAAAAAGCATATTTTGTATTGGATAAAAAAGAAAAATATATTGCTTGCTTCTGTTATGTGATTACGAGTAATTGGCTATTTTGAGATCATCAGCATTTAATTAGTCTGATAAATCAATATGTCACTAATTTATTTTTATTTGTAGCATAAGAGATAAGCTCATAATTGATGGTTTTCTGCATGTCTTGGATTACTGTATTAAAAAACAATAAATAACTAAAAGTTAAAGATTGATCTATGTTAAGTTGTTTGTTCAAACCTTAAAAAATGTTTACTCACAAACTCTTTTAAGTAATTTTTGTTAATTAGAAATAAAATTAAATTAAATCAAAATATACATTACATAATTTAATGGAAATGGAAATTATAAAATTTTTAAAAATATAAAAAAGAATGTAAGTTTTTCTGATTAAATGTAGTCTTGGTAAGTGTAAAGTTTTATTTCAAAAAAAAAATTACTATATATATATATATATATATATACACACACACACACACACACACACACACACAAGAATTAATATAAAATCAATTATAACAGTTAAAAATAATTTTGTATAAACTATTTTGCCAGTATTGTGAAGTGATATTTCACCCTAGCTGATGAAACATTCGCACATGTTTTCAGTGATCACAGTGGAGGAGGCAAAACTCATATTTTGCTGAGGGAATGCATGCATTCTTTCTGTCAAAAAAATCATTGTTGTAGTTGTACTTGATGGATCAAGCACCAGCAGCAGCTCAGCTTCCATCGGGATGGCTGTGGTGGAGAGACAGCGCTTGACTCATCGATGTGGGAGTGCTGCTTTATTTGAGGATTTGAAATTTGGTGCGTTTCTCCTCTCTGAATTGATCAGAGCTTTGGCAAGGCTGGATGAATCGAAAAGGCTCACAGGAATGCGTCATTTGCAGATAACTTCAGCCTGTATGAAAAGCATACAGCCACCCACAGCCTGGAATAGTAAAGAAGGTAGAGATCAGGAAATGTCACCTGCGAAACTTATTTGACAAAGGAAGTGCACATGGGAATAGGTACAGCCAACTCTGAGCTGGCATTTCGAAATTTGATGCAATTTTGGATCAGAGGATATTTCAGAGCCAGCAACTATTAGACATCATTAGTTATGTGCCAGATGGACCATTTTTAGCCTGAAAAGATGATTATTCCCTTTACATGTTAGTTGCCTATTTGTGAGGTAAGATATGAATAACATTAAAACCATCTGAGTAAAACATCAACATGGCCGCCATTGTGTGTGTGTTTGAATGTAATCCAACAAAGTTCTGTTGTTTTGAGGCGAATGCTCAAAGCTCCCTGCAAGCAGTGTTTAAAATGGAAACAAGGGCAACTATTTCCCCATTGAATGCATTTGCTATAACGTGGCTTTTTAAAAGCAGAGGAGACATCGATTGCATCTTGAGATGCAAAAGTCTTGTGTTGTAGATGTCTTGAAAGACAACAGAAAATGTGCATTAGGATTATTTTTTATTTTTTTAATCAAATCCAGTGTTTTTTTAGTATTTGTACTGTATATATATTGTGTATATATTTGTTTTTTGTTTTTTTACTTTTATTATTATAATTTAAAATGTATACCTTTTATGTTTATTATTTTATTTTATTTTGAGCACCCAATTGAATTTCTTTTAAGTTTAAATGTTCATCTAATATTATACCTATTGACCTGTGCTCTTTGTGCTTCTGCAGTGTCCACCCGATGCTCCCAAGAGTCGACGAGCCGCAGAGAACCAGGTGGAGTTTGCGCACAGTCCCTTCACTAAGGTAGATTTAATTTGACTGTTAAAAATTCAAAAAGTTAATTTGTAAAAAATGTTATTAAAATACAATCCATAAACTCATTCATTTGCACAAAAAAACCCTTGATACTGCACTGGAAAATGAGCCACTGAAAGTGTCTCTGAAAGGGCCTCTAATGAAAAGATCTTAGAGAAATTAAGAGAGAGGTTGTTAGTTATTGAATGTGGGATCCTGATCTTGAGATGGTTTGAAGTGTTTGAAGACACACATACTTGCTCTCAGTGGGAGCTATTAAGGGGGCGTAGACAGAGGATGCATCCTTGCGTTCAAAAGCAGCAAGAATGCAATGGAATGGAACATATCTGAAGAGTCCTCAAGATGCGTTTTTTAATGAGCTGTACTCTATTTTTAATTTAGCATGCTATTTTAAAATGCTAACATAACTATATGATAACCAAAGACATCTATCAAATATATTCGTGGCGCACAGCACAGTAACCAGCAATTAAAAAATGGTGCAAATCAAACAATTCCTGTGTGCAAACCTCCGAAAGCCCAGAGAAGTAATTATCCTAAAATAGGTTTGCCAATCTCTGCAGGTGAATATACTAATGACATATTAATTTGCAGCACCCTTTTGAGTTTTTCGTACTTTTACCCTATTAAAACACTTGAATGGTGCATCCCAGCAGTATTATAGCACATAAATAGATGACAAGATGAGCTGAAGATGTGATATAGGCTGATAAATATTTCTCATCCTAATATATTCAACATAAGATGACACAGTTAGTGGCCATTAAGTGTCTCACTAGGAGGCAGTTGAATGAGTTCTTTTGCAGAAACTGGAAATGAATGTAAATTCTTGTGAACAATGCCCAGTGGGCCGTAGAAATGCTGAAATCAAACGTTCTCTGCTTCCACAGCTTTTATATTTTTCATATTTGCTCTTTCACTTCTTGTCTTGCCTTTATCCTTCTTGCTCTTTCTCTTTTTCTCTCTTTTTATTAATGGTTATTTTAAATGTCTTTTGAATACTTGGCCTTCATCTACAGTGAATAAGCTGCTTTTTTACTATTTATTTGTTTTTGTTTTGTTTTTTGTTTGCTTTTTTTTGTGGGTCAATCAATATATACAATGTAATCAAATCAAAAATTATTCAGACAGCAGATGTAATTGTTTACATTTTTTCACTACTGGGTGCAGGACACTGTAGCTCATGTAACTGAATATAGCAAAGAGAAGTGAATATACCCCAAAAATCTTCATACAGTGTACTACTAGTAAAACTGATACAATTTTTGGGACACTTTGACCTGACCATGTGTTGCTTAAGAGATTTTTGTTGTTGTTGTTTTTTGTTTGTTTTTTTATTTAATTGCTTTTTACCACAAACTGTACAAAATCAAGCATTGCTTGGTAAATGGTTGACCAAAATTGGTATTAATGATAAACTATGTACTTAAACAGCTGACAGCTGTATAGCCTAATTCATTGAATAACTTTCCATCAAAACTATCTGATTATCTATTATGATAATCACAATGAATTTGTTCTGACAGTTAAACTTAAGTTTTTGTCATATTTTATTACCAGGGCCTGACATTATCACACGTTTTCTACATTTAATATTCATAATATAATATACATATAATATGCATATATAAAATACATACAAACTCACACACACACACATCTTTATATATATATATATATATATATATATATATATAAAGATAAAACTAATTACTCTCTCTCTATATAGATATAGCTGTATGTACTGTATATTAAAACACCTAGATCACAACATTACGGTTTTATAATTTTGCATGCAATGTAAATTAGGGCTACATGATATATTGCATGCGATAGTCATGCACATTTTGTTTAATGTAAATGCATTAATGCTGTATTTCAGCTACATTGAAATGTCATATATATATATATATTTATTTATACACTCACCGGCCAACTGCTTGTTGACGCAAATTACTGATCAGCCAATCACATGGGGGCAACTCAATGCATTTAGGCATGCTGACATGGTCAAGACGAACCGCTGCAGTTCAAACCGAGCTTCAGAATGGGGACGAAAGGTGATTTAAGTGACTGTGAACATGGTCAGAGGTCAGAGGAGAATGGCCAGAGTGGTTCGAGCTGATAGACAGGCAACAGTAACTCAAATAACCACTAGTTACGACCAAGGTATGCAGAAGAGAATCTCTGAATGCACAACACTTCGAACCTTGAGGCAAATGGGCTACAGCAGCAGAAGACCACACCGGGTGCCACTCCTGTCAGCTAAGAACAGGAAACTGAGGCTACAGTTTGCACAGGCTCACCGAAATTGGACAATAGAAGATTGGAAAAATGTTGCCTGGTCTGATGAGCATGGATCCATCCTGCCTTGTATCAACGGTTAAGGCTAGTGGTGGTGGTGTAATAGTGTGGGGGGCATTTTCTTGGCACACTTTGGGACCCTCATCGTTGTAATGCCACAGGCTACCTGAATATTGTTGCTGACCATGTCCATCCCTTTATAACCACAGTGTACCCATCTTCTGATGACTACTTCCAGCAGGAAATGCACCATGTCATAAAGCTCGAATCATCTCAGACTGGTTTCTTGAACATGATAATGAGTTCACTGTACACAAATGGCCTCTACAGTCACCAGATCTCAATCCAATAGAGTGCCTTTGGGATGTGGTGGAATGGGAGATTCACATCATGGATGTGCAGCCGACAAATCTGCAGCAGCTGCGTGATGCTATCATGTCAACATGGACCAATATCTCTGAGGAATGTTTCCAGTACCTTGTTGAATCTATGTCACAAAGGATTAAGGCAGTTCTGAAGGCAAAAGGAGGTCCAACCCGGTACTAGCAAGGTGTATCTAATAAAGTGAGCGGTGAGTGTATGGGAAAAGATCTAATCAGCCATTTGGCTACTGTAAATATCTTCTGCATATTTCATGGAAAAAGAACAATCATACAGGTTTGGAGTAAAATGGGACAAGTTAATTATATATTTTCCATTTTTGGGTGGGTAATCCCTTTAAAACAATCCTACTGCTAGCCAACTGTAAACTATAAACAAAACTCAACAAATCAAAGTTGCATAGAGTAGACATGAATTTTACATCAGCAACACAATTTGATTGCTAAAAAAATCATGTCTTTTCGCATTTCAGCATTTTAGCCTTCCCCAAGAATAACCTTAAGTCTTTTCCAGATAACAATGACTTCCACTTAAACCAGATATTTGGATGCTATTTTCCCCTGGAAACACCATTCATCAGCAGTTTCTCACTGCTAACACAAGCTGTGGTACTTGTCCTTTGTGGAAAGGAGGATTTGTGATGTTGGTGTGGGCTGCTCTTGTTGTTTCTCCTGGCAGCAGTGAGTCATGATCATTAGCAGGACTAATAAAAAGCTGGTTGGTGAAGGTACTTCAGCTGGTCTCCAACTGGTCACACATCTTCTCCGTTTGCCACGTGTATTGTTTCATGTACACTCACACATGCAACATAATTACATCCAGAGGGCCCTGAATTGGAGCCAAATGCACTCAAAGCAGTTTGTTGCGTCTACAGTCACACATACACCAACATTCAACTCCCGCTTTGTGTGGATAAACATCTCAACACGAGTCATTCTCCATTCTCTCACGAGAACAGTAGGAGATTCGAGGTGGAAATGATTTAAAATGGTTTTGTTGTGTAAATGCTCTCTTAATCTTTGCTGCCATAGTAATAGAGAAATTAGCTCCATTGGTACACATTAGATATTTCACTTTGTGTGTTTAATGCCACTTCCTGTCTCAGTATTTGCTCCCTCTGATAAAATGTTAGCAGAACTAACAAATTAATGTTTGACCTTGCCCGCTAAATTGAACAATTTAGACAGCAATGAATTTAGACAGCAATGGCCAATTTATACACTGTAAGAATTTAAGTGTATTTAAGATGATTTTTTTACCCCATTAACACACTTTTTTTTCTAAAATAAATACTTATTTTTAATGTATTTAAAAGACTTTATTTAAAAACTAGCAAAGGTATATTTGTAGCAATAGCCAAAAATACATTGTATTTGTTTTGCACCCTCAGATTCCAGACAGTTGTATCTCAGCCTTCAGATGATTATAAATTTCAGTTTAAAATAATTGACCCTTATAACATTTATTTATTTACTAAAAAGAGACACAAATAAGATTTCCCATGCTTTTAAATTGTTGCATGCTACTTAGATATTTCTGTTTCTTTTTGGTCATTTTAGATGGAAAAAAGTTGTAGTTGTAAAAAAAGTATATATTATTTTTGTGTGCGTGTGTGTAAAATGTGGACTTGATTAAAAAAATAGTCACACTTGCATTGTTCCTGGTCAAAAACTGACAAACTGACACAATTTAAAGGCTGAGTTGTGTGATCAAACGCATATTTCAACTTTATTCTCATAGTATTTTGACTTTGTTCTTGAAATATTATGATTTTAATCTCATAATCATATATATAAACACATTTATATTTATTATATGTCTTCAGTATACCTGCAGTTGCATTACTTTTAAAGAAACTGCCATGTTTTGTCGACGTGTACATGAGATCATGCACAAATTATGGTAATTTTGTGCGTGTGTTTGTTCATTTGTGGAATTCTTCAATATACAGTCTTCACCAGACAGCTCCACAGCTGTGAGCTCAAGCCCAGCACAGACATACTTCCAGCCCTCTTTATTTATCTATTGGAGGTACACATGCGCAGACAGGCCAAAAGAAAAAAAAAAAAAATTCTCACAAGCTCCCATGTTTTCCCCTGACCCAGGTTACTGTCTTGTACCACAGCAGTCTGTGTTTTACAACAGACTGTAATAAGTTCCAGGTTGTGTTGGACGCTGCTAGAATTAGCCTACTTCTCTATTAACCCCTTCCTCCAAAGCAGATCCTCAATCCACCATGCAATAAAGTCCTTTAAAAGAACAGCTCACCAGCAGGGAGAAATTCATGAGCTGAGAGCTAAACAAAGTTTCCTGCATTATTCATGTGCTCATTCCACAAGGGTTTTTGGAACAGGTCATCTCAATTCTCTTCCATCCTATGCAAGCCTGTAGCTATACAGACAACATGTGCATTTTGTGTTCTCTGTGGAACCATGTTTTTAGTGTTTGTGTGTGCATGCGTGCATGTATGCTCTTGCAGCAATTTCTATCCAGGATCTCAGGGTTGGACCGGAGATTAGGTACTGAGCACTTTTCTGTCTGTTTTTATGATTTCTCCTTCCTTTTTCATGCCTATCCAGTTTGATGAGCCTTCCCGATGCCGTGTTTGCTGTCTCTGCTCGGACATGACTTGAGGATTTACTTATACATCTGCTCCACAAACACGTCTTTTGTTTTTCTGCCTGTCCTTGATGTTCTCTTTCAAATCATGTCCCTCCTCACTGCACTTCCCCCTTTCCGTTCCTGCCAGTTCTCCTCCCCATTTGCTCTCTTTCAAAAGAGTTTCATATTCACTGTTGATCATACTGATGAAACTCTGTAATGGTAAAATGACAATACTAACAAATCTAGATGAGGCATACACTTGAATATGCCAACCTCAAGTCAGCAAAAAAAAAATGAAAAGTATGAGATTGAATAATATGTACATAGGCATTGCTAGACCCTGTTTAGAAGGTTTTCCTGTTTATGTAATCTCTCTTCATGTTTACTGAAAACAAGGTTATTAGATCTGTAGCTACTTTGGATTCATTGTGTCTTTTAAAGTTCATAAAATTAACATTTCTAACATTGTCTTTGTTTTTATGTTCTACAGGCAATTTTTGGATCCAAGGAATTGGCAGAAAAAGTAAGTTATTTGAATTAAGTAACTAGAAAATCAAATGTTTCTATTTGCCAACAGGCAGTCCCAATTATAAGGCTTCGAACCTTACAAAAAGAATTGTGGCCCCAGCAGATTTCACCCCATAGCTGTAGAAATTCAGTGTAATTGGTTATTAAATTGCTGCATTTTGAGTTGCAGTGGGCAGAACATTGACACTGACCCTGGCAAACTCATGAGATAATTTACTTCTGATAACAAAGCATGTTGTGTAATATTGCACCACCTGGAATTAGAGGGACTTGCGTTTGCTCGGTAAATGTGCTTCTCTGGCACAATATGTGAATAATACCCATGATTCGCACATACAACTCTGTTTGTCAGTTTGTCACCTTTTCCCCTCCCTGCACCCACTCAACACTCATCTGATTTTTTATGACTCAGATAACGGGTATTACCTTTTTCAAATAAAATGCCAAGCCTGAAAATGCCGGTGTTTGAGTGGGATGTGAGTGGGACTTTTTGGGTTTTGATTTAATTCACAGAGCTAAACTGTGAGGTCAACTGCCTCATATTGTTGCAAACCAGTGTTGTTGTTAACTGAAACTAGTACACCATTAAAAATCATTTTCAACAATGTAACTAAAGCTGAAGTACAATATGAACATTACGTGAACAGAAACGCACATGGAAATTAGCACAAAAAGTATAAATAAAGCTTAAAATGATGTTCTAATAAAGCATCCTTTAGTGTTTTGTGTGTTGCAGTAGGCAAATAAGTTGTAAATTTCAAAATGACTGCAGAAGGTTAGTATATTTTTGTATCACAAGATTAACATTAATATATTTTCCATGTCTTCTGACCATACTATGAAAACACTGGTGCATTTCAAAGTTTACGGATCAGCTCTACTCATTATATAGCAAATGTCTCATTGTAACCTCCTTTAAAATTGCAATATATTTGTTTATGCTTAAACTGTATTAAACCCATTATATTTCACAACTACACTAAGGGCAGAATTGGTCATAGACACAGATGTTCTTAAAACGATACGGCAGAATATAGGATTGCATATAAATCCATTCATTCTTGCAAACAGAGTGAGTGCGTGAAAATCTCAGAGAGTTCATTTTCATCATGTAGCTTTCTTCTGTGTGCACCTCTGGAAAGAATGAATCAGCCCTGCGCGTCAGCCAACCACTCTCAGAGACGGGCCCCTTCCTCTCCTTCTCTCTTACCTCACCACATCAATGCACATTAACCGCCTGTTGGCTGAGCAGGACTCAGGACGGGAGGTGGATTTTCTTTTAATTGTGCTCTTCCGCCAAAAACTAACAGCTATTTATAAGTATTTGACTTTGCGTGTCCCCCCTCCCTTATAGTTTTGCAGCTGGCGTTGATGAACATTGCCGTGAGGAGTCTTCTGTTCCTATTGATCTTTGTCTCCCGTGAGAGGGCCGCGGCAAGCTGAAATGACACACAGTCATGGTCCTCATTTGCACGGCCCCGATTCTGCAATCCCATGCCAATTAATGTTATGTTGCACCGCCACCATCAGGCCAACCTATGTAACAACATCAAAAGCAAAGCTGGTTTAGAGTAGAGTGGAGCGAAACGCTATTTCAAAAATCACACACAGACATTGTCATGGATAGGAACTACCTGGTTTTCTCTTTTTTCCAGTGTGCAGGTTGTGTACTGCTCAGTGAGGAATCGAGTGTGGGTATTCACATTCAGTTTGTCATGTGTGCAGCATGTTTAATGGCTGTGTAGGTAGGCAGCGGGATTTGCATGCATGAGTGTGCATGAATGCTGCGTTATCACGCCCTTGGAAAGAGATGCATTTATGTCTTTGAAAAATCTGGCAAAGACTCATGGTACTTGTTGGGTTTGAATGATTAAAGGTTGATCAGACTTGCTGATGCTTTGGAGAAGGTTTATGAGAAGCAGCTATCAATGCACTTGCAAACACACATGTAGTGTTAATGCACAAAATGCATTTAGAAATATTAGTTTTTTTATCCAGTGCCAGATATTTTTGAACAATTGGTCAGTGCTTTTATCACATCACATGCTCTGTTTCATGTTTGCATGTAAACGTTTGCAAAAATATATATATAATTAAAGATAGACTAAATGAAATCCTGGCACAGTAAACATTTTTTTATTTTTTTTTTTGCTTACAGGCTCAATCCAAGCTGGTCTATTTTTAACATAGCCTTCATATGACATTGTGTTATAAATATGGAGTACTGTACATTGAATTCTTAATTTTATTGCAGGCTATTCAGGAGGGCTATGTGGGTCAGTCAGGCCTTAAAGGGGAGAAGGGGGATCGGGTAAGAAATGTCAAACACTGAATCATACCAAATAAGTGTGTTTGTGTGCTAAATCCTGCTCTCTGTCCAGGCTTGCTGGGAATAAATGACTGCGTCTCTGTTTATTTTGGCATCTTATACAAATGCCTCATTAGGAGCTAGCTTCTGTGCCAGTGATCCAGCTTGGCCAACTACTCAAAAGTTTCATTATTACTGGCATAATCTCTTAATGCATCAATAACATAAATGAAAACTGCATCAAGATTCTTCAGTATGGGGGGGATATATATAGCATTTAAAAGCAAGACTGTTGCTCATGTACAGTTTGTCAGGGATGTTAATACATATGTATATGGGTTATTGTTCCTTAAATTGTCCAAAAATATGATTTTTTTTTTCCTCTCAGGGTTTGGATTGTACTGGTGCTGGAGTTCCAGGACGAGTGAGTCAATATGGTTTTTGCCTGGAAAAGTTCCTTTCTGGCACAAACTGATAATTTGAAGTAATAAATTAAGTGTCCTCTTTAAAAAAAAAAGTTTTTTTTATTGAAAATGATTAGTTAAATTATGTAGTCACTTTATTTATTATAAAATATGACTAATATATGTATATTATATAGTTCTGTCATACTCTAATATCTCATAATCTCATCAGCCAATCATATTCGAGGACCAGAAAGAACTGTTGAATATTTTATTGTTTTAGTATTATTTCCAGGTTTAAATTAGATGATCACTTCCAAGTTTTCTCTGTTTCTCATATTTTTGGTCTCCATTGAATGTGAATTTGAGTGTCATGCTGTATCTGTTTGTTTCAGTGTTCAGAAGGAGGTAAAGGGGAGAAAGGAGAGAAGGGAGAGTCGGTAAGTGTGTGTGGCATCCTTGTCTTGGAGAGAGAGGTCAGCGATCGAATTTTTGTTCAACAGGCGTCACTGAAGCAGAGGGGATATCTTGATACTATTTCTGGCTATTGATTCACCCATTTCTCATTCTCTTACCTTTCAGGGTCTGCCTGCCAACTGGGGAGAAGCTATAGGAGTGAAGGTAAAGGAAGACGGTATGACTGTTAATGAGTGCATTAGAGCTTGCCGCTTACTTATCTCCATTTTTGTCTGTGTCACTCTCATACACATTCTCAGGGTGATAAAGGACAGAAAGGAGAAGTCGGAGCCACAGGTTTGCCCGGAAGTCCAGGCAAAGATGTAAGTGACTAGCATCTGATGGGAAAGTCAAAGATGCTCATACTTTATGTACGTTATGAGTCTCTTTCAGACGTGTTGATGTCATTCTCTCGCTGCAGGAGTGTACTCAAAAAGCAACTTTATAGCATGCATAATATGTCTCTGTTTACATTGTTTAAAGCGGCTCCTTATATTCACAGCACTCGACTGCGAAAAGCATTATGCATTAGACTCTTACCCATATACTCAGTGCTGACTTTTCTTCTCATTAGATATCTGTTTGGGTGTTAAATCTTCTTAATGCTGCATAGATTACATAAGCCAACAAAGAGCCACAAATCAATGCAGCCTCATTGATTCTTTTAAATGGATAGTCAGGTCGCATTACGCTTAATCTTTTCTATTCTGTATACAAAGCATGCTAAGGGGATGGTGAATATGGCCGAGCCGACGAATGCATATTTGGAATTTGCTTTTAAACTGTTTATCTATCTAAGCCTGCAGTCATCGGTGATCTGACTTGTTTGATTCCCGTTAGAGGGTTGTCATATAGGCCGTGTGATTATACTAACGCCAGCGTTTGAGATGAACTCAAGCTAATGATCTTTTATTGGTCTTGGCTGTCACAGGGTCGAGCTAATCCTATTTGTGTGGTGGGCCCTAAAGGACAAAAGGTAAAACCTACTGATCCTCTTGGGATTATTTAATGGTTTTGTGGGATACTATAAATGAACTAGTTTTGTGGTGTCATTATCTTTAGTGCTTGTTATGCACCGCAAGTGTTTCTCAGCGCTGATTAATTCACAGGGTATTCCTGGTGTAGTTGGTCCAGAGGGGCTCGCAGGGGAACCAGGACCTCCTGGACCACCTGGAGTTGGAAAACCAGGACCACCAGTAGGAAGATTCATCATTTAAATACATTCTTTCTATTCAGTTTTTAAGATTAGTTTTAATACATTTTAAATTTATTACGTTTTGGGTGTCTTCTTTAGTGTATTTATTGGATAGAAAATAGAGTCGACATCCAAAAATAGCAACTGTTAAGTTTTCAATTTTTTTTTTTTTTTTTTTTAATTGTCAGTCAATTCTTTTTTGGACCAACTTTTCGGCTTTGTTTTGTCAATAAATGGGTATTTTCCTCTTATTACTGAATTGGCAAAAAATCTCAAATAATTAGATTGTTATAGTATAATCAGGCTTTATTATATACAGTATAGCATACTATTTTGCATACTAGAGTAGCATTTCAGCAATATGTATTTATACCACTATTCTTATAGCATGTATGCATAGACTTACCACATTTGCTAGCATATTTGGTATTCAGCTGAAAAACTGAGCGGACCTTTAATTTCCAGTGATCAAATTTAATTGAAAATGATATTATGTCGCTTATTATTTGATCAGACCGATTTAAAATATTGTACACCAAATTTGGACTAAGAAATCACATTAAAAATACAGCAATGTTATAAAAAGCTCAATAAATATAAAACACAATAAAAATACGTTGAGGTTTAATTCATGTTTATTCAGCAAAGATGCAGGAAATTAAAAGTGTAACATTTATAATGTTACAAATATTCATATTTTAAATTAATTAAATTTCTTTTACTTTCCATTCATCAAAAAATCATGAAAAAATGTATCACAGTTTCCAAGAATATTAAGCACAACTACGTTCAACAAAAGTAATAAGAAATATAATAATAATAATACTGTAACAAAAAAGTGCACAGTGTATACTGGGCAATATGCAATTATCATCATACTGGTGTCCTATTTTTACTTCCTAAGCAGTTGTTTTTATCTCACAGGGGCCCCCTGGTGGAAGTGCGGAATCTAAAGGAGAGAAAGTATGTTTACTAATATATGTTTTCCTGCTTTGACCACAAAATGATGAGGGTGTTAAACGTGTTTTTGATAAAAATATACCAATCAGCATTTTTTTTTTGTGATCCTTGCAATATTTTACCTAATAATAACAAAACATTCTCTCCATTTCTAGGGAGACTCTGGGATGCCTGGTGAAGACGGAAAGCCTGGAGACCCAGTAAGTGCAGTTTTTCTCATTTTGACCTATAGAGGGATGTCAATGTGAAGCAATGACGTGTGTTGAATTGCTAAGACAGAAGAAGCTAATTATCCTGATTTTCTGTCACTATCCTGATTGTTCTGTCACTGTAAGGGACAAAATGTGTTTACTATCATCTGCACCATAATTACTTTTATTACCACTGGAGCTATCAGCACATAATTTGCATTTGCAACTCAATGAGTTTCTTCGCTTCTAATCTTCATGCATACCCAATGATGTGGTTTGTTTTGCTGACAGGGTCCGAGAGGTCCTTGGGGACCTAAAGGCGAGAAGGTACGTCTAAGCAAGTCTGAATTTCAGATTCTGCATGAAAATTACTGTCGCTTGTTATTAGTCTGCTCAGAATTACAGAAAGACACAGTGCATATTCTTGAATGTTATTTCTTTATTTTATTTCATTATTTTCATTATTTACTTAATCACATGTTGTTTCAAACACAAATGGCTTTCACCATAATATGAAAGTAATTTTATTATTATGTTTTTTTAGCATTATTATTATAATATACAAGAGGATTGTGTCCGAGTCAGCTCCTAGTTTTTAAATAGTTTTCAATTTTAGAATTTTAAATTGTTTTTTTGTCTTCAGGGAAATCCATGTGAGCCATGTCCAGTGGTGTCTTTTGACTCAGATGGCAACACTGTGGCCTTTCAGAGCAAGCAGGGACCTAAAGGAGAACCAGGGGCCCCAGGCAAAGGAGAACAGGGTCCACCTGTGAGTTCATTTTCAAAACCAACTTCACAAACTGCTTGTGTTTATCACAAAAAGATAAAATCAGCTCAGCATGTTTGAATAAATGTCTCCGTGTAGCATCCTGAAACTGCTTTTATCTTCCAATAGTCAAATCTGTGCCTGGTAGACACTTTATCATTGCAAAATATCCAGCTGACAATGCTGTTCACCTCAGTTGGCCCGCCATATTTGTGTATGCCAAGCTCAATGAAATAAGCCAACAATCAGCGAGGTCTTTTTCACCTGCTGTTGTTGTGTTGAATGAGAAATGCTGTCACCATTCCACTACCCTCTCACAGGGAGAACAGATCTTCTATCGTACTTCATTATACTGTAGCTTCAGGAACATTCAGGTCTCTCCTACCATCCATGAAATTCATCAGCTGCAAAGTTTAGACCACTGTCTGTGTCAGATTTCATTTTACTCAGTGGATACGAAAAAGGCCTATCCATTTTTTTTGCCTATTAAAATTTCTCCTCTTTCTTTTTTAGAGTAAGAGGGAACATTTCAGGGATTCTACGCAGCATACCATAAAGCACTTGTTCGCTTTTTTCTGTAATGATTTCCAATACCATCACAATCTATTCCTCATACCTTGTTGTAGGACAGGGAGTGAGAGCGTGGGATGCAGAAAGTGATAGGGTGCAAATGTGGGGCATTTACAGTGGAGAAGTTGCGGTCAACTAGGATGATATTAGTGTCATGATTAGAGAGACTGATGCTGATACTTGTATGCCTCTATTTACATAGGGCCCTACTGGACTGAATGGCATTGCAGGACACAAGGTATGTATTTGCTTTTTACTTGCTTCTTACTGCATAGAAACACACACATTAAACATCTTAAGAACTGAGAAAAAAGTTTTAGGATTTTTTTTTTTTTTTGCTTTTTTCCATGTATTTACATTGTTTGGAGCATTAAAAATAATGTATACAAAAATTAAATTCATAATTTATTCATTCATAAGTTATGCTATGTCCTCATTTGAGGACATCAAGACTCAATTAGAGAATCAATAAAGATTATTCTCAACTGCATGACAATGTCCCCTTGTCCTCATACAGTATAAGGACATGTATAAAATCAATGTTCTGTTTTGTAACAGAAAGTCATATTTTGATCTGAAACCCTATCATTTTTTTCTGAGATGTTGATTTATGACACACAATTAAAAAAGCAGGCATATTTAAATAATAATTACAAAATATTATCATATTTCCATCTATTTCCATCACTAAATTAATTTCAGACATTTTTTGAAGACCAAGAAAATGGAGTGATCATGATGAAACATCCAAACAGTTGCTATTTTGGAAAAGCTCTGAATGTGCTCTTTACAGGACATTCAGACTTAAAACTGTGGCATGTAGAGTTCACTAAAATATAATGTCCTCATAAGAGGATGCAGGGTCTTAAGAGGATAAATATACAAATATATGTATATATATATATATATATATATATACAAACAAAATTGTAGCACAAGGTGGGATATTATAAAAATACAATTAATAAAAATGGCTAATAAACTGGGCATTTACCATATATCTGTATGCTGAAAAATACAGTAATTTAACACCTTGAAGGTGTATTTTTCATAAATTTCACTCACATGTCATTTTTTTCATAGATTTTTAAATGCGTGTGTACTTATTTTTATCATTTTACTTTGGTCCCCTGAGGTCCACTTATAATGTTAATCAAGATTTCTTGCACAAACGTAGTCATAATTTAGCTTACATTAGCATTTTCACCCTTTCTCTGACCCTTAGAATTAATTGGGCTGTTTTTGCTACTGTACATTTCAGACTCACGTGTGAATACCCTCTTTGCATGATAAATTAGAAACAACACTACAGACTATTAGTATGCATTCAACTTCCTCCTCATTATTTTATTACTAGTCAGGTCAGGACACTGAATATCTGTCATTGAAGTGTACATGTCAGCATAATCTTTGTTGCATCAACTACCATAATGACCCATTTTTGCCACTTAGTTTTCAATTTGTTTCGGTTTTGGACAGAAAAGAGAGTTTTGAGTTGTATTTGCATTTTATGAAAAAAAAAAAACAAGAAAAAACAAGCAATATTTAATATGATAAAAAGTAAAAATCAATAAATAAATCATGTACCCTTTTAACTTGTTTTGGACAAGGCACTTTTTTTTGGTCTGTAACCATTAACCAACTCAAAAAACACAATATGACCACACACACAGACAATGAAATGGCATTCAATTTCATGTTAATCGCTGCTTCCTGTTTCAGAGCTTTTTCTTAAAAGTCAGCAGCTATGTTGTGACAACTACACATTGTGGTGTATTCCAGACTAAACTATCTACTTCTTCACATTCTAGAGTGCTGAGTCATTGAAAATGTCATCCAGAGTTTGAGCCATTTTTACAAACTGTCTTGCGCATTGTGATTCTTTCACAGGGAGAGCCAGGAGTAGACGGGGCCAAAGGCGAAAAGGTGAGTCTGCCAAGCGTTGGCAAGAAAGATGAAGAATCTGTACGCTGTTTTTGAGTAGCTTGACACTGGAAAAAGTTCTGAAGTGAAATTAAGTTGCGAAGTCTTGCCATCTTTGTTCTCTCAGGGTGAACCGTGTTCTGGCTGCCCTACCATTGGAGATATTCCAGCGGGCATTTTGAATCGGGCTCAAAAGGGAGAGAAGGGAGATCCAGGTGTTGGGCAGAAAGGAGAGCAGGTGAATATGGTGGAGTTATTGCATTACAAACTTCTGCATTGCTTCCTCCCACAAGTCCTGAAGTAGAGTAAATTACAATGCAAACAGTTTTTGATATCCTCTTCAGTGATTGCGTATGAGTGTGCAGGGATGTATATATTGGCTCATGCATAATCGCAGACATCCCTGATTTATATCACTCAGATATAAGCCTCAGGCACAAATGCTTTTATAAAGTGATTCTAATGACAGATTGGGGAATTAGGCAGCCAAGGCTTTCATTTGATGTATGTTGAACAAGAGAATATGCACTGATATTTTTGTCTTTCTTTTTACTTGATTTTCGTTTACAGGGAGAGCCAGGTCTGAGTGGTATTGGTGGACTAAAAGGGGAAAAGGTAAATCTAATGGAAATGTATTCACTAGGATGATGGATTTCTATATTTTCGAATGGTTGTACGCTATTACAAACAGGTATATATGCATGTGCAGTGACCCTGAAAAGTATTTGGATGCTTAAATGCATGGATGTCATTATTTTAGGTAACTGAAACAAAGCATTTCACTAAAATAAGTCGGTTGCCAGTTTTAGCGGAACACCTCTGTACTTAATGTGATGAACTACACCTGTAGTTGCTCTCTAGGGCACCTGTGTGGAGAGGAACTGACCTCATACATCCATTAAAAATGACCTTGGGACCAGATGGTTAAAAGTAATTGCTAAAAGTTAGTTCTGAGGAAAGTTAAAAGTGCATTTTTCCCCCAGTACATTGTTATATGCTTCCGTATGGCTTATGTGTCCAAATACGTTTTGTTGCCAGTGTGCGTGTGTATAGTATATGTGTGGTAATTGTTGAATTGGAATAAACTTTATCACATTGTAAAATAGTATTGTCATTTCAGGAAACAATAAGGTTTTTATGTTTGTTTGTTTTTTTAATTTAACACATTAATGTGTGCAATTTTCTGGTTATAGGGTAATGCTGGCAGCAAAGGAAATGAAGGCAAAACTGTAAGTAACCATTTATTATTATTATGATATATTCTTTGTTTTTAACTTGCATCTATGATTTATGACTGACCTCAGCTTTAGATTAATGTGCAGATGCTGATGTTTTTTAGGGCAAACCTGGTCCAAAAGGATCAAGTGGAAATAAAGGAGAGAAGGTGATTATGCTCAACTCGATTTAGCTCATCTCTTTCAATTTCAATCTCACAGCACCAAAAGACACACAAATACCACAGTTAGAGAGGCAAATATAATAACAATACACTTTACAATAAAGTACATTAGTTAACATTAGTTGACAACATTAGTTAACATGAACTAAGGCTGATGTTATGTTTTAAGGGGCAATGTTTTAAGCAATGTTGCTAGGCAGCTTTAGGAAATGTCACCGGAAATGGTCAACTAGTTGAGACACAGGACCCAAGACTTATCTAAATTATCCAAATGGAAAACTGCTCAAAAAACGTGGCCTGGCAAAATGGTTCAAAAAGTCCCAGTGTAACATCAGCCTAAGAATGAACAATTCTACAGCATTTGTTAATCTTAGTTAATGCTCAGCATTCACTAATGCATTTTTAAAATAACAAGTTGTGTTTGGTAACATTAGTTAATGCACTGTGATCTAACATGAACTAACAATGAATGATTGTATTGTTACTGTAATAAATTTATTTTTCATTGTTTGTTATAAATGACACCTTATTGTAAAATCTTACCCGTAATGATAATAATAATATACAGACAGTGTAAACTAAACTTTCAGGTTTCTGAAGCATTATGTGACTAAAGTCTAGTGAAAATGCAGATTTGTCATTGCAGGAATGAATTGCATTTAAAGCATTCAAAACTTCACAAACATTACCAAATCTAACAGGCCCCAATTTCTTTACATGGATTTTTATGAATCATGCAGCTTGAATGCTGCTGTCATTAAAGCACAAGTGTGACAAATCATATAAAAAAGCAAGACATTCTGAAATTCATGTTTATTTCTCAGTTCAGCTTATCACACAAATTGTTACAGATGATAGATAGATAGACAGATAAAGATAAAGTGGATAGATGAAGGTTTTTTTTTTTCTTCTCATTAAATGTAGTGCGCTTTCACTTAGTGGTGTCATTTTTTTACAGGGTGTTCCTGGCCATCCTGGTGTAGGGGCAGCTGGTCCAAAAGGTGAAAAGGTCAGTGAATGTTTTCACCTTGTGCTTTTCTCTCCTTCTTGTAAGTGTATGAATGTTCTTAATGTGTCTTGTATTTAAGGGAGACTCATGTGGCGTGTGCCAGGGCACAAACTCTGAGGTGGGAAGTGGCCCATCTACGATAAAGGTCACAGGGGAACGTGGCCCTCCAGGACCTCCAGGAGAAGGAGTAGAAGGCAAACAGGTAGGTCTGGTTATTTTATGATCGCTTGCTTCTTGTGTATCAGTGGATACATTTTTAATTTGAGAAGCCCAAAACACACTGACTTTGTTTTCAAAATGGATGTCTCCACAGGGGCCACCAGGTCTCCAAGGTTTCACAGGAGAGAAAGTAAGGGTTTTGTTTTGTTTTTAACTCTTTGTTTGAAATAGTTTTCTAGGCATTACATTGTTTTTTTTTTTTTTTTGGTAGGGTGATCAGGGTTCACAAGGAGACCCAGGTGTGGATGGGGTACCTGGACCCCAAGGACCTCAAGGAGAACCAGGCAGGAATGGCCTTAATGGACTAAAAGGAGAAAAGGTCACTGTCATGTAACATTCATAATGCTGCAAAATATTAATTATATTCACAATCATTCATCATGTTGATATAACAGGTTACACCTTTTATATGACAGCATTTAAATTTGCAGGCAAAAAAATACTGCCCATCTAGATTCCTGCTCACTTGCAATTTGAAAGCTTTCTGTCTTTTCTTACTGCGTCTGTGTCAACATCACCAGGGTGATGCGTGTGACAGCTGTCCATCACTTCCTGAAGGAAATGGCAATGTTGTTGGCTTACCAGGACTCAAGGGAGAGAGAGGAGAGCCAGGTTTGCCAGGCGAGGGCAGAGAAGGCAAACAGGTATGAGTTGTTCTGTAATAAGGTTATAAGGATACACTGATATGGATCAATTAATCGATCAAGTTACTAACAATATGAAACATCAATTAAATATTCATGTTATATTTTGGTTGCATTTGTGAGTTAATAAATTTAACTGGTTGTGTAAAATGGGCACATAATACTATAATATCAATATTTTTACCCATCTTATGCAAATCTACTCAAATGCATGTCTTTACTCTTTCTTTACTATGTTTATTCTATAGGGTCGTCCAGGCCCACCTGGTATCCAGGGACCTCCGGGACTCAAAGGCAGTCAGGTAAAGTTACACACCTGACCAATGTGTATGCATCAGTCACAACTGTGTGCGAGAGTGATAAGATTGATTGTGGAATGTTGCTTATGTTTATTTATTATTAGGGCGATGCTGGTCCTTCAGGTACTGGCCTTCCAGGACTGCAGGTGAATGAAAATCTGTTTTTTCATTTGATATTTTTACAGAAATATGCAGGTATCGGTTGTATTCAAACGTTTAAAATTCCTTAAATGCACCAACTCTTTGTAATGTTTTGATGTTCTCATTCAGGGTGAGCAGGGACCTAGAGGTTTTCCTGGAGCTGCTGTAAGTGCACAGACAAGTATTGTGTTCTTGGATTTGGCTTTGGAAGTGTGCAAATTTGCAGATGTTGTTCTTTTTTAATTGTCTGTAGTTTTACTTGTGTACTGTTATCTGATACAAAGAATACTGTTCACAAGTTGAGGTCGGTACCATTTTTTTAATAACGGTTTTATGCATACCAAGACTGAATGTATTTGATTAAAAATAGAATCAAAACAGTTATGTTTGATAATGTAATTAGAATTTAAAATAACTGTTTTCTATTTAAATATGTATTTAAAAGTTGTATTCATCCCTATGATGGCAAAGATTAATTTTCAGCATCATTACTCTAGTTTTCAGTCATTATAATGTTCTGATTTAATGCTTAAGAAACATTTCTTGTTATTATCAATGTTGAAACAGTTGTGCTGCCTAATGGTTTTGCAGAAACATATGATACATTTTTCATTATTCAGTGTTAAATCAAAAGTTAAAAAAACATTATTTATCTGTAATAGAAATTATATGACATTATAAATGTCTTCACTGTCTTTTTTGATCAATTTATAGCATTTTTGCTAAATTAAAGTATTATTTTCTTTAAAAAAAATCTTACTGCCCCTTTTGAACAGTAGTGTATGATAAACAATAATAAATCAAAATAATAAAGAAAACAACCTCTTCAATACAGAAACCAAGTGTTAAAACAGTAATGTGTATCTTACAGGGTCCAGAAGGACGTCAAGGACCCGCAGGGCCGATTGGACCAGCAGGACAAAGGGTAGATCACCAACACAATAACACAGTACTCTCCAGGCCGAAAGACACAATAATTCTGATCTATTGCTTGTTTCCAATAGGGTCCAAAGGGAGAAATGGGACCACCAGGGCCTCAGGGGCCAATGGGAATGGGACCAGTTGGACCTCAGGTAAGAACTTGAGATAAAACATGGACAAATATTTTTGTTCCCAGCTATAGGGACAGCCATTCTTTATGTTATTTTTCTCTTCATTGCATTTAATATCTAAATGCTATTATAGATGTGCATTATATATTTTGCATAATAAATAATGCAAGATAAGTGCTTATTTCATATTAAGTATGCTGTTATTCATAGTCATGTTATCAATGTACTATTTCACATCATAGAAAATAGAGAGTGTAATGAGACAGCCAGTTTTTGTGTGTATAAATGATTTATATATTCTGTTTCACAGGGTAGGGATGGTACACAAGGATTTCCTGGGATACCAGGGCAGGATGGGAGTCCTGTAAGTTTGTTCATTTATTTATTTAGCCCTCTGCAGCGATGCTTTTCTCAGCTCCTCTAGCTTATTCCCATATTGTGACACTCGCTCTGTCATTAACAAATTCACCCAAGCATATTGTCCGTTGTTCATTGCTCTGCCGTCTAGAGACGGCATCAAACGAACTTCCATAAACTACAGAGACAAAGGCAGCGAGAGTTTGTTGTTTGCCAGAGCTCGTCTCATTAAAAAAGCAAAGTTAGCGTTGTCTGTTCTCGCATCAGATGTTAATTACCTGAGGCTTTGTCACAGAGTGCTTGAGGAGCGAAGCCAGAGACAGACTTGGGTCATATCCGACTCTGCCTGGATCCCTAACAGCAACACATTGTCTGCTTGCATCACGTCACCTGTCGCTGCTCCTCCCCGATCCACACTCATCTCGCAGACCCTGGAGAGTTACACAAAAACACTGTCTAACTGAGCCTTTGTGTGTGTGTGTTTCTCCTTGTCTTTTTTAGGGAACCATTGGGCCTAAGGGTGACAAGGTAAGTGTCCGGATCAGTGAGCTGGGGAGGCGATTTCTAGGTTTCCCGAAGCAGTGAGAATGTGTGTGTGTGTGGAGGGAACGATGGTTAGGAGGAGTAATGTTTAGAGCGACCGTCTGTATGCTCAGTGATGTGTCCACCCTGGAGACACAAACAGACGCATAAGTCTGACAGAAGAGTTTGACAGTGCTGAAAAAAAGTTAAAAATGCCCTCGAGCTAAAACAGGGCTATTAATTGGTGAATATAACAGCTGTCATCTGTAATCTGACAACATCACCGAGTATCAAAGAGAAAGGAAGTGTGCGTGAGGGAGATGAGAAAGAGAGACCTCGATAGAAAAGCCCTGGAAATGCTTCATTCTTTAATGTCCTCTGTTGTCTCCCAGACTAATTTGTCTAAACACAAAGGAAAGTGTCAGCTGATATCAAATGATGCATATTCTTCCTAAGTGTGATGAAGTGCTCTGTCATTGCTGTTGAGTGCCAGGATAGAATTCTACAACAGAACCTTTTATGATTTTGACGTCATGTCATGTTACAACACAGTGTAACATATTTGTGTGTGTGTGTGTGTGGGATTAAACCATGGGCATTATAGTTAACTAAAAATAAAACTGAAACTAAAATTTACTGTAAGCATAAGGAAAAAAAGTTTAACAGCGTATAGCCATGAAAATGACACTACTAAAATGACAAAAACACAAAACCCCACAAAGCTTCTAACTAAAATGAAAAAATAAATAAATAAATGAAAAACTGGTTTAAATTATTAGTAAAAAATTTAATAGTATCTTAATGGATACTGCTTGGTACCTATGTCAAATGTCATTACATTATTAATAAATCAGCAAAAATGTAATTTTAAGATATCATTTATTCCAATAAGCAAACTCCTAACAACATAAAAACCCATTAGAATACTACAACCACATAGCATTAACCCTAGAAACAATCCAAACTAGTGTCCAACTAACTCTAACCAAATTCTTATTTTTTCTGCATCTTAGGGTGAACCAGGAGAGTGCAACTGTTTGAACTATATGTTCCCTGGAACTGGCGGACCTGTGAGCTCATTCTTTATTTCCTTGTTGTTATTCAGGAGGACATTAGCACACTCTCACACATAAACACTCAAAGAATTTAGGCTGTTAAACATAACCTTTTAAACCATGAGACCTGATGTCCTTCACAGTGCTAAACTTAATTGCACTTTTCTTGCAGGGGGTCCCAGGTGGTGAGAGCAGGTGGCAGGCTGGTCCTCAGGTCTGACATCCTTTTCACTCTTTATCTCCCTTCTGCTGCTTAAATCGCTACATTTTGAGAATGAACAATAGGATTTCAGTCCTGCACTCTACTAATACAGACAAAAAAGAAACCTGAGAGTGATTGTGACTCTTTTAATGAGTAATGAATGACCGATGTGCTTAATGTGTCTTAGGGGCCTCCTGGACCACCAGGCCCTCCAGGTCCCCCAGGGCCCCAAGGCTTTGTAGGAATCCCCGGCCCACAGGTGAGTATAAAACAGATGGCGTCAGGGCGTACCTCTGCTTTTTCTCTCTGTTCCTCTATCCTGCTCTCTCTGTGGGGCTCCTGTATCTGGAAGGCCTGCATGGGTAACTCTGGGCTTGAACTAAAGCATATTATAAATGCACTGATAATTTTTACATTAAAAACACATGTTAATTTAATAAATAATGTTTAATACCTAAAGCTGCCCTTAATTAAATGTAATGTAATGTAAATGTAATGTCATGCAACTATAATGTAGTTTGTAAAAGAGCGCTATAAATTTGCACGCTTTAAAGGGGCTTCTGGGATTGGATAGTGCCGTTGGGATGTGCTTTGTTAATGCCTGTGCTTTTAAAAGTTAATGTAAAGTAAATGTAAATATTAATGTAAACTGCAAACCTAAAGCACTAATGTATAGTTAAAATACTGCGCAAAAATATGAATTAAATGTAATCTCAATACATTAAATAAGTAGTTGGGGATCATGCTGCTTTTTTTCTTTTTAAAAACCATGCAGAAGCTCACTGTGAGGTCGCTGTATTTAATTCAAGTCCATTTGATATCTTTATAAGTTATTTTTTTAAATATACAATGGGAATTATGATGGTATTTAAGCCCATCATCAATGAAATCACCCTGATAAATTGGCAAATTTCCTTCTGCATGATCTCACCGTGAGCACTGAGTGGTCTTTAACCTGGTGTTGTGTTGATTTCCCAAGCCTCAGAAGAACTGAGATTAAAAAATAGACAGAGAAAGGCAAGAAAAAATGTAAATGTCTACTCCGAGCTGGAACACAAACCAGGAGAGGGTCCAGGGCTTTGGCTACTTTCCCTCTGCCCCGCTGGAGAAGGAGGTGTCCAGATTGTGGCCACAGGCTAAACCAATTCAACCTCAGTTCCTTCTTACAGGGTATCCCTGGCAACGATGGCGTACCAGGGCAACCGGGTCCACCCGGCCAAGCAGTGAGTAACCAGACAGGGGGAGGAGCTTTATTACAGTATATAAACACAGAGCAAGGAGTCCGGTTGGTCGACTTCTGCATTAGAAGGGGAGCAAGTCGGGCCTCCTTTAAAACGGTGCGGGGAGACGGAGGTGATTTACAAGAACGACAGCAACTTTTTTATAATACTAAGAGGAACCAGTAAGCATGCAAGGATCTTAACTCGACACTCCGTGAGGCATCTCTGCTGTCCTTTACGGCCGCCGGAGGTCCCATTACGCTTTCAGAGTTAACTCACAGTCTCTGAGGCTTTGTGTAATGGTAAACACTGCCATTGTGTTGAGTTACAGTTAAGGCGGCCATTACTGTGAGTGATGTTCCATACAGAAAGAGCCATTAGATCTTTGGTTGAAAGCAGGATTTCGGCATTAACAGCCCCTGTCTCTCCGCATGCATATTTTCTCAGCTGGCTAAAGGCCCATTCAGAAATCAGAGCTCTGGCTTCCAGCCTGCAGCGGAAATTTGGCCAGACTTCAGTCCCGGGCCGCTTTGCTCTGCTTCTATCGGCAGACTCCGACCACCGAGTTCTTCCAGAGCACAATCAGATCTAAACCATGTTATTCTTTTAACTCCCGTTCGCCAAATTTCGAGAAACAGACCCCGTGAATAGATTAATCTCAAAGCTAGTTTATTAATACACATATTATTTCCGATCTATAGCACCAAAAACACTAAATAGTTTAATTAGAGTAATAAATTAAGAATCCAAAGGGTCCTTAAAAAAACTAAAAATACAAACAGTGACCAATTTCAGTATTAAAACCATAATTACTGAATGGCATAAGTTGGAATGAAGGCACTTTACTGAGATGTGGAGAGCCCAAACCCAAAGCCAGAAGTGAGAGAAGATGGCGTACTTAAAGCACATCAGTTACAACCTTTAAGAGCATTTGAGAGCCGCTCTCATATTCAGTCAAGTTCTCTGTTTTAGTTACATATTTCAGTCCTCTATACAAAAAAGTGCATATAATACATTGGTTCGAGTGGATATGGAATTTGAATTTAATTTTTAAAAATGCTTTAAAATACTCTGGGGATTCATTTCATACTCCACATATAGGGTTCCATAATACATTGTGGATGTTGAACAGTGAATTATTGTTTTTTTTATTCTTCTGAAAGTCTTTTGTGCTCTGAAACTAATGCTGTTTAAAGTAGGATTTGAAAGTAATTTCTTATCCATGCCATAAATTGCAAGCTGGAACAATATTTTTACCCATAATTAATTATATTTTAATTTACATGTTTGTGGATGCAATTAGTCAGTAAACTGTTTTGAATTGACAGCATAATAAATAACTGTAGCGTAATATGAAATCATTTATAACGCTAAAATTCTTTTTTTTTCTGAATAATTTCATGCAAAATGGTTCCATTATTAAAATTAGATTTTTGTTATTAATGATGTAATGAGATCATAACTTGCAATGCTTTAAAAATGACTTTTAGTGTACTGTATTGCCTTGGTCTCACCATAGTTACTTTCTTCTGAACTTTTGATGATAATTGCACATTCAGTTGTTGTGAAAGGAAAAAGTGTCACCATGTCTGACTGTCTTCTTCGTTCTGCAGCCTCCTGTTTTACTGCCTCAGGATTCAGCTTCCACAGGCACGGTAAGCAACATATGTATTAACTGCATGTGTTCAACTTCTCGCTCTCTTATTAGTATGCATCTGCAAGGAAACACTGGTATTATCTATAATAATGGTAATATAATGTGTACATAAACATGCACATTATCATTGTTTGTGTGGTGTGAATAAATGTTCGTTTTTTCTATTCTGCCACCAGTATTTTACACATACGACATCTATGCAATGCATGCATTTTCATTTGGAAAATGGAATTTTTAATGCAGGGGTCTTCAACCTTTTTGAGGCCAAGAACCCCATGGTGGATAGAGAGATGAAGCCCCTGTTGCATATTGCATCTAGTAACTGACTTTTTTTTATATGTATACAAACATATTATTGTATAGACATGGCAAAGCTATCAATAATGTGTTTCTATATTCAAACTGCCATTTAAAAGTTTGGGATTGATAAGAATTTTTTGTCTTTGTATTCTGTTCAAGGTTGCATTTATTTGATCAAAAATGCTGTTAAATTGCATGTTTTGAAATAATATTACATTTAAAAGCAGCAGTTTTTTTTTTCAATTTCATTTTGAAGCATAATAATCTCCAAAGACAAGTTTTCAGCAGCTATTACTCCAGTCTTGAGTGTCACATGATCCTCTAGAAGTCATTCTAATATACTAATTTGGAGCTAAAGAAATATTTCTTGTTATTATTAGTGATAACAGTTGTGCTGCTTTAAATTTTGGTAGAAACCATAATGCATCCTTGCTGAATAAAAATATTTGTAATACATTTATGCTTAATAAGAATAAAAAAAAAATTCTTACTGAGCCCAAATGTTTAAACAAAAGCGTGTTAATGTAAGGGAACATAAATTAAGTTTTTTTAATTTTTTAATCACTACATCTTTTGCAAATTAGTTTGAGATAACCAGTTATTTTAGAGAATTATTAATTTTAGAGAATTGTAAGTTTTAGAATATTTTGTTTTTCATGTTTGATGTTGAAAATCACATTTAAAGACATTAAGCCGGTGCATTTAAGATGTTTAAAACTTTGTTTAGATGTTTATCAGAAGTATGTATAAAGATAAGAGACTTGAAACATTCTTTTTAATCTTTTTATAATCTGTTTTCACCCATGTCTTAATGATAGATGTGTGCCATTTTAGTCTGTTCAGAATCATTTATTTTGCAAACCCATATAGAATTTTGGCTTTAAAATCTTGTAAATTCTTTGAGCTGAGTTTATTTGGATTCTTGCATTCCTGCACTATTAAGCTGGAATGTGAGAGCATAGTTTTTAATATTAACAAACTATCCTGTGTCTGTACCTTCTTACTCTTCAGTGCAGAAATACTATTCACTTGTAATTGCATGCAAATGCTGTTTTTTATTGTTCATTTGCTTCTTGCAGTGAGTAAACATGTGTTTGTGTCATGTGTATGTTTCACTGTAGGAGGGCTGTGGCGATTGCTCGACGGGACTGCCAGGTGTGCCTGGCGTGGTTGGCGCTAAGGGCGAGAAGGGAGATCAGGGAAAGCCTGGGGTTGTACCCTCAGAAGGATGCGAACGGGTGAGAGGGATAATGAATGATAGGATTGGTATCAGACAGGGTGTGGGTTTGTGTTAAACAAACACAAACATAACACTGATTGTTCACTTGTTTTATGCTTTCCATTTTTGGAATGCAGTTTGATTTCTACAGTAGTTTTGTGCAAAGAACATATGGTGCTAAACCTAGTAAATCTCTATTATCAACTTTACAGTGTCTAGAGAAACTGCAGAGGGAAGAAACACCAAATGTGCCTGTAAGTTTGTGGACAAATTGGTTAATGCTCCTTAAACACTCGCATAAAACATAGGGAATGACAGCATTCAAAATACAAATAATTGTAAAAAATGCATATTAGCACTAACATTTTTCGAAAAATGTTAATGTTTTTTGCAAAACTATGAACGATGAAATATTTTACTCAAAAACAAATGATGCAGGCCATTATACAAAGGTTTTTCCTATTTGTATTTATTTAAAATGTATTTATTTCATACTAAGTACAGTATACTTCAAATCTGTTAATTTATTGACATATCACTTAAGACTTAATAATATAAAATTACAAAATTACTGTATTTGGAATAATATTTCCCTATTAATAAGCATTATACAAGCTCTGTATAATATCAGTCTTCAGTCTTCATCTGCATGATATTTTAAGTGTACCTAAATGATGCTTGCAATAGTTCCACTTTAGCACAATCAAATATATTTTAGTATATCTTTAGTTGCACTACTTCTGCACAATGTAAGTGCATAAAGTACAAAATTAGTTGTTTCGGGTCAGCAGACTTTGTTATACCAGTTTAGTACTAAGAGTAGAGATGCAGGGTATTTTTAATAATCACATAAGCATGTAAATGTGTCCATATTACACTTATTGCACAAAATAAATGCATTTCACATATATTTTAGTATATATTTTCCTCAAGGAAATGCTTTTGGAAATGTTCATATTTGTGTTTCTCTTCAAATTGTCTTAGCATTTCCTCATTGCAACCCTTTATGTCTGCTTTTAGACTACTAACAGTGGTCAGTGCGTTGGTGCACAAGGACTCCCTGGATACCCAGGGACCCCAGGGTTCAAAGGAGAGCCGGTGAGGGACCTTGCTGATTTTTTTTTTAATAACCTGTGCCTGTTAGGCAGGAAACAAGAGCTTTGTTGCGTCCTAACTGTTGCAAAGCTAACAAAACAATACTATAATCATATTATAATCAAGCCAATATATATATATATATATATATATAGCACACTTAAAAATTCTAATAATCAATTATATCCCTGATTTGTGTAATTTGAGGCTTAGGAATAATCTGAAAAGGTTGTGGACATGTTTATAAAACCTTATCATCTTGCCTCATGAATATTAATTAGGTGATATAATGTTTGTCCTGTTGTCATAAGTGATTTGCTGGAAGACAAGTAGGTGGGCGCTAGGCATAGTAGGAATACTTAACACTGCCTTTCATTCAGTCCACTGCTGATGCAACCAGTTCTTAGTCATCGTCGTCAGCTACTATTTATTTCAAAATAGAATCAAAACAAACATTTTGATTCAACACTAGTAAATAAATATGATGGGTTTTAAATGGCTTTAGAAATGAATATTGAAGTATCTGATTTGATCAGAAATTAAACAAATTACTCTCTTTAAGATTAGGCCATGGATTTATTCCTCAAAGAAACAGCTGGGTTTTTACTCAGAAATCACTTTTTTTTTAGATAATCCCATTACATTAACATGTTTTATATATATATTATATATATGATTTCTGATGTACTGATTATTATATAGCCCGCGTTACAGTATAATGCTATATAACATTATCCTCGTCTCTGTTCATTGTAGGGTCCCAGAGGTGAGCGAGGACCTTCTGGTCTTCCTGGAACCCCGGTAGGTTTCTACTTTTGCCTGTTATGCCTCAGACTGTCTCCTAAAAGGTCATTTCTGGCAGGATTGCCTTTTTAGCCCTCTTTTATTAGAAACTGAGGCAGAAACTGTGACAGCAACCCCAGATGGCTTTCAGAATATAGTTCATATCATATAGAGACAAACCAATGCTGAGCACTTGTTTCAGAAGTACAGTACACAGTGAACTGCATGACTTCATCGAGACACTAACATTTCCCACAATGCAGTGTTTGTTTGGACAATTAAGTTCAGTGTTTTCAGTTACCAATAAGGAAGGTCAGGGTATGCATTACTCTTTACTGTGAGATTAGAGAGGCCCCTACTGTTTTGGCTCAGAATTGCATAATGGTTTCCAAAATAGTTCCAATCCTGCTCCTAACCTAATTCCAACATGAAAATGAGTGTGAAGAGTTTGTGCCCATTTAAACTTGACTGGAAAGGATTCTTTTTTTTTGTTTTGTTTTCTATTTGTTTTTGCGTTTTTGGTTTCGAGAATATCAAGTACAAAGGACTCCAGGTCGATAACCTCAACCCTCAGTAGCTGTGAGGTGTAACAATTTCTACTCTGTAAACAAAAAGCAACAAACTCATTAAAATCCAATGAAAGTTGATTGTTGAAAGTTAACCAAGTAAAACTGGCTGAAATAGAGGAATTTTAGTGGGAAACGATTGCTTTTGTTTGTTTGTTTCTTGTGCATTATAAAGGAATATATTTCTAACTGTTGCTTTCTTATTATTCTTTTTTATAGGGCAATATTGGTTTCCCTGGTCCTCAAGGGCCTCCTGGACTGCCTGTAAGTCAAAGCATGCCAACACACGATCAGCTCAGACAAACACTATAGATGTTTAATTACCTCAAAAAAGCATCCCATCTTCCCTTTTGCGCCACAGTGGAAGCCATGACAGAGAAATAAAATTGTACTCTTGTGGTGCTTGTTCAATTATCTCTCCTTAGCCATTGTGTATGTTCTGCTGACATATTTTAGCAGAGGTTTGGGCTCACTGATGAATTGAGTCTGAGCCAGAATGGATTTTATTTGAATGTTGTCGAGCTTTATGCTTTGTGAGCTTTATCTGACTTTCTTTAATTTGCTTCAATCGAATCTGTTTGAAACAACAAACTCAGCGGCGTATATCTTGTGTCGTTTTTTTTATTTTCTTATTAGCACAGAAAAACAGAAAATAAAGATTTACAGTAGGCCAATGTTTTCCAAATTGAAATTTTCTGTGAAATTGATCCGTTAATAGAATGATATATAACTGAACCACTGAGGAGACTGCAGTCAGCAAGATTCAGGAAAATAACAGAAAGACATTGGCAAAAGAGAGTCCGTGGAGGGATTTTTTTTTTCTTATTATTTAAAATGAAGCCAAATACTCCCTCTTCTATTTCCGTTTAATGTGCAAAGACAACTGTAAGTGACCTATTATTAAGTTCCTGAAGAGTCTAAACACTGGCTCTGTGAGAATTTCATAACTTTGTTTGTTGGACCGGTCTGACATCAAAGTCTGGCTCAAGCAGTGATGTGAGTTTAGAGCTGACTCCTTTCATTAATCATTCAAAAAATGTAATTAAAGTTAAACCAGTGAGTTCAAATACAAGTGCATTTAATGATATAACACGCAAGAAGCAGATCTGAGACTTTGAAACCTGCATCTTTTAAATTATTATTATTATAAGAATTTATGCTGAAATCCATTTGATCTTGAACTTGAACTGAAAAAAATTCTTCCCACAGGGTGCAAATTTACTTACTTTTCCTCAATCGATTTTAATGAAGGTCAATGCATTTAGAAAAAGTCAAATATTATTAGTATGAGAATAGTTACTGTCTGGGAATATTATTTAGTTACTGTTTTGATCTCTATGTTAACTGCTTAACGAGAATTGACCTTGGTTTAGGGAATCGATTAAGTAAAATCTGTAAACCTTTAAGGGATGTATTTATGCAGGATGCATTTACTGAAGAATTATCCAATATGAGATTCAGCTCAGGTCCATGTTTTTTTTTTGTTTTTTTTTTTATTATGCATGCAGTAGTTAATAGGTGTGTTTTGTCCCGTGACTATAAAGGTAAAAACAATCAAAACAATAACTCTGCATCATTTGTCTGTTCCTGGAATACAAATGGCAGGAAAGAAGGATTCATTAATTTATTCCCTTACTTTCAGCCTTCGCTTAGGAAATAAATGCCAGGCTTTGGCAGGAGTATTAACTGTTTTGTTTTCCTGTTAAGATCACAATGATGTGAAATGGAAGGCTGTAAAAACATCTCCAGCAAGATATTGAATAATTATTATAGAATTTATTTTGCATATGGCGAATAAAATGCTTTTATTTGCTTTTTTGCTGGCTGTGTCGCTAATGTCTTTTTAATCATAGGGTCAAATAGGTCAAAGAGGAACAGATGGACTTCCAGGACACAAAGGAGAACACGTGAGTAACTCAAGAATAGATACTAAAAAGGAGCCAATGGACAGCTTGCTATATTATTGATGGATTTGTGTTATTTTCACAAAGGGTCCACCTGGAAATCCTGGCTATCCTGGATCCATGGGACCACCTGGACTTCCTGTAAGTGGTATTAACATTTTACCCAATTGACCAGATGTTTGATTGGTGGGTAAAAATGCTTTTTATTTATTTATTTATTTTTGTACAGGGCCTTAAAGGAGAGCGTGGCAGTCCAGGAACCGCAGGGCAGAAAGGAGATTCGGTAACTTTTTAATCAGAGTTAAACAACTTCTGGTATTCAGACAATCAATTTTAATGGGATCTGACTATTTTATGTAAGAAATGTTGTAATTTATTTGATCAGAATACAGTAAAAAAAACAAAGTTACTTTGTGAAAAAAAAAAAAATAAAAAATAAAAAATTCACATACTTTTCAGACCACCTCAGCCTTTTATTTTGACTCTCCATTGGGGGTTCAAGCCACACAGCAGCATTCACACAGGAAATCTTATAATAACTTGGTAAACAGTTTTTGAAACGTTGCACTGTTTTTATACAGGGTCCACCAGGATCTCCAGGTTATCATGGACCAGTCGGCCCTGCAGTGAGTAAACATCCAGATTTAATGCCTTTATTTTTTTCTGCTTCACGTATGTAGACTCTTACCTGAAGTCATGACCCTTGACTGCACTTCACTACTTTGTCTTTTATCATTGGGGTTTTTTTTAACACAAACCCTTATGTTTATAGTGGATGGCTGATAATCATGCACAGTGTATAAGTTAGAATTCAGATTCCCTTTAGTATTCTCTTTGTGAGTAATAACTCTCAGATCAAACAAACAAGCTTCAAACGTTTTGCAGATTCATTGTGAAAACTTGTTATTTTTCCTTTGATTGTATTTCTTACAAAGATTAAACAATGTACTCAAAAAATATCACAGTTTTTGTTGTTAAAAAAAACATATGTTTCCTTGACTGGCAGGGTCCTAAAGGGGAAGCTGGAACAGGAGGACCCGTGGGACCAAAGGGAGATCAAGTATGAAAGCATGTTACTGATGTATTTAACAATTGTTCTCTTATGTTTCTGTGTTTCTATATACGTCATATCACACTCTCATGATACCTTATTCTTTGATATTACAGTATGTAGAGCAAGATGTTCTGTTTGCATCTTCAAATTTACAAAGCCCAAAAAAGTGTGCTAAACATATATACCTGTCTTTTGTTTTTTTGTTTTTCTTCTGGAAAATTAATATTTATAACATTGTGTATTTACTCAATAAATTCCCAGGTGTAGCATCTCCATTTTGTTGTTGTGATTACAATTTGCAGTGTGCATAATAACAGTTCTTGCGTCTTTTGTTTACAGGGCTTCCAAGGATCTCAAGGATTCCCAGGACAACCGGTGGGACTCATTATGAGTCATCTTTCAGTCATAATTTCCCCCATAGTTTCACTCAAAAAAAAAGTCACAATGTAGAAGTGAAATGGATTCTAAAATGCAATTAATTCTGAAATAAGCCTCACTTCTCTGAACATGCTTATGGGACAAGCCAGATGTCTCACTGTTGCATTCCTGTCTCCAGGGTCCTCCAGGTTTCCCAGGAAAAGCAGGTCCTCTGGGCCCTCCGGGACCACAAGCTGAAAAGGCAAGTGACAGCACTATAATGTCTAAACATGCACTGAAAAATGAAATTAAACAACATAGTGACATTCCTCGTTTATGCTGGAAATAAATCCTTACATGAGCAATGACATTTGATAAATGACTCATCATTTGCATTCATACGCATTATCACTTATGGTCACTTTGACAAACAAGCGCTCTCATATGCCATACTTTAGTCATAAAATGGCTTGACTGGATTTTAGATGCATGCTCTCACCCTTACTTTATCTACTCCCTTAGGGTGCTGCTGGAGTTCAGGGCCTACAGGGACCCACAGGTCCCCCAGGATCTCCCGGGTCCCCTGGCATACCTGTAAGTCTCAGAATCCTCTGGATAGACACCTTTCAGCCTCTACACAATTATATCTTTCACAAAGTAATCATATTGTTTTGCATTGTTTCTTTGTTTAAAGGGACCGCCTGGAATGGAAGGACTTGATGGCAAAGATGGAAAACCAGGTTTAAGGGTCAGAAGAAAATAAAAATTATATATTGATATATATGTTTTATTTTCTGTTTTTACTATTCCCAACTGTATTTTATTCTCACAATTAAACAGGGTGACCCAGGAGTGCCTGGCTCTGCAGGACCCAGAGGAATGCCGGTATAAACCGTGCCGTATTTTCTTTCTTCGTTTTCACTTTCCAAGTTCTTTGTAGATTTTATCAGTGACACATGAATACCAAAAGCAACAGTTGGAACAAAGTCTGAAACAAAGAACAAAGTCAACTTTAATTAGGCATCTCCAAGGAGGAGCTTGACTTGACTTTTCTCTGATTGGAAAAGGCTTACTTGTATAACTGTTTCTCATTCCAGGGTTTCAAGGGCATCAAAGGACACACAGGTCTCCCAGGAATAAAAGTACGAGGCTTTTCTTTGAGTTTCATAGCCGTGTCATTATTTCTGTTTGAAATGTGTAGTGCATAAATGAATAAAAAATGACTATTTCCATTGATCCTGTCTTTAAAGCTGATGCCTGTAATGTTTTTGATGTTGAAATGCGCTCTCTTAATGAGCAAAGACAACTACAAAAGTAACATTGCACTTTCGCATTGTTCTGTGTGTCTGAATTGCTCTTCATGCCAACTTTCAGCTCAGTCTGTAGTGTACGTTTCGAACAAGATAGTTTGCCATCCCAAACAATGGGAAAACTTTTTGGAAAAAATCAATATTTTTGCAAATCCATTTGGCACTTTTAATAAAGCAGAACACAGTCTGTATTTTTATGTATTTCGTTGTCTTTTAATCTACATCACCCACTTTGTTTTCTGTAGGGAGATAGAGGACCTCAGGGACCTGCTGGAGCAGCAGGAAGATCTGGGCTAGAGGTAAGTTATCTTCTATTGGATATATTGCCACTAAACCTTTAAATGTGCTATAGATTTCTTTACAAATACTTTATAGATTTCACATAATGAAAGATTGCTTTGAAAATAGGTTTCTGCACACTTAGTTTAGTAACATATGTCATGTAAATAAGTAAACACAGATGTACTCCCAAGAGCGTGATCCCTCTGAACATACCTAATGTGTGTTGTCATGTTACTGTGGCAGTAACAAACCTCAATACTCAGGGGTAAGATAGAGATGGCTCTTTTTTCTGCTCTATTTTCACTGTTTTATACACAGAGTGGAGATAAAGATATATATATATATATATATATATATATATATATATATATATGTTTATAATATTTAATGTGTTCAGAAATATTCTCTTTAAACAGTTGCTCTGTAAGTTAGAAGACAGTTAACACTTAGTCTATAATATAATATTGCTTCGTTGAGCTTGCGGCAATCATGAGAACCCAAACTTGCATTATGCTTTCATTTGCTATCTGACACACACGTCTTAATAAGTAAACTTATATTTCAGGGTGATCCTGGTCCTCCTGGACCTCAAGGACCACCTGGAGCTCCAGGACATGTGGTAAGTATTTAAAAAAAATAATAATCTTGTAATCTTCATTTTTATTTAATTTGTACATATACTGTACTTTACCCTTCAACAGTTTGAGGTTGATGAGATTTTTTTTTTTTTTTTACATTTTGCCTACATTTTTGAATGGCAGTATAAAGATAAACCACTTGAGAATATGATAAATTAACACTTCAACTGGACATTTCTAGGGTGCTGCTGGATCTTCAGGACCACCAGGACCAATTGGGCCGCCTGGATTGGTGAGCAAAAGGCTTATAAAACATATAATATCTGAGACATGTTTTTAATTGTTTGAATGCTCTAATGTTTCTTTACCAGGGTATTAAGGGAGACAAAGGTGAGGCAGGAGAGAGAGGACAGTCTGGATTACCCGGCCCTCCAGGGCTCCCAGGACATCCAGGGCTGATGGTAAATACCTAAAGTTGATTTACTATAATGTTTATATACAGTGTCTAATCAAATTGTTATTTTACACCAGTTTTCTGTTCTTGATTGATGCTGTTGTTGTTGTTTTTCTGTAGGGTGAACCAGGAAGTGATGGAGCAGCAGGTAAAGATGTAAGTATCTCCTTTGATTTGCTTCTGTATACATCTTTATGCGACTTTACAATCCCTGTCTGATTAAGTCTTGATTCCAACTTGTCTCCACCTTGGTTTGAAAAAAGTGTTTATCTGAATGTTGGACTTTTTAATGCAACTTCTGCCTTGCAGAAACAAATTACTTTTATTTGGGCCTGCACAGATGAAAATGTAGAATTAGTTACAATGATTTTTTAATTAGGTGTTTACACAACACAGACTTCTAAATAACAAAGAAAACCCCCAGCTGTTGTTATCGGAAATTCTAGAAACTGTCATTTTGGATATTCACAACATTTATAATCAAAATAAGACAAAATTTGAGTTAATATAGCAATGTGTTTGCACATATGTAGACCCAATGATTATTACTGCAAAACTTCTACTATTTGTCCCAGTTTCACTCCTATAATTATTTGTAACCGCAGGGAGCCCCAGGCCTGCCAGGAGAACCTGGTCCACAGGGACAGAAGGTAAGATGCATTGTTTTCACATCTCTGTTATAATGTCTTTGCACCACTGAACGCTGACACCTATCACATGCATTAGGATACATCTTATTCAGGCATAAGAGAGAGTTTTCCCCTCCCATCGATGTCTGCTCAACACATCCTGCTTACATTTGTTTAATGAAGTTGTCAGGTGGCTCCATCTGCAGCCACAAGAGCATGTTATCTAACCTCACTTTGCCTTCACTCTTTTGTTTTTTTCCTCCCTAATCTGCCACAGTAGCCTGTTTGAACACCACTCTCAGCTTACGTAGTGACACCATTATGCTCTATAATAAAGCCATAGCGGAGCCTCTATCTGTCACTGTGACAGGACAGCATTGTCAGGCATTTGAAGTTTAGGTGTGAATGAGATGAGAGCAGTGCTTTTCCCTCGACCCATTAGCAGAAGCCCTTAAATGTGTAAACAAGTGACTTGCTTATATAGACTTATATATGTTACTTGAAGCTGGAAAGTATTACAACTTTTCTACCTTACAATCCATTAGCTAGCTACATTGAAGATATTTAGGGAGCATTAATTAACATTTGAGCCAACAAAATTACACAATACCATAATTTATCAGTAAATTGAAAACACAACAATATACTGCATTAACTAAACATATATCCACAAAAAAAGAATTATTATGTAATTCAAAGTAAAATTCAAGATATGAAATTCCTTCATAAATCTAGATAAAATTCCCATTAAACTGTGGCTAACAACAGTAAAAGAACTTTACCATTGTACAGTATGCATACAGTAAGTTGATTAGTTTGCATGTGAAATATGGATCTTTTTAAGGAAACAATAGCATTTGTTTTTAAGAATGTGAATAAAAATGAAGCTGTAAAGGAACAGAAGCTTGCAATGCATTGTAAAATACATTGTACACACAGAACCATGTCATATACAATACATTTTATACTTTGAATATGTTTTCGAAGCAAAGACAGGCTACAATACAAGCCATTAAAGCTGTCCCTCACCCGTCTGCAGTCTACCCTGACTAAGCGGCATTGATTAATCAATAGCTAATTTACTAAAAAAGTTATAAAAACATACATAATCAGCAGAGGGCTTTTTAAGAAGCAGAAAATCACAGCTGAATGCGAACAAGAATGAATAAGAACACGAATAAGAGATTTATTAAACCTTTAGAATTCAATGCATTTATACATGTCACACTTATCATTAAAGAAGTAGATGAGATGGACCTTGAAGACCTATTTTATTTTGTGGACTGTATAGTGCTGAGCACAAGTTTCTATATAAAGCCTATTATGTGGTGCTATTACAGGGATCATTGAGTAGTCTGTGGTCATTGTCCTAGAATCACCTGTGTAGTAAATCACAGCTGCTCCTTTGATCCTATCCAGGGCGAAGCAGGAGTTGGAGGGCAAAGGGGGCCCCCAGGAGAGCGCGGACGTCCTGGCCCACCAGGAGGAGGCTTTGGTTTTGGCTCCAAAGGTCCAGAAGGTATCATAGGACCAGTCGGACCCCGTGGTGAGAGGGGAAGCCCTGGTTCACCTGGACCAGCTGGTGCCCCCGGACCAGCAGGAATCCCAGGGAATGATGTAAGGCTTTTTCACTGGTGGTACACAGACTGACTAAAAGAGATTATAACATCATATAGTACTGTATCCACTTTAAGAATCCATAATCGTTTTTTTATTTTCCTTATCCACCGTATTATTAAAATGAGAGTGGACATTTATAAATAAATTAGGCTTAAGCTGTCATCTGTGTAGTTATTTTTAATGTGTGATACATAAAATACATTATTTTGCAGAAGAGTAGATCTATATGAGTATTTAAACTTAACGTTGTATCTTTTTTCCAGGCTGTTGTGAACTATGATGACTTAAGGTCTTTCATCAGGCAGCAGGTCATTAAGATCTTTGATGGTGAGAAAACTTTTGTAACCAAACATATTTGGATGCACTAAAACTTATTTCACAGAGAAAGTGTCTTTAAAAAAATAAAAAACTTCACATCAGTATATGCAATAGCAGTTAAATACATATAAAATACAACTTTACACTTATGATGGAAGTCTATGGGGCAAATGTACATTTTTTGCAAATGGCTATTATTTTTTTAGGTTGGTTTTAAGTTATTTTGTTTCTGCAGAGCGTATGGGCTACTACATGTCCCGAATGCAGATGCCTGTGGAGATGGTTGCATCCCCTGGTCGACCAGGACCCCCAGGGAAGGATGGAAATCCAGGCATGCCAGGTCCCGCAGGCATACCGGGGCGCCCCGGGCAGATTGGCCGTGAAGGAAGACAAGGGCCCATGGGTCCACCCGGTAAGAGGAACTAATGTGCTAATGTTTCCTAGAGCAGTCCGTTGTTCCATTTGCCCAGTCTTCCACATGGATGCTTTTGTATGTGTCCCCAGGTGCCCCTGGTGTAAAGGGAGAGAAAGGAGATAAGGGTGTAGGAGAGATGGGAGACAGTGGCCCTCCGGGTGCTCCAGGTCTTACTCCCAAATTTTCAAAGCCAGTTTTAAAGTTGATGTCTTTTTGCCAAGTTTGTGGTATTTATTCTACTGTAATTTCCTTCTCCTCTCAGGTGTTCCTGGTCCTCCTGGTTATGGTAAGATGGGACCACCGGGTCCTTCTGGTCAGCAGGGCATCCCTGGTGTTCCTGGACCTCCGGGACCCTCTGGTACAAAGGGCAAGGATGGTCGTTGTCACCCGTCAGACTGTATGAGTATGCCCGTGGAGTACAGTCCAAAAGGCCCACCTCCCAAAGGTCCCATGTACTAGAAAGTGGTTTAAGAGAAGTAAAAGATGGAGGATGGTACCCACTGATTGACATTCTCCCAGTTACCTACCTGTACCTGCTAAGGCTTCTGAGAAGATCCATGGAGACCCAAAGGATTAATGTCGTTTAATTTCCACATGATGAAATGCCGAAACACTGGTTCACCTCCAATGGGAACATTTAAAGGTTATCGTCTGCTGATGAACCAGTAAAGAAAGTCTAAGCATTAACTTACACCACCACAATTTGGTGCAACATCCCAAACTTGAGTGCCTTAACCCCTAAATACTTGCCAATAATGCCACTTGCATCATTTCTAAGTTTGTGTTTTACAATTATAGACTTCTAGATCCCTGGACACATAAGGTGTTGACAGTCATTATTGGTGCACAGATTTATTCAGTATTCAACATTTTTCATTTCTTTTCCAGCCCCCATAAAAGATATTGGTTTCCATCTGACACTTCACACCAGTCTTCAAGGTCCTTTATTAAATATTAAAGCAATATTCTGAGTTTAATACAAGTTAACTTGTATCCATGGCATGCTGTTGATTCATGCAGGAATTAATTTAACTCATACCTGAGTAAAAAAAAATTACTTTTTTTTTTTTTTTTTTTTTCAAAATGAGGTATGAACCAAAATGATTATCTGCCAAATGTGCCATAGATGCTGTTGCTAGGGCTTGTATTGAATCTGGAATGTTTCTTTAATAATATCTTTGTGAGGGGGTTGTTTTGGCAGCTGCTAATTTTGCTATTTAACTGCTTTAGCAAAGACAATGTGGCATGAATATCCATCCGTTTTCAGTGAATAATTGCTTCCACAGTGTGAGCCATTTAATATGAAATAGTTTGAGGTTATCATTAGGCATAGATACAGTTACTTAATTAATTATTTTAATTATTCGAAATAACATCCCCAAGGGCTTGTGTTGTACATATTCATGTTTATATGTAATGGCTTTTTGTACTTAAAACTAGAAGAAAAAAAATTGACATCAGCATGGCAGCCCTTTTTATGGTCGTCGGATATTTTGGAATAATTTTATAAGCTCTAAACAAATAGATGTTTTGTAAAGGTAGGTTTTATATGCAATTTTGGGTTAAAAAGCAATTTTGTGATGCATCACAGGACGGAAAGAGAATTTATTTTTATAAGAACATTTCAGTGACACCTATCTCTTGATGAGCTCTGTGATGACATCTCCTCCTCCTCCTCCACTGCTCTGGACTCTTAAACTTGAATTTTCTTTGATATACTGTACCACTTGCGGCTGAACCATCACATGCTTTTAGAACACTCTAATCTCAAATATGCTTTGCTAGTCGCCCTAAACATCCGAACCCAACCTTCACAGTTCAGTCATCTCTAAAGCAAACAGCATCTCACTGATTCTCTGCTGCGTCAGCCAGTCTGATGCTTTTACACTCTGCACTTTATCCTCTCGTTGTCACTCCCTCAGTCTCTGTGTGTGTGTGTGTGTGTGTGTGTGTGAGAGAGAGAGAGAGAGAGAGAGAGAGTGAAGAAAGTGAGAAAGACTCTGTATCTATATTGGGAGGCTAGCTAAAAAAGTTTTTTAGCAGAGCCATTCACAGTTCTCAAATTATGCAGTTTTCATGAAGTGAACGTTACGAGCATGTCAATTTCAGATCGCCCATTCAACCTCTTTTTATCCAAGCTTAAAAAAAATCTCCCCCATCATGCATCTCATCATAGCGCTATTTGTAAGTAAAGTCATTTGTGTGCAAATTTTTTCTTTGAAGAAACTTAGGAGAAGCAATAAAAGTTTTGAAAGCAGAGATCGCACTTGTCAGTCCTTAAACAACATATCTATATATCTATCTTTAGTTTTTTACAATAGCAACAATTTTGTATTCACAAAGGATGACTGAAATGACTTGAAATACTTAGTATTGAGCCCAGGGGTACAGAGTTTCTAGTTCAATTTTCGACACTTTGTACATAACAGCATATATGATGGTGAGGGTGGTGGTGGTTTGGAAATAGAAATAAGATTGCTTATACTGAAAAGGGGTGACAATGTTGTAACCTACAGTGATCAGAATATAAATCAGCAGTGTAATGTGAGAAACATGAGCTGTGTCCCAAATGCTGTACTATGCATTGTGTCTTCTACCATCTGCTGCAGGGTTTTACAAACTTGAGTTCTGGCACCCAACCAAATATTTTTTTATACTTTTTACTTCATATATATATATATATATATATATATATGATCGCATCCAAAACAAAAGGTAACATATTGTGTAGGTATATTATGTACACATAAACTTTTATTTTGGATGAAATCAATTGTTTACATTTTCTTCAAAAGTTAAAATTTATTCAACAAAATAGTGGAAATATGTCATCACCAGTAGCCTTGTTATTATTATGTAAGTGCAAAACTAATTGTACCCCGATAAAACAGCAAAAATAATAATATGGTGGAAGTATGCAGCATCTGTTAGTACGCAGATGATGGACTTGCAGTATGTCATGATGATGGAAAGTATTAAGAAATTTCTGACTGCTGAAAGATGAGACTGACCAGAATTGAGAATTCTACTGACCTGTGGAATAAAAAGATGTAAAAGAATAATACAGATTTTCTTCTGTTTGCAGTTGTTTTTTCCCCAAAGTGACATCAACATCAAGAAAAAGTAACACCGATCTAGTGCTTAAAATGATTACGTAGTATTCGTGTGCATTTAATGTTTGGCGCTTTATTACAAACAAGGCTAGATGTGGAAATTAATATATTTTATTAAAGCAAAAAATAAGTGTGAGATTGAGAGGAGCGAAAGTAAGTTCTTCCAAAGTTGTTTCTCTTAGATGTTTTATGATACAGAAGAACATTGAGTTTTACAAAACGTTCCTCTTTATTGATTGGGATAAATCTGAACAGTCAGGCAAGCAAACTTGAGTGTTTACAGACGAACCAAAAAAGAACAATAAATAGTCTGTTAATGAAGATAATCAGTTCTTCTCCAAGTACATAACACACAGTATGTTCAAAGTGGCGTACAGGTTTGTAATCGACCAGAAAGGCTGAGCATTGTTTGGAGTCTGATCATGAACGCTGATTAAATTCATTAACTCTGGATCTGTTTTATATTCTAAACCCACCCTGTCCATACAAAATTAATACACATTTACAAAGATTTACAGCATGGAATTGAGGATAAAGTTAATGGGAGCGCATTACCATCTCACCTAGAAGAGCAGAACAAAGGCATTGCTTCATGGCGGAGACGGGCACAATACAAACAGGGACATAATGTACACATGAGGTATCAGCTCGAGCCGGGGAAGATGTTCACTGAAGCACAAGGTAAATGAATCTTTTAATAAAATAGCTTTTAATACTTTTTATTGGTTCAATTATAGGGGAATTTCCTGGCCTTTTAAAATCTCACCATCATCTTTTAGGAGTTTGGATCATAACCATGAAACAAATGATACTTTAAAACAAAAAAACAAAAACAGCACCTTTTGAATGTCATTCTCACAGTTTGTCTAGTCCAGGGCGCATGATGATGATGTCATCAGTGATGTCACTGGCAATGTTCTCACATCTCTCTGTACCGTGAGGTTGGACAGAGCAGCAGCGGCTGACATTGCTAACTTAACACTTCCTTTCTGCAGATGTCAAATCATATATAAACAATCCTACTACATACAAAAAGTTCACAATATCAAGCAGCAGCTGTTCCCTCCCCCCTCACAATGTGTCCATTGAAGAGTAGGCCTACTCTTTCCATGCTTCTCCCCCTTTCTTTCTTTCTGACTCTCTCTTTCTCTCCCAGATGTTCTTATGCCCCAGTAGAGGGCTTGATTTAAGTGGATGGGCCCTTTACTGTTCCTGCCTCTTGTAATCTGGGAGAAGTGTAGGCGGATGCTGCCAAACATGCAGCTGCTTCACAATATCCAGGAAGACCAGGGGGACCAGTTTTTCCAGAACGGCCTGGCTCACCCGCTGCACCCTGGGGTCCGCGCTCGCCTGGCCTACCATCACGTGCAACACCATCAAGACCCGGAAGACCTGTGAGAAAACAGGATAGGCTGCTGAGTAAACTGATTCACCTGTACACAATTCAGACTTTCCAGAGGACTTTAAACTTACCTGGCAACCCAGGTGGTCCCGGTTGGCCAGGATGTGGTCGTCCAGGATCTCCTCTCTCTCCCTTTGCACCCCTCTTCCCTGCAAAATAGAAACATGGAGATGATGTTTAAAGTAATGAGGATGACTGGCGGTATTTTCTCAAGATAAAAATATTTCGAAAGTTTTTTAACCTTTGAGACCAGTGTTTCCTATCTGGCCTGGGCCCCCGATTATGCCAGGAATGCCACGGCCGCCTGTCAGTCCATGAGGACCCTGAGGTCCTGGAGGTCCAGGTGGTCCTGGAGGACCTGGAGGTCCCATCACACCCGCTCCACCCAACACAGCTCTCTTAGAGCTCACCGCTACCGCTGCTAACTTCTCTGTCAGAAGAATACAAGTTCAATATAAAATGATTAAGCTGAAAAACAATAAATGGTCATTCATGCAGAACAAAGAGTGGTGGAACATAAAAAAAGCCTTAGCCTTGAGCTGCCGTTTTTAAGGATGAACTTCTTTTGAAATGAATTCTGTGTTTTTAAAACATCATGCCATGCGCAAGATTCTCCAAAGCCTTTACTTAATCATTGTGTTTTTAGAATAACATGTCTTTTGTGATACTGATGACATGTCTTAAGTCAAACTTAAATAGAAAAACTATGGAAAAGCAGCTCAGTGAAATATAAAAACTTGAGATGCAGGGCAGTGGAATTAAAAAATGCAAGATCCGGAGACGGCAGAGGACTGCTTTTCTTAAAATTTGAACTTCTTGTAACTTCAGTGGCATGTTTTTATCTAATATGTTATGCGCAAGACATGAGAGCAATGGTCAAGCATTCATCTGGCACGTGCCTACATCGCTAACCTGATTTTACCAAGTGCAACATGTCCCTAGGTCAACATATTTTGTTCATCCTGGAACAACATTGTGATTAACCAATGAGATTTGAAGAACCAGTTTACAGGTTTTGTGAAGTTACGCTTCCAACCAGTGTTTGGTGCTTGCTTGTACATCAGGGTCAGTCATCTATCATTTCCTCTGATTTTAGGCATTACTCATGGGTAAGGTTAGGTTTAGGTGTAGAGATATGATCAAGACTATATTTTTGCATTAAAATGTTGTTCCAGGGTCAACAAAATACGTTGATCTAGGGACACATCGAACTTGGCATGTGCGTGTTTACACAGAAAAACAACAGAAAAGTAATACAATGGAATAGAAAGTTCGTTTAACTTGAGCTCTATGTTTTTACAATGCTGTGTTGAGGGCCATTTACACACATTTGCTTCAAAATGTATTTTTTAAAAGTTGAAGATGCTGCAAAAGACACAAGAACAACAGTAAAATATGTCTATCTACTGTTAGAACAATGGGAAAATAGAAGAGTTGAATGGAAAAACATATTCTGTGTGAACACCCCATTATGCCCAATACTGCAAAATGTGATCGCAGAGGTCAAACACATCCATCTAGCTCATGTTTACATAGAACAGCAGTGAAAAGGCACCATAGTGGAATACAAAAAATGCGTGATGGAGGTGGACAACCCTGAAAAGAATCCCTGCAAATAGTGTTGAACCACAGTCACATCTGACTGGATGTCCTGCAAGATTGGGTAAATATCATTAAGATAACAATCCAAAGGTGGACATTCATTTTGTTGACCAGTTCTCAAGGTGTCACGGTGACCAAATCTCCCCATCTAATCTATTTTCCAATGGGGAACGAAAGAGGAATGCTTCCCCTCGGTTCGGGTGAGTGTGTGGGCATGTATAAGTGAAGGTATGTTTGCAATCTCAGGCTGAAAAGCTGAGGGATTACATTGTGAAATGGTGGGAGCCAACGGAGGTTATCACAGGCCAGTTCAGGTCATCTCTCTCTTGCAAAGTAGAAGGCCAGAGAGCAGAGACCGACAATCCCAGAGAAAACAGAACCGTGTGCAAGTCAGTTTTGAACAGCAGATAAATAGCTGCAGACTACACAGCCGGCAGTGTTTGGCAGGAAAGCTGTCCCTGAGGAGTGATGATGCACGTTAATACATTTCAGTGGATGAAAAGTACTGTGTAGATTCAGCTCAATAGATTACAGCTGCCCTCTTCCTCACACACTGATTGCAGCCAATTTGGATCGCAGCTCTTTAAAGAAAAAAACAATGATTGTTACTTACCTTGAAGCATCTTCAGGACCACGTCAATAATGTGTTGATCTGTAGCATCACGACCCTGAAAATAAACAATCATAAGTATGAGGAAAACTATATGCTATTTCGTCAAACATTCCTTGTGTGGAACACAAAACAAGTTACTTAGAAAAATGCCCAAACTCCTCTTTCCCATACAGTATGTGACCTTAAACCACAAAATCAGGTATTAAGGTACATTTTTAGAGATATAAGGAAAGTGAATAGTGACCACAGCTGTTCATTATTTGGAAAAAAGAGCAGGTCGGGAAGCTAAACATCTCCATTTGGATTTGGGACAGCATGATGGAAAGTAAATGGATTTCATTTCCGGGTGAACTATGCCTTTAAAAGTGTGAAAGAGAAAGTGTCTGAGTCAATCTTCCTCACCACTAAGAGTTCTTATTATTTTCTGCAAGTGTTTTTTTCTATTGTGCTGAGCGCTGCATGCTACTGCAACCTGTCTGGCTTGTGCAACACTTTGGCTTTTTGCTGTATTGGAGGCAAAAATGCTGCTCTCTGGTAAAAAGTTGTTTGTTGGGGAACGTAGCTTGAGAATTGTTGATACTGTTCAACACTCACAGGTGGTCCTTGTATTCCTGGCATCCCTGGAACTCCTCTTTCTCCGTGCAGACCACGTGGACCAGGTAAGCCTGCTGCGCCCTGGTCTCCTGGTTTACCAGGATCTCCGGTAGGACCGTTGTGCCCTTGATCGCCCGTCACACCTTGCTGTTAATAGAAGAGGCAGTAATTAAGGAAATAAAGAAGCTGGGATGTTCACTATTGGTTGTTTTATATAGGATGAAGATGAACATATAACTTATCTTTAAGGGGACATATGTAATTTCTTTTTTTACTATTTATACAAAATGGAATAGCAAAAATAATGTACAAATTATACTTAAAAAAGTATACTATTAAAAAAAGGTAGTTGGTAAGTTTGTGTATTTGGTAAGATTATGGATATAGAATATGGTCATGCAGAATATGTGTTTTATTAGTACTAATAAATGCTCACTATGTTAATAATAGGCATGCTAATAAACAAGTAGTTAATAGTGAAAATGGGCCCTGTACTAAAGTGTTTGCAATAAGGATTATTAATAATTAAAATTAGTTTAGCATATTCCAAGAGAAAATAATTATCTGGTAGCATAAACCTTATTGCATGCCAAAATGTTGTGCAGAAGAATAAGCAAACTTATATTAATGACTGCCTCCATCCCTACAAACCAGTGTTATTTTAGCATTATTATTTTGCTGGTTTTGTTAATTCACCTTATTTCATATTTAACTAATTTAATAATTTTTTTGTTTGTATTATTGACTAAATGTATTTATATTTTAAATATAATAATATATATATATATATATATAGTTTTCTTTTAGTTTACAGTATGTATTATTTCTTTTTATGTGCTTTTGACATTTCTATTAGTTTAATTTTTTTTACTTTTTCTTTTTTTATCATTGCATTTCAGTTGAAATCATTGCAATTATTTTTTTTAAGTTTTTATTTTCTATTCATATTTTGTTTTCAGCATTATTTTCAGTTGACATAAATTATTTTTATTAAATGAATGAAATTAAATTTTAGTTAACAATAATAGTGCTGTGTACATGCTATGTTCACCATTTTCCATTTGTATGACAAAGAAGTAGCCCTGTCCTTATCTCGCTGTTTAGGGCAAAAGAGGGCTTGTTTAAATGTGCTCATAAAACCGACACAGCATAAAGTATTATAGTAAAAAAAGCTGACTTAGTCCACCTTTGTCATGTCCTTCACCATTGTAAAACAAACTACAAAAGCTGGATCTAGCTAAATTATGTATTTCACCCAGCATTATCTGTGTTCTTCACGCTGTCCTTACCTGTCCCTTAGGTCCAGGCTCCCCAGACTGTCCCTGTGAGAAGGAGAAACGCAATTTTAAGATGAACAGAAGCCCTCTAGAACCAATATATTAAATAAATGTATCCAACTACAGACTTATTTACCTTCTCTCCTTTCTCACCAGCCAATCCCTCTACTCCAGGATCACCCTGTGAAAGAAGCAGGTGAGATCCATCAATGTCACCTTCAGTCGTTATCTTTTATGATGTGCACTATGATGTATGGTTTCTATTTCACTCCATAAATACGTGTATGTATTTATCTGAGGGTATACTCACAACGTCTCCCTTTGATCCCACTTTGCCTTGGAATCCCTGTAAGAAGATGCAATTGTACATCAGACATCTCTCAGTGTCAGCCCTAATGGGTGAGGCGCATGGAATTTATTGTTGGTAATATCTTATTTTACCGTAAACTCTCCGAGCACATTAAATCAACTGGCTTTTACGGCCAATATTCAATGTATTAAACGGCAAGGATATTGTAGATTAAAGGACAACAAACATTAAAGTGTCCATAAGAGGATATTTCATACTGAATTGAGGGGTATTATTTGGAAACATGGACATGACTTATCAAAGTGCATAGATGTCCTCTAGTGAAAAGAGTCAAATGATGAGTCAAGACTGCCCCCATGTGGTCAAACCTCATCAGTTTAAACAGAAAAAGAGTTCATTGACCATTAATCACTGTTTATATGGTCACAAACCTTGTCACCCTTAGTTCCAGTTAGACCCTGAGCACCTGGGATGCCCATAGATCCTCTTTCTCCCTTACTCCCCTGCAGGAATTACAGAGAAACAAGTAAAAAGGTTTGAAATCGACAGATATATATACAGTATACTTTTGTGTGTGTATGTAATGCATCAAAAAGGTATTCATAATATATGTTTCATAGCATTATTTCTTTACAGAAAGGTTAAAATGCATTTATAATATTTGCTGATTCCTTGTTAAATATGAAATACTTCAATTATTTATTTATTTATTGTGCGTTATTCTTTCTAAAGGTTCAATCATGTGTGTAGATAAGCCTTATAATGTATTATAACTGTACTGCCAATTATGAGGGGGGGGGGGTTTCCTGGATTTCTTTGACCCTGACAAAACCTGATTACAGCAGAAACAATAATCTGATTTAATCTTTTTTTTTTTTTTTTTTTAAATAATAAAGAACTTACAGGCAAGCCATCTTTACCAGGAGGCCCAACTGGTCCTCTTTCACCCCTGTCACCCTATTGGACACAAAGTGAAAATTTAAGAAAAGAGTGTTTCCTTCAGTGTTAATGAAATGATTTATCAATGAGGATGGCCACTGACCTTTGGTCCTGGGACTCCCTCCATGCCAGCTTCACCTGGAGGACCAGGCTCTCCCTGAAAGAATAGGAAACGTAAAAACCCGAAAAAGTTTTGTATCATGCGTAGAACTTACCTTGAATGATGTGACTTACTTGAGGTCCTGGAGAACCTTGCATTCCCATCAGGCCCCGGGGTCCGGTCTCACCCTAAACTCAAACGACAATAAATTGTTGAAAGAACAGAATGAAGCACTAATTGATAGTATAGTATCAAAAACAATGATTCCACAAAAACCATGTAGGCATTCATGAAATAACCGCATGATCTCACCTTAACTCCAATCTCACCCTTGGCTCCAGGCATACCAGGCAAACCCTAAAAAATATGAAGAATTGCATGAAGAATGAAAGTAGTGACCCCTGCAGACCTCCTCCATGTCTGTCCTCTGTGCTGATATCAGAACAAGGCTGCAATAACTCATCCTGTTAGCGAGGGTGCCTGTATTATGGCTAGCGCAGGTACGTTGTGATGTTTTGTATCATAACCAGCATGCTCCATTACCCCAAGTCACCAGGAGAGTCATGTTTGATGATGATGAATAGTTAATAGCAGGAGCAATTTCAAGGTGGTTTAGGCTCCAAAATAGTCAGGGCAAGAATGTCACACTGGGACTGTAAGCAGAAAATACTCTAAACTTTTTTATCTTTAATCACCTTCATTTAACAAAGGGAACACAATGGACAGATACAGTATGAGGTAGATGGGAAAGGGTTCCTTGCATATCTAATGCTGACAATGACTTTGTATATGATATAGAAAGGATAATGAAGTATGAAATTGTACTTACAGCATCTCCCTGATGACCAGGGGCTCCAGGTCTTCCATTTTGTCCCGTAGCTCCCTAAAAAAAAGTACCATGCAGTATTCATAAATGGTAACACTTCAGTATAGGGAACGATTCTCACTAGTTGCTTATTAGCATGCATACAGTGGTATTAACATATTGGCTGTTTATTAGTATTTATAAATCACTATATTCTACATCCTTCCATCCCACTAAATGCATAAACTTGCACAGCTATCTTACTTATTACTGATAAGCAGAAAAAGTCAGTTAGTGTTAGTTAATAGCGAGAATTAGAATTTAATATAAAGTGTAAATATGTATATACACATGTTGTTAATAAGCAGGATCATGAACAGTTAACCAGCCAATGACATTGATAAAATAAAGCCCGTCAGGATGAAAGAAGACTTGCTCGTTCTGTCTAAATGTGCATTATACTTTACATATGTCATGTGTCTTCTTGAATAATTATGGCTGCTGTGGGAATTGATTTAAGAGCTGAACAAGAGCCATCCATACCTTTATTCCTGGGATACCAGGAGTCCCATCTTTTCCATCAATTCCTGGAAGACCCTGACAATGAACATTAATCACAAGATTACAAACATAAATTTAAGAGACGTATTTTAAATTGCATTTAAATTACCTAGCTTTTACTTACATTCTCTCCCTTCTTTCCAACCACGCCCTGAGGCCCTCGTACGCCTTGTTCTCCCTACAATAACAACAGCAAAAATATAATAAATTAACATGTAGAAAGACAAATAAATGATGGGTTGAATTGATGTGAATGATACTAATAATACTTACCATGTCACCTTTATCACCAGGCTCTCCAGGTGGTCCTTGGGGTCCCTCTTCACCCTGCAATGCACAGTAAGATTATAGTTTTTTTAATGTACTTTTTTGTCTGGTATGAAAGTGAAACGTATGCAATTGAGACTTGCCGACTTACAGGGCGTCCAGGGATGCCGATTGGTCCTAAAATCCCTTTATAACCACGTGGTCCCTGTCACAGAGGTTGTGAATCACTTTTAAGCTTTTACAGATTGTAAAACAAAGTTATAAAAATTCAGTCAGCGGAGATTTGCTGTCCTACAAATGCAATTGAAGTTGTGCAATGTTTGTTTACGTTCCACTGGGGTTTTTTTTTCAGAATATAATAAAACACATGCAAATCAACCCGTACGCACAATTCTGTGGGGAAGCTAAAATAAGCTATATGTACTTATATTTTAAACCGCCTGGCAAAATTATTGTCTCATCTCACACACAGAGACTGTGTAATAAAATTAGCCACAGATTTAATAAACCAAAACCGCCTCAGTTGTAGATATGCTAAATGCGTAATATTTATAGTCAACCCTGAAACAGATTGACTGTTCCCCTTTGTGTTATTTTATTATTATTATTTATATACTTTGATATTATTTTGATAATTATCCTTTTTTTATAATTTATAATTTATTTTAATTTTAAGTGTAATTTTGTGATATGTAATATTTTAATATTTTAACATATTACATATCACAATATTTTAATATTTCTGTTCAGCTTTAATTTATTTATTTTATTTTATTTTATTTTATTAATTTACCCCTTCAGCTTAAATTCATTTCAGTTTTTTATTTTATTTTATTTGCTGTTAGTTGTCCGTTTAACATTTATATTTTATTTTATTACAGCTTATTAAACAAACAACAATATATTTTTAGTTTCAATTAACAGCAGCAAAACTGATGATGTCACCTGCTCCTTATCTATTTACATATCTCCTTGGACTAAATTAAAATCATAGGGTATCCATAAGTTCATAACAACTAATATTTTGAGAACTATGACTCACCGACTCGCCTTTGGGCCCCACCATTCCTGGATACCCTCTCAGACCCTGTGGACCCTAAAGTTATTGTAATAGGGAGAAGCAGATATTTTATTCCACAGGTGATCTCCTCTAGGACCTTCATAAAAGGTACTGCTACAATTACTTGCCATCATGTAACAGCAGCAGAGGCTTAAATGACAAAATATCTAAAGTCAAACCAAAACCGAAATAAATACATTACTGGAGGGCCTGGTATTCCTTGTTCACCGGAGATGCCGACTTCACCCTTTACACCCTAAAGAAAAGAATACAAGGATGAAACAGATACTTAGGAGACAAAAATAATTGGGATATTATGTGGTTTGTCATTTTGATAATCTTTTATTTTTTATATATATGACAATTCTGCTTATGCGCTTCAGACATTTGATAGTCAATCTAAAAGTCAGCACTTCCCAAAGACTTATAACTTGATCTTGGACAGTCGTTCTCTGCATTATGGGTAAATCCGCTCTGTCCCTGTTGTCCATTCTAATGTCCTTGTGGGGCTCGTTAAGTCTGATTAATTCACAGGGCACTAGCTTCTCAGTACCTGCCGGCCCCCTTTTTCCTTTCATCTGGGTCAATGCGTTCTGTCTGTGACTCACACTCAGATTAGAGGCAGTTATATGCCTTGAGGGGCTTCGTTAACTCATAATCCTGCTCCGCTGATGGACGCTGTGTTAGGAGAGGGATGCTGGGGCATGCTTAATAATAAACACTGCTTATTTAACCTTAGCAACCAATCAGTATGTTCGTTCTCTGCATGTCACACACTGCCATTAATGAAGTTTAAAGTGTCATGTCATTTTATGGTTTGGAAAGGTGCTCACGTTCGCCCCTCTGTGGTTACACAGCGTAAGAACAATATCACTTGAATAGAACAATCGATACAAAATAACAATAGGATGTTCAAATTAACATTTTTATTATTGTTCTCATTCTCAATAAATAATACTAATACTAACAGGGTACATTCAATTAAAAACATACCAGTTTTCCAATGCTTCCTGGATCTCCCAATACACCAGCGCGACCTTTATGTCCCTGTGTGGAAAATAATTTAATGTTCAGTCAAATGATTTGTAAATGATACATCATTTCATATACAGGTGTAGTAACAACTATGATGCAAAACACTTGTGTGTAGTCATAATGGAAGGACATGCTTAAGCAACTTGCAGTCATGGGGTAAGCGGTTGCATGCCGTAATTCACAACAAGATTTGAGAAAAATATAAAATGTTAACTTACTGACCTTCACTCCCTGTAGGCCCTGAGGACCTTTCGGTCCAGGTGGACAGTTGGTTGGACACTAGAACACACATTAGCAACTTCGAATTAAAAAAAAGTGCAACATTCCAGATCACACAAGCTAAATAATCACTGCCAGATCTGTTTAGCTGAGTGAAGATGTCCTTGGACATTTGTTTTACTAGATCTCAGACCACCAGCCCTTTAATTACAGTAAATGGATGATAAGGATTGATCTGGACAGAACAGGACTCCAGCTGGGCGCTACAGGCTGGAGGAGAAGCAGTCAAGCAGTCTGCCACGTGATCCCCCGGCGCTGAGCAGACTCCTGGCAGACTGTCTGATCACAGCCCTGGGGCTTGCTCGGCTTCGGGATCCAGAGAGGTGCTAATGGACAAAAGCCTTTGATGGCACCCATTTAATGAAGCTCATTAGAAAAATCTATGAACACTGAGATCAATAAGGGGTGTGTAAGGTCTAACAGGACAAACTCTGAGAGAAACCAATATACAGAGAAGGGTTGTTTGAGAGGACGAATATGCCGAAGAAAGTCAAGAAGAAGGATTTGGAGGTGATGAGGACTGAACTTTTTTGAACACAATATCGTTCCCTAAATTATTCACTGTAAATTGACAGTAAATTAAATGAATCATCTTTGCAGCCATATTATCAACAACATTCTCTTTTTTTAATCAAGCTTAAATTATATATTGTGTGTATTGTGTAAATTGTGTATTAATTGTATCCCCCTTTTCCAGGAAGAATTTACTATAAATACATAAAATTATTTTAGGGATTTTTATTATCATGCTCATAAGTAAATGTATCTTATTTTAACAATGTTTTAACAATGTTTATGTTTTTACTGGAAAAAGTACAAATATAAATATAGTTTGCAAATTTGTACATTGTTGCGGTTTCAGTTTTCTTTTCTATTTGTTTATTTATTTACAGAATTATTCACATCATGGTATGGCAGTAAGACTACCATTCAGACATCACCTTACCTGAAATTCAGCACTGCCTTCCTCTACACCCACAAACTTTCCCGGCGGACCCTGAAAATGACACCAAAAATGAGATAAGGAAAACTGAGAAAGATGATATAAATGCAAGTGGCTGGGAAGAAAAAGCTATGTTTGAAGAGTTTATTATAAAAAATACTGTTCTGAAGCAGATCCCAAATGGACGACTTCAAATGAAATGAAATAAAGCAGAAAATGAAATAAAACATACTCCCAGAATTGCAGTAGTTATGAGATGAGATGTCATTTTACACTGTTCTGACGCTGATTTATTATCAGCCCTACAGCTTTATACAGAGAACTGGATTTCACGGTTTGACTTGGGAAGACTATATTTCAAAGTGAAGTAAATGAAACATTCTGTGACTTACTGGCTTTCCTGGAGGTCCGGGTAAACCTGGAGCTCCGGGACTTCCCATGTCCCCCTGTGGGATGAGAGGTTTGAGTGCATAGGCATCAGTGATCCTTTTAATTTAGCCATTTTTTTTTATAATTAAACATATTCAAACTACAGTGAGACCCACCTTTTGCCCAGTAGGCCCAATTTGTCCGGGAAACCCGATGGGGCCTGCTGCTCCCTGTAATGAACAGTGAAATGAGATGTTTATAAATCTAATACACTAATAAGGGTAGCTCATTGTATCTACTGTAAGAACAGACAAAACCTCAGTGGGCTAAGATCCCATAAGGTTTTGTAAGGCTTGCTCTGCAAAAGCCTTTAGTACATGCAAAATGTTTTCAAGCAAACAGATAAAGTGCATTAATTATTCTCACTGAATAAATGAGAAAAACAAATCAGTTTGGTTGTACAGTATGTAACCAGATATCAATGCTTGGGCACTAAATAAAAGAAGCAAAATAGGTGGGAGAGGCAAAGGAAGCAAAATAAGGAAGTAAAATAGATTACAAACTGGGTCACTTACAGGAAGTCCAGCAAGTCCAGGTCCCTGAAGGTAAAAAGAAAAAAAGTATTAGCAACAGATCTTAAACGAAGTCCATTAATGCTGGAATATACTCAAACACCAACAATTTTGTGAATTTGACTATTTTTGTACTACATCTTAACCTGTTGAACAGCAGGACTAACTTTAATTGGTGGTCTTACACCATTATTTTTTATACTTACAGGTCGCCCTGGTGGTCCACCAGGCCCTGGCTGACCCTGTGAAAATCAATAAAACATAATGCAAAATTAGATGTGCTCCATTCTATACACACTTTTAGGATAACAATGGCTGAAAAGATTGGATGTTATTTCTAATATTCTCAATATGCGGGCATGATATTCATTTTATTCATAATATTGTTTTTAGTTGTTGTCCTCTATTATCATTTATGAAACATGAACTGATATGTTATGTATGTTTGTTGGCAAAATGATGATCCGCATTAATATACACTGTTCACTCTGCATCCATAAAGAAAAGAAAATATAATTTCCTGACCTTTGGTCCAGGATTACCACGAGGGCCCCTCTCACCCTTAGCCCCAATCAAACCCTGGAGACGGAGAAAAACAAGCCTTTTGAATAATTCTCAGTAATTATTTATATGGCATCATTCACTGGGTCATGTTAACACCTCTAGGGTGATGTGAAGAGTTAACCAGGTCATTTATAAGCAGAACATTTGCAGCAATAGGTGAAGAAGATCAATGTGCATATTCTCATTCAATACCAAAACATCTTCAAAATACATAAGACAGTTCCTCAGATTCACAATCTAGTGGGAGAAAAAAAAACGGATTGGCATTCCAGAGCAGATTAACCAGAAAATCCAATTAGGAATGTTTGCTTCCTAGCATGTGACTGAGAAAGTCTAGGACCAACATCTCCTTTTTCATTGTCATGCCAGCACTTTAGAGCGTAGGTGTGAAAAACCTTTACCAGAACATGATTTTAAATGTCATTGTTCTTTATTAAACAAATGCAGTTATTTAAAATGAGATTTAGCTGCAGCTTTGCTTTGTTTTTAATTAAATGAGAACTTGAGACAGGATGCTGAAAAATACGTTATTAATCATCTCCAAATGATAAACTTAGTAAGAAATAGTGTTTTTTTTTGTTTGTTTTAAAGTGATATATTTAAATTGATCTTGTGAAACTCCATACATGTAATTCATTAATTGCAGGTATCACTTACATCAATGCCATCTTCACCTGGAGATCCATCAGGACCAGGCTCACCTGACTCTCCCTTTTGACCCTGTAAAAGGGTTCACACATGACAAATACTCTCAGTTATTTGAGTATGACTGTTAGGTAGTGTAAATATATAAATATAAGCTGTGGTCACAACTTACTGCTGGTCCAGGAGGTCCAGGAGGACCCTTTTCACCCTGTAAATCAGAGAAAAAAAACGAGCAATGAGAACTGGTAGAGAGCAGACAATGCCAAAATTAGGCATGGGGACAAATCATTAATAGCAAAATAAAATAAAATAATCCTTCTGTTGACTGATTGACAAAATATATTGTATAAAAATACATTAACGTACAGTAGCCTATAGTATATCACAAAATTCTCATGGCTCCTGATAAATGTAGCATGTTAACATAGGTCTATATGGTATTAAAATGTCAAAGAAATAAGTAAAAATGAAATGTTAAAAAACGAAATCCACCAGCAAACAAGGTTCGTCTCCATCCCTGACCTCTTTATAAGGTCACATTACAGCATTTTGAGTTTGTGTCAGAATTCTATATACAATAATCACTGAGAATGTGCTTTCATGAATGAATGCATCACTATTTATGACTATAAAATCTACTGTAAATGAAATAATTATTATGGAGGAACGTGGAGGATCTTGTTTCTGTTTTTGCTATGCAATGGATCAGTCAGGCCTGTTTATCCTGCTGAGTGCCTTTATACTGAATCCAGCCTATGCCTCAACTGTATCAAATAACCAGCATCTAGCAGTACTCTCTCAGTATGGGAAAGAGGCAACCTCTAACAGAACCTTTTTGTGTGATTATTTTCATTTCTTGCGCCCTCTGTTGGCAAGATTTTGGTAGTGAAGATGAATACAGAGCTCATGAAACAAGGTGCACAATGTCTGTCTTTGTACCAGCTCGACCTGTGGTGCAGTCAGGCGGCTCCAATACTCACATCAATGCCGTCGGCACCGGGAGTTCCAGCGGGGCCAGGGAGACCAGGGGGGCCCTGCGGTCCAGGTGGACCGGTCTAAAAGAAAACACAACAATACAGTTTCAGTTTAATCCTTACTAAAGGCTGATATGAACTGGCCGATTCTTCTAAACAGCATTCTATACTTAACTTCCACAAAACCAGCCATGCATGCAATAAATTCTCAAATGTTATGTTAAGAATTCATTCAGATTGTCATATTATTAATGCATATTCATATGGTAATTAGCTTAACAAATTAGGTGCATTCTTCTAGCATGCAAATCTAACTGTAGATAATAAACAAACAAGCACAGGCTATATTGTTTGGCTATGCTTATTGTGACCTCAGACTAGTATTAGTTACAATAATGTATAATACTATAATAGTTTTTAATTTTTAATTTTTTTGCTGTATTCCAGTTACTAAAAAAGACTTTTATTAATTTCGGTTAACAATAATCAAACTGCTTCAGGCATGTTTACAACAAGGTTTATGATGAAAAATAAATTAAAAGCGGAGGCTGTGCAATCAGGGCATCCGGGGTGGGAAAAAAGAGGCTGGGAATGTTTACACAGACCCTCCCCCATTCAGCATCAAAGATACATCTGTTTTTCAATGCATTACTTGATAAGAAGGTCCACTCAAAATGAATGCACATTCATTTAATCCATTGCATTTTATGCGTATGAGCTGCATGCGAGCATCGGGCTGATGTGGTCCTTCTAAATCTGACAAGTGTGTGTTATTCTGCTGAGAACAGTTTCAGGTTCTGTCTGTTTGAATAGCAGCTTCTGGTATTTTCAATGGCCTCTTTGTAGTCTCTGAGTTTCTACCTACTCCTCTCTCTGTTTATCTGTCTCATGTTCACTTTCAGCTTCATATTTTATTCAGCAGCTTTCCATTTATTCATTTCATTCACTGAACTGAATTGTTTAAGCTTTCAGAATCAAAAGATAACACTGACTGAAGAGATCTATTGCTAAATACCAGACCAAGTTGTAGAAATCCATTTAGTCCACTTGGGTAAACTTTCCGAAGATTAAAAAACTCAAAACTCTTAAAACTTTCAGGATAAAAATTCTCCAATATACAGGTAATATATTAAACTAATGAAGTAATTACATGAATTTCGTCCAAATTAACTTTCTCTGTTGGCATTTTGACTGACAGTCCAGTCCAATTCACAGTGAATCGCATCTCAATCCAAAAAAAATGTTCTCCAAGATGCACAATCTCATTCTTAAGGATCATCCTGCACCAAGAAAAAGTAGATAACCGCAGCCAAACTCACCACTTGCGATAAGGCCAAGCAGAGCACCTGCAACAAGACCAGGCATCTGAAGATAATGAAAAATCTATCCATGGTGAAGAATCTCTATTCAAAATCCAATCGTCCCAGCGGTTCCTCCAAACTTTGCCACCCTCTCTCCTGGCTTCTCAGCCCAGGATGGTGGATCCAGGGAAAAGAAAGGTGTGTGTGTATGTGAGTGTGCACGCTGCCCAGGACAGGGAAGAAAAACAGGAATGAGAGAGGTGTAACCCAGCCCTACAGCCAGCCCCTGAGAACTCAGGGAGCTCAGAGAACCCAACACACTGAGGACCGGACAGACCTGAGAAGCCATCACACACGCAGGAGGCGGAGACTTCTGATGATTGTCCATGTATCCGGCAGAGCTCTAGAAAGCTGACTGGACACAGCTGCATTTGCGTGCTTCTCACACCCCCATTGCTGAATACCTCAATTGATGGTTGAATATGTACGCTGGACATCCAGTCGTTGACTGGATACTGGAATGTTTGTTTTTGAGGCTATATAAACAGATACTCAGATCTGCATTAGGAAGTTTAGACCTGCAGCCACAAAATGTACAACACAAGCAACTTTTGCTCTACATTTTTGCATATGACATTTAACCAGCTCAAGGTGATTTTTAATGGATGTGTGAAGTCAGTTCCCCACTACTGGAGGTCTGCAAAGTCTAATGACAAAAAAATGCCTAGCTCAACGTAATTTTGCAACTTTGTTGTAAACATTATAAGCAAGATCTTGTGGATCTATTTCATTTTATTTAAGTTTTGTTTAAAATTAACAAAAATGTTTTACTAGTTTGCAGCTGTAGTTTTTGAACTAAATGTAAACACGCACAAAAAGTGAACACAATCATTGTCACATTAATTTGTAATTAATCAATTTTAACACAAGAAACTAAATAATAATAAAAAGAAAATCTTTGGGTGATTTCACTACTGACTCAAAACCTTTACTTAGCTACTAAGAAATTATATGTAAAACATCTTGAACATGAAGATGAATGAATGTTACAGGGATGTCCGCAGTGCCGTTTTACCCCGCAGGGTGGCGCAATTTCCCATATTCTAGAAATTACACAAAGAGGTTGTAATTCACATCATTGAATAGCGATCATCACGACCACAATTGTCTGTTAGATGCAGGATTTAATCCTACGATGTTTAAGACACTAAATGTTTTTGATAGCATGTGTTTGGTGACCGGAAGTGGCCACAACAGACAGTGCGGTGACTAAGCGAGAGTAATAACGTTACTCGAGTGTGCTCGATATGTGTCTCTGATACTGCGGTGGAAAGTTGGGTGTCGAGGACCAGCGAATGTACAGCGAGGGATATAGTGCTGTTTGTATATGAGCAGCGGTTCAAAGCCTTTTCCTCTTCCTGGTAAGATTAGCGGAAGCCAGCAGTACAGTAGTGTGTTTTTTCTCTTCATCTGCAGCAGCAGCAGCAGCCGCTGACGGTCACCGCTTCCCGGTGTTTCATTAACGGATAAACATCTCAACATCTTCTCAACGGCGTTGGACTGTTGTTTTACAGAGCATCTATTTCAGTGAGATAGTGATTTCTGAAGATGACGGGTAAATCAGTCAAAGACATTGACCGCTATCAGACTGTTCTCACATCTCTTCTCGGGTTAGAGGAAAACAAGTTTTGCGCTGATTGTCACGCCAAAGGTAAAAACAATTTTTCACACAGTATCTTTACATTGAACACATAAAAAACAAACTGCTAGAAATTGTATTTATGTTCATTGTTTGTGCATGAGAGGTTTGGGCTAGGCCCTGTGTGTTTTACATCAGTTTGGTTGGCGTGATGATGTCCGATTCGTGAACAAATTGTTCTTTTTGAATCGGATCTTTTTGGTGAATCGGTTGAACCGGTCTGGGTTGGACGCTTGCCAAAATGCTGTATTATAGAAACAGCAGTGGTTTCTGCTTAAGGCTTATTGAAACACAACCCCGAACGAGGTGGAAACAGTTCACTCATTGTACGGAGAATTGTCTCTTTTTGACATATCCGGCTCGAAATGAGAAATGTAAAAATTGACAGTCAACACGAGTGTGACTTGATTGTTTTTATCAACAAGCGTGTGAGTTGGTGTAAAAAAAAATAATTTTCTTGCCGTTCCTAGTAATTGTAATACTGTTTAACGTCAATGCCAATATTTTTTACCACCTAAAAATACTTTTTAAGCCGATTGGCTGCACTGAATTGGCACTCATAAAACAGTAAACACATTTTATCAACAAAACTTAACCAAAAACAGGAAAATGTCTGGATAACCATATTAAAATCTTTTCTAGCGTAATAAGCCCTGTGCTAAAGTCCAAACATTAAAATAAATACCTGAATCGTATTTATACCAATTCTTTGAAAAGAACCGTTCGAAAGAATCGAGTCACGTTAATGAATCGCCATTTGTCTAGTGTGATTTATCTGCGCACACAAATAGGCTAATAATTCTGCAGGTGTGTTGCAGGTGCAGAAAAAAAGTCATTAGACAAAATACAGTTATTATCCTTTATTAAATTTTGTGTATACTAAGAGACAACAGAAAACATCCTGTTGTTTTTAGCATGCTTAAAATCATCAAAGCAGATTTATCCTCTCACTTAGTCTATTTTAAGCAATAGAAAACACAAGTGGAAGTAGTAGGCCTTGTGCAATACAGCTGTTTTTGCAACTAATTCTTGCATCATCACAACTTTTTTTTTTTTTTTTTTTTTTTCATTTTTCTTTTGGTCAGTTCTCAGAGCTTATTTACAAGATTTATTTATCTATTTGCTTGTTTATTTTTCTAAATAACCACTGTATTGTATGTAACTGTATCTGCATTGGCCATGAGATAAAGAGTTTAAATGCACAAACATTGTGTTTTCAGTTTGAGATTGCGCTGAAGATACTGCTGTTTGCAGTTAAATTTCACATTAACTTGTGTTGCACAACATTGCAGAAATCACAGTACACTCTTCTTTGATTCTGCTTGTCAAACACTTTATGCTGGCAGACTTCCCTGTTTGACCTCCAGCCCTTAAGGGACACAGTTCTGCCCTTCTCCTTATTCTGAGATGCCAGCTGCTATTGGTCAGATGTAATCTGTTCCCAGCCCTCCCTGTCTTGTACTGCCCTATACTGAGTTCGAGGACACCCATAACTTCTCATGTCCTCTCTCAACCATATATTCCAGTTGCACTCTGTCCTATTTGAATGCTCCACTACTTGCTTTGAATGTAGCAATCGGTTGTGTAACATGGGGAGAAGCATGTATAGTACAGCCATTTCCTGGCTTGAAAAAAAAAAAAAACCCAGATCCTACAAGCAGCAAAATTCAGTTACAAGCTTAACCTCTTGTGAACAGTGTGTGGGAGTGGTCAAGCAAGGCTAACAGTTTAGATTATTAATGTTGCGAGTCATTTTCACATACAAATGTGGACTTTGTTTTCACAAGAAAAAAAACAAACAAGCTGTATTTTTTTGTTTAAACTGTGGAGGAAATTGTGTTTAATGGTTAACTGGCATTTGACTTTGACATTTTGTGCTTTTTGAACTCATTACTGCTTCTCTGTGTAGCACTTTTCTGTAATGATACTATGCCTTCACACATCTGAATAGGGCAGGGGATTCAAATATCTAATTAGCAACTTGTGCTGAATAAGTTTATGTTTGGAAATAATGCTGAGTTTGTCTTTACAGGCCGCACAGTTTCCATAGCATACAAGAGTTGCTCATAATAGGGAAGAGTGTTCTTATTGTTGAAGAGTGTCATGTGATAGACAGAGTATTGTGTTGGTACTGCCCTGCCATGTGTTTTGACTACAGGGCACAAAATTAACTTTAACTGCCAATAAAGGATAAGTTGACAAATTTATTACTGGTTTATTCAACATTTATTTAAAAAAAGCATATTTAGTCCATGGTAAATGATTGTATGCACACACACAGAAATAGGCCCATATTGTGTTGTTGTTCTAGGTACAACAGATTTCTAGTAGAGTGTAGATTTCCTTTGGCTTCTTTTAAGCTGGTTATGCTAGCAACTTTGTGTGGCGGTAACTATGCACCTGTTTCTTCCTGTTTTGGCTGAAGATCACTCTCAGCAGTCTGTAATTTAAAGTTGAGCTGCAATCATGTAGGTAATACAAGTAGCTAATAATCTCTGGAGTTCAACTGATGCCGTCTTTTTAACGATCGATTCATTGTGCTGCTGGAACAGCAGGAACTGTGTGTATCTCCCATTAAAGGGCTATTTCTTATCTTCACGTCTGTCATCGTTTACACTTATCTGTTTCTCATTGTGTGTGTGTTCTTTTCAGTTCCTTTATTTCATTGTTTAGTGGCAGTTTGTGAGGGGCGGTCTGTGTTTAAACAGCTGAATCCAATGGAAATCAGTGAACGGAAGTGGTTTTACGTGCGACCTTTTCTCCCAGAACACCTTGGTATGAGTCTCATTTGCATTCTCTTGTTCTGCGGTTGTCATGGAGATTTCGCCGCGGAGGCTGGAGTGGATTGAGGATGTGATGCTGGAGGACACGATGGCTGTCCCTTATAGACCCTCTCAGTCTCTCACTGTGGAGCCAATGTAATTCTGTTCCAACCCAGGCTCACTGAAAAAAAATATCAGATGTTGATTCTGTATGAGCTGGAAGCACTATCCCTTTGTAACATTTTTTCACAGTTGTTATTTCTGGTAGCTGATGCACAACGGAATGAATAAAAGGCTTTTATTCACATGGTTGCCACATGATGCTAAGTATTTAGTACTGTCTACAGATCAGGTACATTGGTAAATGTGCAAATAACCCTAACCCTAACTATGAGCAACTGATCTAAAGTGTTAATACACAATGAACTTTTAGTGTTAAAGGGTTACCCAAACAGTTACTGTACTCAGAAGACTGTTTAGTTCTTCAAAATGTCTTGACATTTTGTTTACTGTTCAAAATAAGATAAACTTACACAAGTTTTATAATTTTTTGGATGAACTATTCCTTCAATATTAGTAATTAATGTTTTAATTTAATACATTTATCTTGTATAGAAAGAAATAATAATTTTATTGGAATAACTTTATGGAATAAATAATACAAGTCTGTTATAATGATAAATGTCAGCGTTTGTCCACACCAAGACTGAAAATTAAATTAAGCTGACATAGAGAAATTGGTTTTGAAGTCATTTCTTAATGACTTTATTTTGTTATTTACAACAGATATTTCCAATATCACAAAAAATATAATGAGTTAAGGAAATTATAGGCTAAGTATATTAAAATAGTACTTTAGAATCTGCATCAGGATGTTATTTTGGACCACAGTAATTTTTGCTGTTCACCTTGTACTTGACCCGATAACACGTTGCCTTTGGCAGCCCTCATTTAAATAGGATGTCTGGAAATCTGAACTCCATAGTGCCTGTAGTCTGCACATTCTAGTGTCTGACCTGAGTGGGTACTGCTTTGGCACACTTACAAAATAACAGTGTGAATTAATACTTGGTTTAACGATTGGTGTTCGTAATGTTGTATCTTTACTGCTAGGCGTACAGCGTTACAGCGTTGGAGATTAGTATGAGAGTCAGACTGCAGTCCTAATACTGCCGCTCACAGACAGAGAGTTCATGTCTGCGTAATTAAGAACAAGGCCTGTGTTTATGGATTTTTATTCTTGAATAAAACAAGAGGTCCATCTGCTCTGAGGGTGCCAGTGTCAGTTCATGTCCTCTGGTTATTTTGCAATAGCAGAAGCCCTGTAGTTGGGGAACCTGGCATGCCAAGAATCCCTCAACCCAGAGAAACTGGGTCGTTAGTTCACAGCCCGGTCTGTGATTTCTCCCATGATGCTTTTCTTAGTGCAGATCCATTTAGAGTTTCCCAGATTCTTTTTCTGAGGCATCTGACGTGTTGATCCACGTGGCTTAATGCATGCTGAACAGGTTTGTCTAGTTTCCATGTATTAAAGAGAGTTTGTCCACTGTGTTTTTGTGTGTGTGAGGCCCCATGTTTGTTTTCTTACACAAAGTCCATGTTCCTCTCTTCTGAGTGGTCTTTTTGTCTTGATTAATTTTCATTTTCTTGTTTGTCTGTCTGTCAGAGGAACACATTGTAGATCACAGCATGTTAATGCAACATTACGACAGCTTCGCGGCCCTGTATATTTCCACAGAGATACTATAAAAAAAAGACTTCTGTCAAGCTGGAGGGGAAGATGTTTACTCTTTCTTGTAGTTACTTGGAGTGTGTCAAGGAAATGCTCTGCCAGGAACTCAGATTTTTATCTGTCTACAGATGATTTTTAGCAACATTTTACAATACAGTACCATTCAGAAGGAGACAGAAAAAAGGTATTTACATTTTTACAAAACAGTAAAAAAATAAATAAATGTTGTTCTTTTGAACTTTTTGTATTTGTCAAATAATACTTTATGCAACTGTAATAAAGACTTTTCAACACTAATAATGATAATAATAATAATAATATTTCTTAACCAGCAAATTAGCCTTTCTAACAGCCTTGGTGAGCATGGGAGACTTTAAAACCGTAAAAAAATACAATACAAATATAATCGTACAAAAGTGCTAAAGAAGTTTCATATATGTGTATGTGTGTATATATACAAATGTAGACTATTACTAATACGTGTTGTAATATTTAATATTTTTATTGAATAGTTTAATCTATTTATAAATCAAGCACAAAAATGTATTTATAAATTGTATTTATTTATGACTGTATACTGTATTAATAATAAATTATCTCCCAAAAATATTAGTAATGAAAATATTGTATTTTAAGAAAATAATATGGGGATAAAATCTTGTATGTGTTGTTTAATAAACAATCTTTAATAAAACACCAAATCCAATAATCTGGTATTGAGCTGTAATGCTTATTCATATCTCTACTGCTGTGCCTTCCAAAAATAAATAAATAGGCTAAATAAATAAATTAAAAAGCACATGTATGTGTACACGACTCTCTTCCACTCATCCATGGACCATCATCCTTAATGTTTAGCCCTAAACTAATTTCCCTTTCTTATTTTGGTACACAGGTGCTGCTAGGTTGATCTGAGGAAGTCTCGAGCTCTCCTCTAGTGTAAGCCAATGGGATGTTTTGCCCTTGTTTCGCAATCTTCCAGGTCAAAAATCATAATCACACAGAAAGAAAACACTCATCTCATCTATAAGCTGCCTATTTTAGGCATGATAACAATTAACACTGCAGAATGATTTTCCCACCAGTTCAAATCCCAAACTGTTAGTACAAGCATGTTGATGTTTGGCTAAGCAAGTATCACTAATAAACAGGTGGCTTGGCATGAGTCCTTCCTCAGGCTCTTACTGGTGCTTCTCTCTAACAGGCAAGTGTGATCTGCATGTGCGAATCTCTCTGTTCTGTTCTGTATCTCTTTTGTGCTTCACCCTGAAACCTGCCTGACTCCACATGACTGTTTATTACAGCCGCACATGTTCTTCAGTCCGTCCTCCATCCCACATGAAAACACTCTCTCTCTCTCCCTGTGCTTGAGCTGACGTCCTTCAGTAATACCGCTCAAGCTGATTACCCCTTAGCCATGCAGGGTTCAGCAGGAGACAGACAGAGAGAGAGAGGAGGGATATTTGTAGGTGGAGGATGAATAGGTAATCTAAAGAGGCCCACAGCACACAAGAGCTCATGAAAATTGTGTTTTATAGAGCTGCAGCGAAGCAGCATGCATCCCGTTGGGAATATCCCTTTCCTTTGGCACAGGGCCATCTCACATTAGAGCCTGTGCCAAATCTCAGACGTGAGTGTGACCGTGAGCATACTGCAGACGTAAACCCAAGACCTGGTGCACCATTAAGGGCCAAATCTACACATCTATAGCAGAATAAATATCAGAGCTCAGATTTCATGATTGAATTTTGGCTCTCCCAGCTTTTTTGGTACACACAAAACTGTTTAAACAAACAAGGTTAGATGGTCTCGCCTATAGCCTCTCCATTGATTTCCAGAATACAGACTGGTCCACTTCCGCCCACTTAGACAGGAAGAGACCATCTGACCAACATTTAAAGCGCCCAACCACGGTTTATTTGTTTTATGTGCTGTTTAGTGGCAAGTGAATGTGAAATAGCATCAGATGATAGCACAATAATAGTGCAATAAATAAATGAATCTATGTATGTATGTAGGTTATATGTCTCAACAAGAAGTCCAGCTGTGCTTTTGTTTTAATCTATTTACTCACTACTTCATATATTTATATATATATATATATATATATATGTAACTTACAAAAATGAAATATGCAGTTCTGTTTGTGAATATTTAGTTTGTTTATTTAGTAAGGTTCTTTTCAGAACCGTATTGTGACCAGTATGTAGTCCAATTCCTGACAAAATGGATGTAAGTGATTCTTTTTATTGAATCACTTACATCCAAACTATATCATGATGACAATGTGTAAACAAAAATATACATGCATTTCAACAATATTTTACAAATATTTATGAACAAAATATGCCATCATATTGTTCACCGTTCAAAAAGATTAGATTTTAAGGTAGCACTTTATTTTAAGGTGTCCTTGATGTACTTACTATTATAATAACAGTTCATTATGCATAATTACACGCAAGTAACCCTACTATTATAGTACATATTACTCAGTACTTAAATGGATAATTACACTGTAACCAGGACAGCTTAAAATCAGTGTAACTGATTTTTATAATAAAATAATGTATTTTTTATATAATTTGAAATAACGTTTCTATTTTAATATATTTTTAAATTTGAATTTATTCCTGTGAAGGCAAAATGGAAATTTAAAGTGTACTCATTAAAATTATTGTTTCCTTTCCTACTCAAACTAAATGTAACTTAGCTAAACCAGTTACAGCACGATCTGATCGAAGCTTGTTATTTTTAAAAGTGCTTTTGAGTTGGTTTTTTTTATGCAATGCACTTTCAGACATTCAGCAGACTGCCCATGGGCGTGCCTTGTCGATGCTTACTCGAAGGTTAGAGGCAAACTGTCTATTTTGTGTCAAATTAGATCCACTCAGATGAATATAAGCACAGCAGGTGCGCTGTGTAAACATCAGGTATGACCGTCCCAGGATGCTGTGTGCTTGTTCCAGAGAACTCTAAGCAATTAAGCAAAAATGTTGCCACAACAATCCTCTGTGACATCACATCAGGAGACCAGCCAGAACAATAACTCAATGTGGTGCTGCCACCTATTGGCAGAAACTAATATTGCGTCAGCAGGAAAGCTCAATACTTGTTCTCAGAGACAGTCTTAGGCATTGTCTTTGAAGCTCGCTCATATCTCAGGAGAGTACGGTTACATAATGTGTTTGAAGTAGAAAAATGGGGAAAATGGTGATAGCAGCATGCATATATGCACCTTGAGGCATGGCTCTGATTCATGTGACTTTGTTGAAGGTAGTGTGGGTTTTATCATGACTGTGCTCCTGTGTGTCTTCATACACGTGTGAGTTAAGAGCAGTGGGAAGGACTACAGATGCTGCAGGGGCTGGTGGGTGTGCGTTATCAGCGTTGTGCCAGTGTGTCCACATGACTGCCCAAACTGGATTAGTCATTGCAGTGCGTGAAGCTTCTTATTTTCTCTTCTAATGCCAAGCAGGAGAATGTAAATATCACTCCTCAGCAGGCTCCCTCTATCTCTCGCTCCCTTCTGTCTGTGTTTTTCGGTCCATTCTGTCCTTCACTGACTCATTAAATTGCTTCAGCCAGACACGGGCTGAATTCTGATTTTGAGAACTGGCTCACTTTCAATTCACGGAATGGAATTTGAATTGAAATGACCACACACCTCTCTGACAGGAAGTTGAATTGTAATTGCTGGAATTATATATGATATGTGACACCATCTGCAGTTGTGTGACTGTTAGAGTTGCATTTTTGTAACATTTGTCACAATTCAAAATAACTTTTTGGATCAATTAGAACATTGATTGTTACAATGATTGATCAAATTGTTTTTAAAGATGCTTTTGAATTCAATTCTTGTCTATAGTGACATTTCAGTATTCATTAGAGTAGGCTATTTCTATCATTTAAAAACTACTTTTCTTGGCCCATCAGGTCCCAGATGGGCATCCTGGAATCTTGGAATCTTCATTTGTATCCGTTGTGCGGGAATCCATCGAAATCTTGGTGTGCACATATCACGAGTTAAATCTGTAAACCTGGACCAGTGGACACATGAGCAGATACAGGTGAGCTTTATGAATCAAGGTTTCCAGTAGAAAGGGACACATTTATGTATATAGCTGATTGATTTACACGTGTTTGTGTTGTGCTCAGTCTGTTCAGGAGATGGGCAATGCCAAAGCTCGGCGACTATATGAGGCCTTTTTACCAGAGTGCTTCCAGCGCCCAGAGACAGACCAGTATCCTTTAGCACTTATATGCAGTCTGTGTGTACATGCATGTTTAAGCTTATTCTCTCCTCATGTTAAAGATTTCCTTAAGCTATGCCTTTACAGAGCTGCTGAGATTTTTATCCGTGACAAATATGATAAGAAGAAATATATGGATAAATGCATCGACATCCAGTCCTTCAGGGTAAGTCCTCAGATGTTGTAATTAAAATTGTACATTGTCATTGAAATTGTACGATATCTTGTACTTTGAATTATTTTTTATTTTTTTTAAAGAATAAAATGAATTTTCTTTACATTGTCAGAAAGAAAAGAGTGAGACAGTGACGAAAGAGGCTCCTGTTGTTTTTGAAAAGATGAAGCTGGTGGGTTTCTGCATTTGTGAAATTATTTCATTATAAATAATATTGCAATAAAGAAATACCTGTAATTTTACATCTTGATTTAATTTGTTAATCTTTCTAATTTAGTTTAGAATTGAATTATTTTAATATTAATGCAAATATATTAATTTAAAATTATTAAAATCTAGAAATAATTTTGTTCCTCCATGTGTTCCTTCTGGAATTCCTATTAGGCTTTAGAAAAACAGTTTTTCTGAGTATAAATGTGGTTAATAATATTTGAAGAGACTTTAACACATTTTTTTCTAAGCATAGTTCATGCTCAAATACATAAACTCAACACAGTCACAAAACAATTTTATTTTAAAATCATTAGTAATTTCTAAAGGAGCTTTTCCAAGTTGACCTTTAAAATTACACCTTGACTGAACTACACTTATTTAAATAACAAAATGGTGTTTTCATCATTAAAACATAATAATGTTTGTTTGTCTTATAGAAAAAAGATGAGTCACAACAATTCAAAAACAGTCCAAAGCAGTCACAATCAGTTAACGACTTACTAGGACTAGGTAAGAAGGGGACAAACACACCATACACATCGGTACAATCACAATATAGATGCCTGACATTGAAACTTGCTTTCTCAGATGCCCCTGCTTCAAAAGCTGCCATGTCCAATGGCAAACCAAGCACTGAACTCAGTCCCGCCCTCGACCTCTTCAGCTCTCTGCCTGCAGCCGTCAGCAGCTCAAACTCCTCCAGGAGCACGGTAAAGATTTTCACTTTATTCTTTTGAATCCATCTTTTGAGTGATTAATGCATATGTAATGCAACTACGTAGTTTAAGTGTTTTTTTTTTTTCCCCACTGTAGCCTAGCTCAGGGTCTATGCCCACTGGACGGGTAGCAGCATCAGTGCCCGAAAACCTCAGCCTGTTCCTGGATCCCCCCTCAAAAAGTGATGACAGTGGAAAAAAGATGTCTAAGGACTCAATATTGTCCCTGTATGGCAGTACAGCACCACAAACAAACATGGCTGCTCATGGTGAGATTAGCTTCAGGATGAAGCCACATTTGAAATGTTTTGTACTGTTTATGCATGTTTATCTTTTTCTGCTTTAGCTGGCATGTACATGGGAGCAACCCAGATGGGCTATGTCCCTGCTGCAGGATACGGCCAATACCAGGCCCTGGGTGCCCAGCAGGGCATGATGGGGCCTATGATGGCTCCACAGATGAACATACTGGGGCAGGCAGGTGTCATGCCGCACACTGGAGTGGCAGCTGCTCCTCCATACATGGCAGGGGTGCAGGGAGGCGTAATGGGAATGCAGAACGGAATGATGGGAAACATGGCAGCAGGTCCTCAGCAGGCATATGGAGCACAGCAGGCCCAACAGCTGCAGTGGAACATCAGCCAGGTAACAAGCACCTAAATCACAATTACCATGCTGACTTCAAACAGCAATTATTTCATGCTTTGATCAGAGCCCAAAACATTTTTAGACATGTTTAACTCAAATCCATTTTTGAATTTGTTACTGCAAGAACACATGACGTTATAAAGATTTTAAAATTAAAATGCTGTCATCATTTACTCATGTTCTTCCAGTCGTTCTGTGGAACACAAACAAAAGTATTTTAAAAAGTAAATGTGCTCATCGGCAATGGAGATTGTGAAGCCCCACAATAATAAAAGTATCCATAAGACTCATGCATTATATTGAAAGACTTCTAAATTGAAATTTTTCTACTGATATGCAGATAATGAGGTCTTTATGGAAATTCATTTATCAGCAAGTTGAATTTTTGAAAGCAATAAAATGTCATTCAGCAAGGATGCATCAAATTGATCAAAAGTGACAGTAAAGACATTTAATAGTGCTGTCAAATGATTAATTGCATCCGAAATTAAAACTTTTGTTTAGATAATGTATGTGCATTTGCTTTGTATACACTTATGTGTATAGATAAATGCAAACACATGCATGTAATATATGTTTAAGAAAAATATGTTATGTTTATATATAACATATATTTATAAATATAAATGGGATAAACGTAAATAATAAAAAAACATATACTCTATAGTGTGTGTGTGTGTATAATATATATATATAGGTATTTCATTTCATTATGTATATATATATATATATATATATATAACGAACATGGCACACACACATATATTATGTAAACAAAAGCTTTTATTTGGGATGCAATTTGACACAATTTTGGTACAGTGGTACTTTTTTGGTCCTATTTTTTTCTATTCATATTCCTGGGATTTTTACACAAACATATTAAGTAGAACTTTTTCAACAAATAATAATAATAATCGAAAATGTATCTTGCAATCACAGGAATAATTTACAAAAACACACAACAATTATTTTGAATTGTATTCATTTTTAATGTTGTAATAATTGCAGCCTTGGTGAGCATTAGAAAATTCAATCAAAAATAATTATTGTTCTTACTCTTGTGAATGTTAACAGTATGTCTGTTTGTGACATGAGGGAAAACATGAGGGAAAACAAAATGAAATCAACAAATGGCAGAGTCATCGTTGTTTTCTGTTAATTGCCTGTAATGACCATTTCTGTTGTCTCTTTCACAGATGACTCAACACATGGCAGGAATGAATTTCTATGGTGCCAATAACATGATGGGATACGGGCAGCCCATGGGTGGTGCGGCTGCTCCCGGATCAAATCCAATGCTTGGGTCGCACGTGTGGAAGTGATGACATCATAGAGAGAGAACGGGACAGTGTCTGAATTGGTTGGGCTCGGTTAGCGCCACGACTGACTGACAGCAGAAGGGGAACAGATTGTAGGAGCAAACACTTTGGGGAGTCGATTAGATGATCGCAACCGAAGCAGAGTCTCTACCTCCCTCATTCTCAGAGCCAGATTCTCATGCTTGCCTTCAAACAGTCACATACTCAGAGAGAGAATAGAAGTGTCATTCACCAGGGAGACTGTGTCCTCACTTCTCAGCTGAATGCCAGCTTTGATGTTCCCAAATGATGTGTTTTTACTTGAAGATTTGGTTTTCTGTTCTCTCTTTGATCAGTGTTAAGATGCGATCACATTTACAGTTTCTAGGTGAATTTTCACAGGGAAAATACAGTTAGGAATCTGGATTTTTTTGTTTTGTTTTGTGAGAAGGCGACTGATTTCAGCTTGCAGATTGTGCTTGTGAATTTGCCACACTGACCAACAGAAACCTGCTTGGTGTGACTTTTGTGTGAGCTGTGCTTCGTACTTCACTGTTGGCAATATACAATAACCCTTTTTGGCCCACAGCGCTTCACCAAAATTACACAAATGTAACTTTAGTTTCAGTTAACAAAGCTTGTTTCATTTCAGAAACGTTTTTATCATATAGATATATATGTAACATAGTCTATGTCCATAATAAGCATGTTTGCAGTCATAAATAAACAGCTAGAAGCCATTTTAGTTAGTAAGGATCTTAAACTTTGATACTGCTGAGGAATATGTCCATTTTGTGTCTGTGCTATCAGGTTCTGCAATGATACTTGCGTATATCTTGTCTTTTTAATGCACAGGGTACAACTAAGCCACTTTGATATTGCTTTCTGTCACATTCGCTCTCAACTCAGGAGAAATAAAGACTTGGGAGGACGAGGGTTCTCACATCCATCTCATAGCAGGACATTCACATTCAGCCAAAGATTTATTAACGCTCAGCAGTCGGCACAGATCTTCGGAACAAAATGTTCTAGATGGATCCATGCTGCTGTTTGTCGTTTAAGAGCATTGCGGTTCGACCTCAAGAGTGTAATGGCACCATTGATTGTATTGTGCACTGCTTTTCTCTTCATTAATGAGTGCGGGGTCACCGCTGGCAGAGAGAATGAAATTTTTGGGACACTGAAGCTGCAGTTTGGACAGAGACCAAATGAATGTTTCGCTCTGACTGCTGCCCAGAGAGCAGAAATTGCCATGGCCACTGTGTGAAGTACATTCAGAACAGTCAGACTGGGATTTTATTGAGTTTGCGCATCTAACGTCTGCTTCTAAATTAACCAAATGCAATGAGGAAGAAGCTAGGACCCCTTTAAAACTGCTAATGAACAGCCTAAGACAGTTTGCTGGTCTGGTTTTATGGTTTCAAACTAGTTTTAGGCACAACAGCTAGCCTAGCTAGGCTAGGATACCAACAAGTGTAAACAAAGGCTGAACAAGATTGGTTAGAGTATTTTTTTTTTCATAGTTAAGCAGTTGTGCATACATTAAACATGTCTGTGCTTTTGTTTATTTTCAGGTCATAGCCATAGAGACTCAAAAATTTTTTCCCCTCAATATATGACCGTATATGACAGCGATTTGTATAGGAGTTCATTGCGCTAGGCTTCTCAACATTTTACAATATTCGGTTGCTGTGTTTTTCACTGTAGCCCTGAATGTGAATAATTTGCTAATATTATTCATGAATGCTTTTTATACCTTAGTGAATATGTGGTCTTAAATGACAGTCATTGTGGTGTTGCACATCTTTGCCCTCTACTGGCCAATAAGCGATCATCAGTGATGTAAAGTGGTGTCTGTTTCACATCTTGCGTTGCCGAATGTCTGTTTTTTTATTGTGCAAGAAGTTCTCATTTTAATCTGCACTGCATTTTTTAGGTTTTGTATGTTTGCTTTGTTTATTCTGAATCAACGGGACCATTTCTATCTCATAATTAGGCACTTGTGAACCTGTAAATACCATATTTGTGATATAACCCTGAGATATAGCGCTCTGTATATGGTCCAAAGTTTTTATTCATAATTTAAAACTTGTTATATTGGCACTTTACAATAGCAGCTTGTATGCATGAATCGTTCATTGAGAAAGTTTGATTAGACGACATAAAATGTGTGTGCATGCTAGACATTCCAAAACAGAGATCGTTTTGACGTTCAAACTGACGTCATACTGTATCAGTGGGCTGAAAATATTGCTGCTGATCGGATTCATCTCGTCAGGTGGATCTTTTAACCTTCCACTTGAATGTATATTTCCAACTTGAGTGATTTAGATCAGGTCATTTAAAGAATGCTGTAGCGCTTTATGTAAGGCAATACGAGGTCCTGTTTAAAATTTTATTTACAATATTACATCGGCAATCATTCTAGAGGTCTTCTACAAATAGCTAGCAACTGCTACACATACAGTGCACATTTCATTCGCTTTTGTTTCAAACTAGTGGTAAATGTTAAAACTTCTATTGCTGTTTTTTTTTTCCAGTATGCATCAAATGTTTCCTTTTTGGAATATGGATCGAGGGCTTGTTTCAGACTCAAGGAAGAGACTCCGACAGCTGTGTAATGGTTTTCATCGCTCCTTTTGGTGAAATGGTGCTAAAACATCATCTGCCCACATTACATTGTGGAGGTCTTGAACATTCTTCCTCTGTGAACTCTCACGTGAGAGGATGTAACGTCATGTACGTGTCTGTTATGATAAAGTGATCCCATTATTGTGGCTCACAGTGAATGTGTAGATACAGTATGGGTTACTTGCAAAGTTTGTATTAACGTTCCTTTTCAGAAATGCATTACAAAGGCTTGAATGTGAAATAAGATGAGAAATAAACATCTTGACTGCAATTAAGCATTATGATGTGGTTTTATATATGGTCCATTTTCTTGGTGCAATAAATAAAAAAAAGCAATCATAATCCACATATTAGAATAAAACTCTGGGAGGTGTAGAATTTTCAATTTGCATATACCCATTCGGTTTTTAGTTTTTTATGGTAATGCCTAATGTTAATTAGCAAATAGTGCTTTATAGAGAGCAGTGATTTAACAACGGTTTGTGTAAAAGGTACACTATATGGACAAAAGCAATGCGTTTAATTTACAGGTTTAACTACTTTAGTACAAATCTTAATTGTTAAAGCATGACATTCTAGGCAATTGTGTGCTTCCAATATTAAATCAACAGTTTGGACAGGACCTTTTTATTGTGTGACATTGCTTCTGTAAGGCAACATTCAAAAAGAATGACTGACAGGAAGAATTTGAAAGCAGAGTCGTAATCCCAGCTGATCACATCACAAAACCTCACCACAAAACACTAATGACTTGTACTTATGGGTAAAGTCGTTTTAGACATTTCCAAAATGATTGCAACAGATTTATTAAATAAATTATAAATAAAGATATAAAAGAAATTGTGAAATTGAATAGTTGCTGCCAATTGCAAGAACCACTAGGGGGCAGTGCACAAGATTTTCCGGTTGGAAATAGTAGAAGACAGGGGTTTGTCGTCCACCGTTGTAGGCTTTTTCATTTGTTTTTGCTGATAAGAATTTAGGAGGTGGTCTACTTCGGGGTAATAATCTTTTAAAATACTGCCATTTAGCATCAGCTGACTTATTTCTGTCTATCTCTTCTCCTCTTTGGTACAGTATGTGCTTCATAACACAATGAACTTCTCGTTTAGCTAAGGCCTACTGTAAAATCAATACATTTGCTGTTGACATTCTTCGTGAAAATGGAGAAAGATGTTTTACACAAATAATAATAAAGTGATGTGACATTATTTGTCACACATCATGAATGTAACATCGGGAAAAGTGAGGCTCGCAGGCATCCACATTCAAGACTACCACTTTGACTACCAGCATTTTGGCACAAAATATATCTCCAGGCTATTTCTGACTTTCCTCGAACTATATTTTCATTTCAAACACTGATGTCAGAGCTTGTAAAGAGTTGCAAGTTTAGAAGTACCTAGAATTGAGTCCCTGTAAAACCACCAGATGGCAGTCAAGATCAACGTTGAGAGAATAAAACAAAAAGTAATCTTTAATGACCTAACCGAGGCTGAACGTTTGGCACCAAATTCTCTTTTATAATTTCAATTTTGTAAATGCAAATGAAATCTGCCATCCATACTGTAGCCTACATCTTTTAATGTTTTTTCTTTAAAGGTTTGGAATGTATTGAGGGTTTATGGAAATCTGCTGAACTGTAATGTGAAAACAGAATGTTAGGTAACACAAAGCCTTGTTCTGAATATTTAACGTTTAGTTGCCCGGTCTTTGTGAATGAGAATAGAATAGACTCAATTTGGCTCTGTTTCAAATCAGGCTAATCGGCTTTTGGGGCAAAATACATTCTCTCTAATCTCAACCTCGCCACTGTCCTCACTGAAGTGCATAAAAAGGTAAAACTGTCATTAAGAAAATCACATTAAGGGGCAGACAACCACATGTAATCCCATGTTTTCTCTCCTTCTTAGTTGTGTTGCTATTGTACCATTCAGTGCCCATTTTCATGTGTCATAATCCTCTATGCAAACAGCTCTGGTCCAGCATACTACCATGAAATCACTGCTTAGAATTTGGTAGTATTAATCATTTGCACTGCATCCTTTTCAAGCAGATCTTTAAAAAGGGCCAGCTCAGACCAAGCTGCTAGACTAGTGAGCGCAAAACTATAGGTTAAAACCAAGCACATATTGCAGGTTAAGATAGTTAACCTTATTAATTGAACAGTTACTATTGCAAAATAACTTTTTTAGAAAGATTCTGCAGCAAAAAGACACGTACAACAAGATGAACAGCTTTTGAATTACACTGATAGGCCTTGCTGATCAAGTATAAACTGTCATAGGGCAGAAGGCATGTAGTAGAGAGCATATAATATATTTTTCAGCAAAGGTTTGATTACATTAATAATTTAGTCTTAGAAATTACTTACAATAGGGTATGGGTTAAGGCACCTATTGGAAGCACCAGTATTCGACACAACTAGCATTCATAATATTGAATGTTCCTATAGATGTTATAATGATCATAAAACGCCCATTTCTTGTCAATACACATAAGTGTATTAGTAACATATAATGTTACATATAACACAAATCATAATGTTGTCCAGCAACCAAATGCGTTGCCATTGTCTGACAGTGACAGACTGCTGAAATGCTAAATCCTCAGTGGACTGCAGCCATTCAAACCCATAGACAGCCTTGACAGGCTCAGATTCAGTGTCTCTGAGCTCTTGTGTGTCCCATGGGTGTACTGTCAGGCCTGGCCGCACTGATCTCGCGTCAGTGTCACCAGTCCTGTTACTGTATGCATGTCAGCCTCCGGGATCCTCTGGGAAAGCCCATTGTTTCCCTTCCGTTTGCAATCGTGGCTTTGAATGGTACAATGATCAAGCAAAATAATCAACTGGCCTTTGTTTTAGACAGCCCACATCAATAGGAGAAAATAAACTTATGGTAATGAAACCTTATCGTGGGCAATTCAGATGTGAGAGTGATGGGCTTTGCGTGCCAGTCGAGCAGAATCATCCAACACAAGCCCCACCGTTGCAATGAGATGCTGACAGCCAATTGTCTGAGCTCCAGAGGATCCTAATGCTTCAAGTCTTCCAAAATATGCCTCCCTTTCTCTGAACAGGACTGCTTTCATTTCAAAAAATATTGCTCGCCCATATGACCTCCGACTTATTATTGACAACATAGTAGATTATGTAGCGTTAACTGTGGTCATGGAAGCTCTGAGAGTGCTGATAAAACAGTGCAATAGTCTTAGTGCTGTTTGTTTTAGACAGGCTGCCAGTCTGTTCATTAGCGGAGGCTTTTTTTGCGCACTCTTTCTGCAGGTTACATCAGTACGCTGATGGGGTCGACTGACTGTCTTAATGAGTGAGTTGTTGACTCATTTATTTAACCAGTTCATTCCAACCTGAGTCTTCCCAATTACTTTGGGCTTGTCCAAATACCCACACTTGTCTACAGTACATCATAAATTTCCCATATTTGGCTCTACTGTTCAAGTGGGCATGAAGCCAAAATAATACAGTAAACAAATACTGTATCTGGTAACTCTGTATTTAAAGTAAGAGTAAAGTAAAGTACTCAGGAGCTTTGATTCAAACAGTTTTATCAGAGCAGTCTCACAAGTGTGCGTAGAGCTTTTCATTACCTGATGAAACACACTAACGAGCTTTATTTTGATTTTTAATCATTTGGATTATAAAACATACATCCAAATGTCAGATAAATGTTGTACAATATACACATACGTATCTTCACACTTGGAAGATCTCTGTAAAAGATCTCATGTGTTAAGAGCACTGTGTAGGGTGGCTATACGCACCATTTTTACCAGACACGGCCTGGTTAGGATTTATGTATTTGGCTCTGTTTTTCTTGTTGTCATATTTGCAAGGTAATGCTCAACCAATAACATACAGGCATTGTACACCGTATTGACCAATTGTGGCGCGTGATAGGGTTGAATTTACGGAGCAAAGCATGACATCAGAAGTACAGCGAGAGCAATTTGAAAGCATAAGGAGCTGTCTGGTCTTTACAGTTCTCCTGCATTTCATACAACGATCCGTCTGCGCAGACAACAGACAAAACCTGGATATTTTAGGCAATATAGAAATTCTGGCCAGGATGGATCCCATAAAAATTACATGTACTGTATGGTCACCCTAGCACTGTTTTAGGGCATTTTTAAGACCTGGCGCAGTCTTATGCACACACTTTCTGGTGCATGCATGCGATCTGAAGTGGACAAGACGTGGGTATTTGGCAACACAGTCTCACAACCAATTCGTACATATTCGGATGAGGTGAAAAATGTAGATAATTCTTACAAATTCCGTATGAAGTCATTCATGCAAATGTGTACGGTTTGTCTAAACCCCAGTGAGGGGTAAGTTTAGAGGCAGTGTTAGGTGTAGGTCATTCATACAAACTCATACAAATTGGCAACTCATAAAATACGTACGATTTAGCAAAAGTCGTATTAATTCATACGAGTGAGGTCATACAAATTTGTACAAATTCGCCACCTCGCAAAATACACTGCTCAAAAAAATAAAGGGAACACGTAAACAACACAATTTAACTCCAAGTCAGTCACACTTCTGTGAAATCAAACTGCTCAGGTAGTGCAGCTCATCCAGGATGGCACATCAATGCGAGCTGTGGCAAGAAAGTTTGCTGTGACTATCAGCGTAGTGTCCTCAGGAGACGTAGAGGAGGCCGTAGGAGGGCAACAACCCAGCAGCAGGACAGCTACCTCCGCCTTTGTGAAAGGAGGAACAGGAGGAGCCCTGCAAAATGACCTCCAGCAGGCCACAAATGTGCATATGTCTGCTCAAACGGTCAGAAACAGACTCCATGAGGGTGGTATCTTCACCTTTGTTCATTCTGGGACAACATTGTGATTAACCAATCAGATTTGAGGAAACAGTTTACAGTTTTTGTGAAGTTTAGGCTTACAATCAGTGTTTGATGCTTGTACATCAGGGTCAGTCATCTATCATTTCCTCTGATTTTAGGCATTAAGGTAAGGGTAAGGGTAGGTTTGGGTTTAGAGACATGGTCAAGACTATATTTTTTAATTAAAATGTTGTCCCAGGGTCAACAAAGTATGGTGACCTAGGGATGCATAGTACTTGGCAAAATCAGGACGTGCAATTCATTCAAAACCCTAATTTCTTTAGGGAGGAAACATTACTAGAGTGACACATTGGTTCTGCTGTGGTTTTGTTTGAAAAAAATAAACACAATTACGGCTAACATTGAATTTAAAGTGTGAGTAATTAGGAGCTTTGATCCAATCGCAATTTTTCTGTTGATCTGTAAGAACAGCACTCTTGCTTGTGTGATATGAAGTAATAGTTCATCCAACATAGATATTTTTAGAAATGAGAATGTTAAATAGGTTAGGTACATACTGTAACTTTCTTAGAATATATATATTTTTGTGTTCTACAGAGAAAATGACGTCATACAGGTTTGGAGGAGCGTGGGGTGAGTAAAATAAGATAGAATTTTCATTTTCGCTTGAATGAGCCCTGCTTGGTGAGAGAGGGCGCTATTGATCAAAATGAAATATTTTCAACCAGAAAGACTAAAGCTGCTTTCATGGATGAATATCCCTGCAACGGGTTAAACGGGTAACACTGCAAACTTTAATTGGTTTGCAGGTTATGGATAACTTTGTTAAACGAAGTGAACTGCGCCAACGCATAATGCAAATCCTTTGAATGAGAATACACATTTAGGAATCTAAGTGAATGTACTTTATAATAAAATGCTCACCATGACTTTCTGAGGTGACTTATCTAAAGTGACAGTAAAGACATTTAATTATTTTACAAAATACTTTAATTTTTTTTTTTTCTAAAAAAGTTTTGAATATTTTTCTTCTGA
>JAUCMS010000038.1:421261-452728 GCA_032357445.1 Enteromius radiatus
ACCACGGATCCTGTTCCACAGTCAAAGCCAGGAGAGCCATTCTCAAGTCCTGTTCCTGAATCACGGCCAGGAGAGCCGTTCCCGAGTCCTGTTCCCGAATCCTGACCAGGAAAGCTGTTCCAGTTCCCGGCAGATTCTGTTCCACGGCCAGGAGTGCCGTTCCAGAATCACAGCCAGGAGAGCCATTCCAATAAACCGCGGACTCCATACTGCAGTCACTGCCAGGACTGCCGTTCCCGAGTCTTGTTCCCGAATCACAGACAGAAGAGCTGTTCCAGTTCACCACGGATCCTGTTCCACAGTCAAAGCCAGGAGAGCCATTCTCAAGTCCTGTTCCTGAATCACGGCCAGGAGAGCCATTCCCAAGTCCTGTTCCCCAGTCTCGGGCAGGTGTGCCGATCCTGATTCCGGGCGACGCACCCTCCAGAGCCAGCTCCTTCTGATTGCCCATGGCCGCAAGGGCTGGGAACTCTCCCAAGAAAATTGGGGGGGGGGGGGTGCAATGCCATGGATTTTTGACGACGACAACAGTTTCTTCTGCTAGCGTACATATTACTATTAGCACAGTCATCACATAGTCTTACATACGGTAGTATTTGAGTTCACACGGCCAAAACGTATGCTTGCTGAGCAAACACGAAATCACCATCACGAGCCTCTTCATTATGCAGAGGTTGTAATCAGATTGAGGAAGGGGGCATGGGGGTCTTGAACGAGAAGGCCACTCTGACATAAGCACACCCGCTGCCATTATTACAACCCTAATGACACCCTCCGCACGCTGCATGCTGAGCGCTCAGCTTCAGGGGGTCCGTCGCGAACCACTGCAGAAACCGGCGACGTGTCATCAATGCGCATCAATCGAAATCCTTTGCCTTCAAAAAAACAGAACCAAAGAAACAGCCCTTCAGATAATGTCTTTCATGGTTCAGTGGCCTTACAGGGGTTCCTCCTGCACGGCCCTGAAATGGGCAAATTAATAGTTGCTTTGGAACAAATTGGAATTACACCCCTTGATGCATTAATGTCAGAATGCAAGCCAGATTCCCTGACAGGGTGAGGGGAGGAGAAGCTTGCATGCAGGCAATGAGATACTAGGAGAAAACGCCATTTACGCTCTTCTCTCGCTCCTGTGGTGTGAAGGAATGGTTAAATGACATGTGCACTGTGAGTAACAGACACGACAGAGCTGGATAAAGACAATTTTCTGTTGGTTTGCCCACTGGCAAGCGTCACTGAACCCTTGAGAAACAGCTTTGAACTCATCTATCATTGGACTGATGAAAGTAATGCTTTCATTATCAAATCCTTACGCTCAGTGATATTTTGGAAGATCTGAGAAACATCTTTCGCACTTTCTAAGAATCTGGTGCACTTTGATGTGCCATTACATATTAAAAGCTTTTAGGTACCAAATTTGTGTTGTTTTTGGATATCAAACTAATAGATAAAAATAATATGTAACATACAATTAATATTGCATTTAAATCAGACAGATTTAAACTCATCTGTATATACAATTCTGGCCTGTCCAAATGATTAAAATCATTATAATAGTGCAGTCAAACAGTTAATTGCTTCCAAAATAAAGGTTTTTGTTTGCATAATATATGTGTGCTGTGTGTGTGTATTATGTAGATGAACACACACATACAGTATTTATTATTTAAATATTTAGATGTATTTATATATATTCCTATAAATCGTATTCTGAAAAATATATTCAATATATAAAAATGAAATGTTATATTTTAAATATATACTGTATGTATATATATATATATATACTGTATGTATATATATATATATACATAAACATACACACTCACCCAGAATAAACATACACAGTACACCTATATAAATTATGCAAACAAAAACTTTTGATTTCATATTTTGATTAATCATACGACAGCACTAATTTTGCCATAAGCTGTTAAATTTATATTCATTTAATTGTAGTGAATAATATTTAATGACATCCTACAGCTGTCCACAATGACATCCAATCTAAAATTCTAACACAAAATATTTTCAAGGCAGATAAACAAATAATCTCACTGAATAATGTTGTAAAAATGTAAAAAAAAAAAAAAAAAAATGGTACAAAGGTAGAGATGTCGACAAATTCTTAAAAATCATTTTAAAAATATGTTTGATTTACTAAGGTTAATTAACAACATTTAATCGTCTTCTTTCACTGACCATTTCAAAAAAGAAAGCAAGCAAGCAAGCAGCAAGTGCTATTTCGAACCCTATTTGTGGAAAGTGCACTTTAGTCCCTGGGAATGGCTTTCCTGAGATCTTGAGTGCACTTTATCTTGATTGACATCTGAACGGTCACAGTACTGTTGTTTAGCATCAATAACAGAAATAACAATAATAAATAAATTCACAATTATTGTTTATTACGAAGGTCACATTTTTCTTTTTAAAGTACCTAAATACAGACTCGTCTTAAACTCAAGCACTGGGGCAGATGAATCGTCCCACTGTTTTTACACTGAAATAATGCTTAAAACTGAGAATAGCCCCAAACATGAGCGCAGACAACAACACTGTCAATGATAAAGGATGTCCTGGAATATACTGTTGTTATAAAAATGAGATTCCTAAAAAATAATAAAATAGACTTTGCTCTTACATCAGGAAGTAATGAATTATTTATATAACACAAGCCTCTGTCAGTTTTACTGTCGATGCCAGTTCATATGCGTATAATGCATTGGTGTTAAAAATATGAAATAAAAAAAAAATATTATAAAGCTGATAATCAAAGACGGTGCTGGCAAGACAGGAACAAATAGTGTCAAGTCTCTGTATATAAAAAAATACCATCAGAAACACTGCTCGAGTAATCTCTGGACACCATGTTCTCATCCATGAGTCATGGGAAATATCAGTTAGTTTATGAAAAATAACTTTGACTGGACATACAGGATATTCAAGGTAGAAACAAGCTCATATGCAGATCATGATCAGCTGCAGCATTTGTGACGGTGGACATATATTGAGTCTTTGAAAAAATATATAGGGATCACAGCATTGGCATTTTTTAAAGCTGGCAATTGTGGTGATTGAATTTTTCTGGTAAACAAAGGAGGAACATTTCAGTTTGGTGAAGCAGTGGCAGTTCACGCCTGTTGATTTAATTTGTGAGTTATTTTGCATCCCGCTATTCAGCAGGAAATAAGGTGACGTGCTGACTGTGTAGGCAAGGTGATTACTTCATGTGAGGTAATATTGAATCAGTCTGGGATCTCCTGCTCAATCCTTTCCTCTTTCACAGACTCATCCTCAACCTCTTGTGGTTCCTCCTCCTGAAAAATAAAAGAATAGATTGCATGTTCAGTGAAAATAATTTTTTAATGTTAAAAATAGCTTCTTAAGATGTTCACAAATGATTCAGCTTGAACAATCAGTTCATTTCAGTAGTCAGGGATGCTGAATATTCAATTTCGGTATATGGATTTTTTTTGTGGGAATGGTAAAACATTGTTAAGAAACAAAAAAAAATTATTAATATTGTGTGTTGCGCACATAGTATTAACAATATTTAAGCAGTGTGTGGTTAATAAGATAATGAGGTAGATATTCGAAACTGATCAAGATTAAATAGAAACTACAAAAATAACATTTTAGCAAAATTTTATGCACAAAATAAGGTATGGTGTATCCTTTGTATATATTTTATTTATACGCATTATCTAATTTGGATGTACATTGCTGGAAAATCACTAGAAAAGTCCCAGTGAACTGTATTTTGACATGCTACGCTTAACTCTGAACAATGGTAATTTTAGTGGCTCTTCGGCAAAGAACAAAGAGCAAACGTCATGCCAGAGTCACTTACAGAACCTGCAAATTTAGAGGAGACGACAAACAGGAAATGACGGCCATCTCAGCTTTTAAGTGAGTCTGACAGATGCAATTATCCCCTCCTCCAAAGGTTAATAAACACATCTACGCACAGCCATGTGTGATGCCAGAGCCCTGACCACACACTACACTCAGAGCAGCTGAGACGCGCGTGATGATTCATGGCTTTACTTACAGAAAACATCAAGAGTACAAAATATTGATCACGGCATTTCAATAAAAATCAAATAACTACATTTACTTACTAAATGATTAGGATTTATTAATATAATCAGTATATATTACATATCTAAACAATAAAATACCTTAAAATAATGTTTTACCAAAAGTATCCATTGTCCCCTAAATCTCCTAATACATTTACATGCAAGAGATAGTAACAATATAGTATTACACAGTAATAACCTAATCATTACATAGTAATAACTATAAGGAAAAAACTACTTTAGGCCAGTTTAATTTCCAGTCATACAAATATCAGAATTGTGATACACATCCAGTCTACGGCTTCAAGAGCTGCCTCAGCAGTTAATCTGGGCAGACAGCTTTGCTTTATTCAGCAATGTCGCTCCCATATGGGTCTTGTCTCTGTCTGTGGATGACTTCTGATATGCAGCCAGGCCTTTATGAAAAATGAGTTACTTTTTCCTGAACTCTGGGTACTTCGCCGTTGCCGACCCGTGCGGCGGTATAAATCTCAAGGTGGGACGACGCCTCATGAACCTTGCTGCCGGATCAGCCGGTGCCATCCACCAAATCTTTCTGACAAGCCTGCCAATTTTCCAATTACTTCTGGTGCCATACATTATCATCAGGCTAGTCAGCACTTAAAAAAAGATACAAAGGGGAGGGTGGTCCGGTGCATGCTAACAATCTCATGGAGTGCCTCGATTGAGCTTTTTCACACTCCCACGGACACACATGGACACAAGCGCTTACTCGTTGACCCACACGTCATGGCCCATTTGTGATTTAGTGTTTATGGTGGGACGGGGTGAAATCAGGGCTCTTGGACATTACTTGGTTCTTGGTTGGCTAAACATAGGACAGTAGACAGCTCACCAGTAAACAAAACCATTACCATAATACTCCAGTCTTCAGTATCACATGATCCTTTAGAAAACATTTGCGTACTTGCTGAAAGAATGTGTTAATTTCTTTCAAGAACAACAAACTCTAAAGTATATATCACATTAATGTATATATTATAATTCACATATTATTATAATACATTATTACCATACAGCGCATTTAACTTGAGAATATTTACATTAAGGTTAGCACACAAGTTTTTCTATTTTGTGGTTTTAGAAGTTTACTTGAGTCTTTGTTTGCATAACTTGAGTTATTTTTTGAGTAATAATTAAATCATTCATAAATACATTGCTCACAATCACAGGGACAATTAACTCAAAAATAAAAATTCTGTCACGAACGAACGCTCATGTTGTTCCAAAACACGTTGTTACGGGGAAGATGTTTCAAAGAATGTTGACTGAACGGAAAAGAATGTTCCCATTTTTTGGCCAAATACAAAAGGAAGTCAAAAGACAACTAAAACCATTTGGTTTATAACATACATTTAATATCTACTTTTGTACTCCACAGAAAAAAAGCCAGTCATAAAGGTTTAGAACAACATGAGGCTGAGTAAATGATGACAGTTTCCATGTTTGGGTGGAAAAAGGAGGGAACATTGTCAGTACTAGGTGGTACTTCCTGTTCAAAGTGTATGAAAAGTTTGAGAAGCACAGCTATAGGGTATAACAGAACAGGACCCATCGTCCATTCCATCCAGATAAAATGCTTTAGATATACATGTCAAAATCAAAATAATTCCAAAATGTGAAGTTCTTCTTCGCTCTATAAAGCTTCAATTTTAAATCCTCTTTTTTGAAACAGGGTGCTCGTTTTGCTGACAGTGTGACATTTGCTTTGTGAGGCAGAGACATGGTTGAGACGCTGGCCCACTGCGGGCCCGATCACGCTGACAGGCAGTGGCTTTGTGGGATATCTCCATCACTCTCCTCCAGGGAAAGCTGGAGCCTTCATTCTGCCATTCACTCTCCATGCGGCAGCCAGCCCTCTGGCTACTGCTTATACATGTATGATAATGAAATGCCACATTCTTCATTCTAATTGCATTTTAGATTTTAAAAGGGCAAAAAAAAAAAAAAAACCTTAGCTCATGTAAAAGAGCCAGAGAAATGTGCGGGAGAGTTTAAGTGAGGAAAGACGCAAGAAAAGCGAAAGCGTGGTCTGGACCCTAGGTGGCAACAAAGGCCTGTGGCGTGTTAATGCATCTGAGTCAGAGACCCCTGCTGCCTTACAGCGACACAATCAAACCCCCTTCCTTTTCTTCTTTCCACCCACCCACACTACATGCAGCAAACTTCATAAAGTGGGATTAAAATAAGCTGTGCTGAAAAAAAAAGAATTAAAAATGTACAACGCTGCTTTTACTTTAATAAGCTTTAGCATCCTTTATCGAGCTGGCACAGTCCTCAAAGAATTAGCGGGCTAATTAGTATGACTTATTTCTTTATCGCATTTTCTGCTTTCTTTGTATTTATTTGTGCATGTGTGTTATGTACAGCTTTTATGTGGTGTAGAGGAAAGAAGCGGCTTTCTGGCCTCCCCCCGTTTGATAGGTGTCGGCGTGCATCTGCAATCCCGCACGCTCCGTAGAAGACAGATTGATGTCCCACAACGATGATGAAAACACGCAGCATGTAAGGAAGCAGGAGAGACATCTAGAGAAAATGAAGCGCTGTGGCTCAAACCAATGGGTGTCTTCAGGCAGACGTTAGAGAAAGAGAGAGAGAGCAAGAGCGCTATCAGACCCCGGGATTATTCATGACCCCTCCTAACCATCTCTCTTCATAGAGATGGTGGAAAAATATTTACCAGTCAGTGTAATTTGATAAAGCTATACTCACCCAGAGGAGGCTAGTCTTGCGTAACCAGAACTTTAACTGAAGAGAGAAGTTTTGATACACATCGTAACCACCTACTTAAGAAGAAACAGTATGACTGGCATTTAAGTGACCAACATTTAAGTGCATTTCTTTTCTGAGCTAAATATTGGCATCTGTCCAGAAAGACTATTTCACCTATGAGATCTATAATACCAAATAAAGAGCAGTTTAGCAAATTATTAACTTAAGTGTAAAGTGCCTCAAAAAAAACAAAAAAACAGTGGGATATTGGTAAAGTTATGGCAGCTTTCCATACTAACGGCCAAAATGCATAAATCTGATAAATAGGTTGGATAAAATTTTGTCAGTGTTTCTGTGTTACCCAGAAGATCCTGGGTCAGACGTAACCCCAGTGATTTAGTGGTTTATTGCAGGGTTTTGGGTCATCTTCAGGAGAGAACGGTTATAAGCACCATCAAACTCATGCATTTCTTTGGCAAAATACAGGTTTGCGTATATTTTATTTTAGCTATAAAACATGTGTCCTGTCCTATGTTTACCCAGCTCTTGGGTTAAAATATATTAACCTATATTGGGTTGTTTTTAACCCAGTATGTTTTAGAATGAATCCTGAAAAAAACAAAAAATAAAAAAAAAAAATATCACTGTTTCCACACAAAGATATTTTAACATTGATAATAATAAGAAAGCAGCATATTACAATTATTTCTGAAAGATCACGTGGCACTGAAGACTGAAGTAATGGCTGCTAAAAACTTATATTTTATGTTTAACATTTTTATATTATTTTATAGTATTACTTTTGTACTATATTTTGGTTTAAATAAATGCAGCTTTGTTGAACATCTTACTATACCCAGAGTTTTGGATGAGTCAGTTTCTGTGTCTGTTTTTATAAAAAAAAAAAAAAAAAAATCAAACTTACACGTCTGGAATTGTACAATGAACCGACAGCAATCTACATAAGCAAACAAATTCAGCGTGATGGTGGTCTGTAAGCACATACTCAAGGACGCGTATGTATTTCAGCGTAGTGGGTATGACACAGTTGCATTCAGTCATAAACACTCGCTTCATTAGGCAGCTGAAGCTGTGTGTTATGCGCTACATTGAGCCACCTCTGGCCCTATCGCCTTTTCTCTACACTCCCACTCCCAGCAAAACCAATCACCAGAAAGCACAATTAAATTTCATGACTATGCATATTTGCATTTCCCATTTTCATTTATTACAAAGGGCATTCATTAATCTACCTTTTTTCCTAGAGAATGGATTTTCATTTTAGTGAGGTGTGACAGATACTGAGGTGAACTTACCAAGAGATGGCTAATTAAATCAGCAGTAAAATGCACAAGCCAGAGATTTTTTTTTTCCTTTTTCCCCCCTTCTTTTTTTTTTTTTACTTGCATCTGATAAGAGCCAATGCTGTGGGGAGGAGGTGTGGTATACGGAAAAAAGGAGCTACTTCCTCTCCATTTCCAATTTCAGGAGAAATATTAAATCACAAATAAATGTAAGTGCTCAAACTCTGCGAGAAAATTGGTTACATGGCTAGATGCATGGATGGAGGCTCTCAGCAAATGAATGGATAGCGAACTAAAAGCTAAACAACATCCACCATAAAAGCAGAAGCAATAAAGAGCACACTAATAAAGTAGCAACTAAAACAAGCACTCGCAGGTGAAAACAGATGCATCTGCAGAGTAGCAAACACCAACTTGTGCCAAATGTCTGTTGGTAAAAAGAAAGTCCTTTAAAAATGCAATCATTTACTTACAGCATATGCAAGTATATATATATATATATATATATGCATACAATTTTATAATAAAGTATAAAAATGTAAAAGCAGCATCTTTTTTGGGGGGCGGGGGGGCGGGATAGCTACTCCTTTGAGGAAAGAATGGAGACCTCAAGACTGACTATATATGTGTGTGTGGCCTTTCTGTTATGAACAGTATGCAGTCTGCTGATCCCCATTAATGTGATTTATAGCATCACATAGTAACACTCCTCTAAGGCTGCATTTGTTAAACAGTGCACCAGTCGGTACGAGTGCATATGGGAGTGTGAGAGAATCAATTTTTGAACAGATCTGTTAGTGTGTGTGCAGGTGTGGAGACATCCCTACAGTTGTTAGGAGTCTTCCTGTGTCAGCAGATACTGAGGGGATGTCCCATCAAATACTGCCAAATTAAAAAAGGCAGTGCATATGCACTCGTGGTCTTGGACTCAATGCACTCATCACAATTCTGAGAAGCCCAGAGGTCTGAGGGTTGTACAGTCTTGTCATGTTCAATGTCACCTTAAAGAAGGGTGATGAGGCAATTCCTGGTCTTTTATTAATAATGCATGTGAAGGGGAGAGACACCTCCTCTACCACCCTCCTGTTGTTGTTTGGTGGGTTGAGAAGCGCCATTTCATGCCTTACCTACTTATTTCAATGAAACAAGAAAGCAGTCACACCTCTTGAGGTTGTAGCTAATTATTGATTAACTAAAATTAAAGAGAGGAAAGGCTCCACCTATAATGCATTATAAACTGGGAGTTTTGAATATTAAACCTGGCCCCTCTGAACTATTTAGTGGTGCAAAACTGAATAGCAAAAATAATGTCTCCTACCAAACAGGTTTGCCACACCTCATGTCCTAGAAACTTCAGTCAAAATGGAATTAGTTTCAAACTCATTGACTCTGAATGATTTAGTGACTAACCATAAGGAATGAACGAATCTGTGTTTCAGAACAAATCAGCTGAGTGAATGACTCAGTGATTCATTCGTAAAGAGAGTTACTTGTTTAATTTGTTTTTGAACAAAGTAATTCAGTGAATGATTTGAGGACTCACTTATAAAGATTATAAATGACTTAATTCATGAATTCATCTATGGAAAAAAATACATTCAGTGAAGGATTCACAGATTCACTCTTTTAGAAAAGAGCTTGTTGTTTTGCTGAGCAAATCAGTGTGATTGAACAAATCGACTCAAAGTGAATAATTCAGGGACTTGCTTATAAAGACCGTCAACTGTTTTCTTCCTAAATGAATCTGTTTTTTAATGAATCAGTTAGATTAATGAATTCTAAATAAATTCTAGAACTTCTAGAAATTCTAGTGCCTAATGTGGACTAATGGAACCAGAAACTAGTTGCCAACATGCTACAAAATATCTTCTTTTGTGTTTAACAGAAAAATAAACTCATATATGTTTGGAACAACTTCAGGTTCAGTAAATTATGACAAAATATTAATTCTAACCTTGAACCCCAATAAATCTTTAATTATATTATGACACCCTTTCATAATAGTCAGTATATATGAGATCTCAGAGCATAAATTCAAGTAGACTAAAGTTCAGCAGAAATGACCAATGAACTAGGCTGCAATCTTAAAAAAAAAAAAAATATGCACGGATTTGAAAGGTTCATGGTTTCAGTGGTAAATTGGGCCATTTTACCAAATCAAAAAGCGTCTACATCACTGAAGGGTAGTAGGGTCGGTCCACCCTGGTTGTGTTGTAGAGACACTGTAATTGAGTTAATAAAACCCACTAAGTGCTAAGAAAGTGACCAACGGGACAGCGAAAATTTGCCATGCTATCTCTAGGGTCCTGTTTACTCTGTAAATTGGCCCCTGAGAGGACATGAGGCATCCAGCTTGCCTAGTTAAGGTGATGGACGTGACTCCGGTGCATTGATTTTCCCTATGTCTCAACACTCTCCATCCAACTCACCGGCAAGCAGGGGTGCAAGGTAACCTCTTTCAGAATCACGCTACCTTTTCTTGAATTGCTAACCTTTGGTCCAGACTGCATCTATGACTGCACAGCTACAATAACTCACCCTATTTATGTCTGACCTCTCAGAGCCTCACTGAACACTTATTCAACTGGCCTTAAGAACAGAGTAAGAGGGTAAACTGAAGGAGACCTGCTACAAACTTTCAACCAGTAGAAATGCAGTTGCTTATATTGTATAGTGATTTTTCCCTTGATCTTGTCAGACGGCGATCAAAAGTTTGATAAGTAATGGTCTTTAATTTCCCATACAAATTTTATTACATGGCAAAGCTGACTGAGTGAGGGACTTAATTAGCCCAACTTAATTACGCTGTTTAGCAGGTCAGTCAAGGCAATGACTGACAACTGTGCTAAGAAGACAATCACCAAAAAACCTGAACTTGACAATTTCAAATAATAATAATAGTAATAGTAATTCTAATAATGATAATATTTTTTTTATTTGCAAGGCGCTTTTCTTAACCCAAAACGCTGTAGTAAAAAGTAAAAGAAAAAAAAAAATATATATATAGTGATCCAGAGTTTGTGCCTTTCTGATATTAAAAGGAAGAGCATTCCATAATTTGGGGGACTTGAATGAAAAAGCTTTTTTCCCCATAGTCTTACATATTAAAGCTTTTTTTAACTAATAGTGTTACTAAATGCAATAAAAGGATATAAATAAAGACTGTTTTCCAACAGTAAAAGGGCCACTAATGGTTTACTTAATTTCTATAGCAAGCTGCAAAATAATTAAATTAATTTATTTAATTATTTAAATTAATAAAATACATCAATTACAAACTAGAAAAACACATGGATCAATTAAGTGTCTTTGTGAGAAATCATTATTTATTCATGTAAATTTAATGGAATTCATTTTTTAATTACTTTTTTAGCAAGTAAAGTACAGCAAAATTCAACATAATATTTATGTACCCATCCTCGCAAACCCTTTGTTTTTTTCAACAAAGGTAACCCAATAATACTAAAAACCTTTAAATCAGAGCCATCACATCTACCTGTTCTCATCTTGCACAAAATACACATAATTCCAACATTTACTTTCCTCATGAAGTTTCTTCAAAAATTAAAAATGAACTAACTTATAAGTAGAATGGCAGAACGCAAAAGATAAAGCTGTGAGGGAAAAAAAAAACATTAAAGCAGCAAAAATTGCTTAAAATGTCTCATAGATAAACAAGAGAGAAGTCTTAGTAATTTGAAATAGTTCAGTTTAAACCTCAGGGTCATGAAGTAGCCTGCTTCAAAAACAAACCCTACTTGTTGTCCAATCAGTCTGCTAGCCCACAAACACATTTCCGTAAGAGTTGTAATTGCTGCAGTAACGAGGCTTTTGACCCCGAGTCTAGATAGCGACTAAATTAACAATCAACAAAAGCTGTCCTATAGGCATTTCCATTCCCGCCTGAGTCGGGTGCGCCTCGTGGCATTTCAAACACACCACAGATCTGCTGAAACGTTTTATCACGAGGGTGAGCTGCAGTGACACACGGGTGTAAATAAAGCTCAAACAAGCCCCTCTCCAACACCTAACGGGCTCTCCAACTAAAGGCCATCCGTATATTGTGGCAGGACTGTCATTTTATTACCCGAATCAATTCGGCAGGGCTCCGAAGTGACAGCAGAGGGATGTGGCCTTCGTTGGCCGGGGGGTTATCTGACGTGCGCAGGCAGGGAAATACACAGCCTTCGTAATGAACTCAACTCTTACTAATAAAGCCTTTATTGCCGGGCCACATATGAACTGATACCAACGTCGGCCCTGTTCGCCTGCATGCTCGTAAACTAATGAAAATGAGCTTTTTCTCACAATCGGTTTTTGCGAGGGAGGAAAAGGCAAATGCAATTAAGTGATTTAATAACACAAACGTCTCGACGCGACAAATCATCCGCCGAGAAACAACTTAAACAACATTTTTTATTAATCAAGACCTTAGAGGCAAAAACCCATTTGTGGTGACCTTTAAAAAGGCAATGAGTGAGAGAAACACACTCAGAGACAGATAACCTCACAGTCTCGACACCCTATGTATAAGGGTTTAGGGCCTACAGTGGGAGTGGGCCTGTCAACGGCCCCTGTGTTTTGATCGAGAGGTTGAAAAAGAAGATGGCTCCATGAGGTGCGAACCTCTCGACTCTATCTCGCTCTCTCCCGCTAATGCTCCCCGCTCAACTCTAGAAGTCAAGGCTGGAATGGATAACAAATCGCCTCTTCAGTTCCAGACTTCTGAACCACTACTTCTTCATTTCGCTGCGGCAAAACCAAAGCACGGTCCCCCCTTTAATGTTGACCCCCCCCCCCCAATCTTGCCGAGGAGGAGAATTACAGATGAAGCTGGCTGCATTTTAAGATGGCATTTTAAAAAACATTCGGACCAACCGCAGGTAAAGAGGTTCACAGCATGGCAGATTACTGAACTCAAAGTACTTGAATGCATTGCTCTTCTCTGGAGTGCTCTTTAATTCTCATAATGGAATCAATTATGTTTCAAATGGCAGCCGCAGCCAAAAGACTTCTACCCTTTACCCTGACTTTCTGCTGCAAGGGTCAAATAGTGTAGAAGGTGTCTACATTTACAGTACGATGATTGTTCTACCAGATGCGTTTAAATGGCTAAACCTGAAGATGTTTATTTCACTGTCTACGTCAACTCTAAAAATATTCACAATTAATTGATTCATAATTAAATATCACAAAAACAAAAAGACGATTAGGCTGCACAACAGTTATGGCACAAATCTAATAACTAAACATAACTACAATAACTAAAACCAACTAAGATAAAAAAAATTAAATAAAATATAGGTATAATGTTAAACAAAAACCAATTAACACAGTATTGCTAAAATCATATTTAAAATTCAAATTCAAAAGCAAAATATAAATAAGAAAATGAAATATTAAATCAAAGCAACACAGTAAAACTTTATTAGGACCAGTTCTTATTATTAATGAGTTTCTTATTAGCATATGTGACCAATAACACTGACATATATGAGCCTATGTATGCACAGTATCTGTATATATCGGTAACATTGGCAATAAAGGTTAATCAAATATATTACCATTCTATTACATATTATAATGATATAACATATTGGTAACACTTTAGAATAGGTAAGACTGTTTATCTATTAACTACGGCTTTTCCCTCAATAAATTCTTAATTTGCTGCTTATTAACAGTAATGCAGTTGTAAATTTTTGATAGGATTAGGCATGTACAATAAGGCATTAGTAAGTGCTTAATTTTCACAAAACATGGCTAACATTCAAGTAAAACACACGCTAATAAGCAACTAATAGGCGTAAAATAAAGTGTTACAAATATAAAATATGAAAGGAGTGCTTTATCGTATTTAAAGGGTCAGTAAAACTTTAGAAATTTTATTAATTGTGACTTTTTCACTCAATAAACTCTTAATTTGCTGCTTAATAAGGTTAGGTTAGTTGTTAAGTTTAGGTATTGGGTAGGATTAGGTATGTAGAGTAAGGTCATGTAGAATAAAGCATTAATATGTGCTTAATTACAACTAACAAATGGCTAATATTCTTAATATTCTAGCTAATAAGCAACTCATTAAGAGACCCTTAAATAAAGTGTTACCAAAGGGTCATATGAAAAAAATGCCTGAATTAGGCATTGGCAGAATAATGCAGATTTGCAGTCAACTGCTGCTAGAGCTAAGAAAAAAAAAAAAAAGAATAGAGAGCTTTTCCTGTTTCTTGTTCTGTCACCGTTCCTTTACCATTACGCTGAAGAAAGGATATAAAATGACAGCATTAGAAAAAGCAAGAAAAATCCACGACAGAAACCAGGTAGTGATGGTGAGATAAGACAGCAGGTCCCACTAAAACCACGCACAGCGTGTGTGTGTGTCAGAGAGAGAAAGAGAGAGAGGTGTGTGGCCTGGTGTTCCTGAGTGAGTGTGTGAGTGTGTGTGTGTGTCTGTGATTAAACAGGATTGTGTCTGGTCTCTGCGAGTCCCCGGGGAGCGGCTGGTCTCACGGCAGGCTGTCACTGAACACATTCTAAAGGCAAAGACTTGTTTAATCCCCGTGGCCCTGGTGCACCTCCCACTGTCTAAAGCTCTTTTCTCCGTCGCCACTCGCCTTCCTTCCATCGCTTTTGTTCTGAACTGCACAGCTCTCATTCTGTAGCAGCAGGTTACCGATCTACAGCTTTTCTTCAACGCCTTAGACTTATAATAGGCCTATTTACAAGAGATACACAGCACACACAAAGGGGGTCTGCCGCCAGAGCATAATTCTTTATCAGTCGATTTTATGAGCGGGACATTAGGCACTTTTACATGCATTTGAAACAAAGGGCTCCTATGAGCAGGGAGCTTTTAGCTTATTTTATCCCCAAATTGTGAACAGATGAAAGAAATATATATCAGCAAACTGTTAAAAAACACACACTGTTATTTCCAAGTTCTATCATATTATCATGCTTTTTTGTGTATTTACTATTGTGCATGTTATCCTAGTACTACCATTGTTTTGTACATTTAATATGGTAATTCCATTGTAATACAACATTTTTGCACATTATTATAATTTTAAGACCACGTCATGTTTAATAACATATTTGTACATTTATCATAGCAATACCATTTACACACACACACACACACACACACACACATATATATATATATATATATATATATATATATATCATAATAACAATGTTTACTCATGTTTCTCCATATTGTATCGCATGCTTACCATAGTAATACTTTGCATATTTAGAATTCTGTATTTTTGTGCATTTTCTTTGGAAATATCTCTTTATAGATACTTTAGACAATATTTTGATTCTAGATATAAAATGAAGTGTCGGAATAATTTGAATATACATTAAAATCGCTGAAGGCTTCAATCATTAAATCACAACCAAGATGGTTAGATGTATGTTATTATCATAACCATTATTAGCACAGCATTACCATTCATCTTAGCATCTCCAGGAAAAGCTTCATGTACATATACAGCATAGAGTATTTTGCAGTCATTCAGGTTCATGGGGACCACCATCTCTCAGGACCTGAAGTGGTACACTCACATAGACTCCATTGCTAAAAAGACCCAGCAGAGCCTGTACTTCCTTCGCCAGCTGAGGAAATTCAACTTGCCACAGGAGCTGCTGAAACAGTTCTACTCAGTTGAGTCTGTCCTGTGTACTTCTGTAACTGTTTGGTTTGGCTCAGCTACAAAATCAGACATCAGAAGACTACAGAGGACAGTTCGATCTGCTGAAAGGATTATTGGTGAACCCCTGCCCACCCTTCAAGAACTGTACACATCCAGAGTGAGGAAAATGGCTCAGAAAATCACTCTGGATCCCTCACATCCGAGCTATGACTTCTTTTTAGCATTTGCCATCTGGTCAGCACTACAGAGCACCGAATACCAGGGCAGTCAGACACAAGAACAGTTTCTCCCCCATCTACCTCATGAACAGTTAATAGTTCTCCCACTGTGCAATAACCAATGTTTATTTTATCACCCTGCATTATAGTACATCTTTCATATTTTTATTATTTCTAATCATTATATTTTTACTATTTCTGTTTTTTGATATGATTTTATTCTTCAAGTTGTTGTTGTCTCTGTGTTCTGCTGTGACACCAAAACAAATTCCTTGTATGTGCAAACATACTTGGCAATAAAGCTCTTTCTGATTCTGATTTATCATCATGCTCTTTGCTTTAACCTTTTAATTTTAATCCTGAGCAATAATTTCATGTTACTCATTCTGCCATGAAGTCAGACCACCATAATTTTTCATCTTTCACTTTCTCTTCAGCAAACATCAATTAACCCTCATTTTCCATGTCGCTAAAGTCTGGATAGCTGGACTGTCCATTTAAAGATAAATTGAAAAGCGGATGCATGTATTAACTTAATTAGGTTTCCAAGAACACACATACTGCCTTTGATTGCACCGTAATTCAATGAGAAACAGAAATTAGATGTTTAGGAGAAACGTGAATGCACTCAGCAATTGTAAAAAATAATATTAACTAATCTACGTGCATGCTGGGTAAGGTCTAACTCAACAGCACAGCTAAATGTGGCTTTTAGGGAAAAGAACAGGATGAGCCACTGACGTGTGTGCAACGCTTTTAGGGTTTTTAGAGGACGACAGTTTTAAGGATTTAAAACAGTATCTGATTTTCACCACTACTGCTATCACACTCTTTTGCATCTTCAAACAACATCCGTTTAGCTTTTATCTGTAATTAATAAAGCTAGGGAACAGAGTATTTTTAGGATATGCTTTGACACTTTGCGTTTTACTCTTTGTGTGCACACTCACGCCCTTTGTTTAGTCACAAGGCATTAAACTCTTTCGTTTTATTAAATTATTTATTTCAAAAAATACATTTTGCATATGGGCCTATTTATTTCTTTTATATATAGATTTATTTCTCTGTTCGCATAAGCTCTGCATGCGATGAGACCGTGTGAATCCTCACGTTCTGATGTTTATGCTAGTTTTTGCTTGTATAAAATGAACCCCTGAAAACGAATTTAGCTGTTTTTAATGGGTCACAGCCACGTTTCAATTAAAATTTTATTGTAATTTAACAATCTTGTTTGTTAATAATGGCTAAACGACAGTTGGTTTTCATTTAGGAAAAATAAAATAACCGAAATTAACATTCCTATTTTCAATGCAGTCTAATAAAAGTTAATCAGGGAAAAATAAATAAATAAATAATAATAATAATAATAATAATACAACTGCACCTGCTTATGAACATCTAACACAGGCAGATTCTCAGTATCCTGCCCGGTTCTGTAAAGACGACGTAAGGTTTAAAAATGATAACAATTTAGAAACGACATTACATTTTGGAACTCATTGGAAGTGCCCATAGAATAAAGTGCCTCAAAATGATCTCGGTAGGCGAGTGGCTAGATTTTAGAATGGCGATTGATGCGAAACTCAAACATTTTAGCACCATCCATGTGCCATAATGCAGCTGGAGTCCCGGGAGAATGTAAGGATACGACTGAAGCAGGAAGAGGGGGATTCTTGTTGACTCTCACCTTTGATGAAGAGGTGTCACATTCCTGACAGATCCATCCATAGCCGGTTTGTTTGGGTGACTTCTTCAGGGGAGGGTCCAGACAGCCGAAGTGGTAACAGAGCTGACACTCATCACACCTATGAGAACAACAGGAAGCATATTAGCAGTGGAAAATACATTAAAATGCAGGTGCGGTGCCATCGCACGCTCACACACATACAATCTGCTTATTCCCTGCCAAGAGGCCAGTACGGTCCTAACCAGGCAGGTATGATAGATGGTGACAGAGCCATTTGCTGTCAGGTAACAGATGCTTAATAGATTCAAAACACATTGGCACACAACCTCTCACATGGCCTTGTACAGCCATCATAAAACACGCTGCTCGATTGGTCCTGCTGAAATGAGTTTCAGCTCATCCTGTCCATAAATCTCTATAGGATTTTTATTCCAGAGTCAAGGTGTCAAGAAAGACACTGAGATTCTGTCCTTAGTTATAGGTGTGCTCAACCACCGTCTCCTGCTATCTGATTTTACATAAACCGTAAAAAAACTCCATCTTGCCTAGATTATTATGCTATTCTGCAGCCATTCAAAGTGTTGTACTGACTTTTTTCTTTGTCAAAACAAAATGCCACATCCTTAGAAAAATTCAGGACCATTCCACATTAGTTCATCAGAAAACATTTAATTTCACGATACAGTGATTAACCACATCCCATATACATATCTGGGGATCTTCAGAGGTTCAGATTGTTAAAATGTTAGAAATTCATTGGTAATAAAGTGATAAAATAGTGTTTATTTATCTACTGTGCTTGTAAGTTTCATGGGAAGTTTTTCATCCATCTTTTCACTTTTAAGATAACTAAGGGACTCAAATGCAACTATTATAGAAGTATTATATTATATAGTATACAAGTATTATATAGCTCACTGATGCTCCAGAAGGAAAATCATGAATGAAAACTTTTTGAATTTGAAGATGAGGGTAAATGTAACTTTTTTTTGTCTTATGGGAAACATGTAAGTATCTTTTGCAGACTGAAAGGCAGTACTAAATGAAAAAAATATGATATTCAGGCAAAACAAGAAAAATGTACAAATCTCCATTCTGTTCAAAAGTTTTCACCCCCGGCTCCTAATGCATAGTTTTTCTTTTTGGAGCATCAGTGAGTGTTTGAACCTTCTGTGATAGTAACTCAGTTGTGAAACGATCGATATCAATATCATACAGTCATTGTTGGAAAGGGTTCAAATATAGAAAAAATTCAGGAAAACCAAAGTATTTGTGGGACCTGAATGATTTTTGTGATCATGCAGGTAAGAACACAGTATCAAAAATCAAGGGGATATAAACTTTTCAATGGGGTCATTAAAAAAAACAACAACAACTAAATAGTCCTCTTATTTTGATACAATAATTAACATTTGCAGATTGTGAAAGAGGGGTGTAAACTTTTTACCTCGACTCAAGTAACAAAAATTTATATACATATTAATATGTATATATTAGTATTTAAAGAACAACCAAGTATATATAAACTATATACTATAACTTTTTTGATCATTGTTAAAACTTATCAAATGAAGTTTACATGCTTTTGAATAATTAACTGCAATAAACTAACATGCTAAAATGACAACTGTCAGAACACATTAAAGTATATCTACATTTCAATTTCATTTGTAATAAACACAGTGTATGAAGTTCAGCTCTTATTTAACATTCATAAGGTGTATCTTCTAAGGACCCACATGCCCTTCACCCTGCAGTCCATGCTCTCCTCTTCTTCCTGTCCATAATTAACTAATTATGTTGAAATCAATATAGTAGATTCTGATTTGGCAATGTAAATCAGATAAAGCTGATAAGAGCCGGGGAGGTCAATAGGCCCATTCCCCATCCTCGTCTCCATTACGGGACGGGGGGCATGGAGGTCTTATCAGCGAGCCCGCAGGATGAGGCGATAGAAGAAGACAGAGACAGATGCCTTTTTTTTTTTCAGCCAGGTGAGCGAGCGGGAACATTGAGACTTTTGCGGAGGCAGGGTTGTTCTTGGTGTCACCGAACCCAATGTTGGATGACGTGGAAGCCCTTTTCAAACTCAGGCCCATCACAGACTTCAAATGCTAATTAAAGGACTGGATGGGGATGCGCTCAGTGCTAATGAGCAGAGAGTCTCAAGTCGAAGACACATGTACACCTTCTGTCAACACTGAATGTCTATAATACAGCATATAATGGCTAACCCAATCACATTAATAGTTTTCTGGTCATTAGTACCGCATATTACTGAGAAAGTGCAAAAAGGTCAAACACACTCTTGATTTCTGCTTTATTAGTCTCATTTATTAAGGAAATGTGATGGCAGAAACACCAAAAACTTGATGTTCAACAGGTTTACTTGCCATTAAGAGTCTGATTGAAGATCAAAAAGCCAACAATGACTCCTGCTGCTCATATCCACACAACACATTTCACACCGTTTCTGATCAAGCAACCAAACAAACTTCTCAAGTCCTAAGGGAGCACTTCAAGGTGCCTTTGCAAAAGGGAACGAGCCAACTCTCACCTGTGGTTACCATGCCAACCCTGACAGAGCTGCTATAGGGCAGCCAAAGACAAACGCATTCACAAATTCCCACTGGATCAAAACTACTGCAGTCTGGAACCTCCTGAAATGCAAGCGTAACCTATTGGTTTGACTCACTTACTACAATTCAAGCTGTTTTATTGTGTCACAATAAGGGATACAGAGAAGTCTAACCATTTAGAAGTATAACAAGTAGTTTTTTTTATAGGTTTAGCAGAAAAACTGTTTTACTATAGACATGGTTTTGGACATATTACCACTGTTCAAAATTTGGGATCTGTATATGAATATGGTCATGCAGCATGCTTTATAAGTACAAATAAACAGCAAATATGTTAATATGATGCATGCTACATATAAGCAACTATAGCGAGAATTAGTCCCTATACTAAAGTGTTACAAAAATATAATCCTAAAAACACAAAATAATGCTCTGTTAAATGCCAATTGCATGTATAGTTGTGTGTATATGTATTTAATAAAGTGTATCATACTATCAATGTGTCTTATTGCGTTACATGAGAGAAATAAAAAGCTCATCTTTTTATCCACAACATGAGACTGTAGCAGCAGTCGATTCACAAGCTCATTTAAACGCTGCATACTGCTTGTGCCTCAGCATGCACGGTTTCTTCCTGTTTCTAATCCATATATTTATTGTGACAGAGCAATGAGAAAATGGCTTGCCCTCGGCGACAAACTGTCAACTCGAAGCTGCCTCCATTACATGATCCTCCTCTGAAGAGAGAGAGAGGGAAAAAAAACCTGCTACGGAAAGATTCCCCGAATTTTGCTTATATCCCATTATACCTTGCAATAACGGCTGCCTTCACTCGTTAGTAGAATAGTTAACGAGAACAAATGCCCTTCTGTTTTATTATTTTGTCCATAAAAGAGCTGTTAAATGAGCCAGACAGCTAACATGAACTGGTCTCGCATGAAACTGCAGCACTTGGGTTTTAAGCGTAGTATAGTGAATATTTTTATCTAATTATATAATTGAGATCAAGTAAAGATATTTTCTTCCGATGAAAGGTTTATTTATGTTGAAAATCCATCAATAGCATAATATTGATTGCCACAAGAAGTAACTTTTAATCATTCACCACTTATAAAATTATAATAAATAAATAAATATATATATATTAGAGAGATAAATATAGAGATATAGATATAGATATAGATACAGATTATATAATGTATTTTTATTAAATGTATTATTTTGGATTGGTCCCATATACATCCATTGCAAGTGTCTTTTTGTAACCCAGGTATTTGTATTTTTTTAAGTAAAGGAGGGTCATATGTAAATTAACTTTGGTGCTAATGAACTGTTTGCGACACATGCTGCCCATTATGCTTAACTTGCATTGAACCCAGAATAATATTTTGAAGAAAAAGTCAAGTAACAATTATCCCAAAAGTTCAATTTACTGCAATTTTATCAAGGTGAAAAAACAAACCTGAGACAAACAATAAAATCCCAAAGCAAGATGAAAACTACAATTACAAAACATAACCTCAAGTGCGCATTCTTTTGTCTGAGAAGATGTGAGGACAGGTTACGAGTACAAACACAGTGACGCACTCAAACACACACACACACACACATATAGAGGGGCTGAGCAGGCATATCTGCACAGGAAAGGGGAATTTAAATCACCTCCAGGCTTCCTCGTGAAAAGAAGACAAATGACCAGGAGTGTGTGTGTGCTGCGCTAATGAGCACGCGGCTATTGTTGCACACAGTTGCCGATTGATTTCATATGAATCCCTCGCTCAGGCAAATAAAGAAAGAGTGAGAGACTCCTCTCGTCTCCTGCGGGGGGAAAGTTTAGGACCTGCGGCAGCCACGGGAGGCTTGCGTTTTATTAGCGGAGCGCGCCCCGATTCGCCATTTACTTCTTTAATTACTTTGCCTTAATGAACCTTTTGTAGCATTTGTTGTGTATCACGGTTTAACATCTTTGAATTAAAACACTGCTCAGTGATGCAGACCCAAGCAGACAGACAGGCCGATGATTATGCTTAATTGGAATTCAAATTGACAATGGCCAATCATCATAGACGGTTCAACAGGAAGTAACCTTTCAAAATGAATACATATACTTTTAATTTCTCTTTCAGTGCAGCTGAATAAAGAAATTAAATAGCATGTCTTTTTACTGACTACCGAGCACAAATCTACTTTATTTAAATACTATATATTACATCACCTTTTGTGTTTTGGTTTCAAAGCATGATGAATCTTGTTTCAGTGGAAAATTGTTTGATAGTGAGTCAACTGGAAGGTCGCAACCTGCAATTTTCTTCTGCTGCATCAAGGATAGGCACACAACGATAAAATGAAAATAATAAAAATGCAACCAATTCTATAATCGCGTACAGTTAAGATTTAGAGAGAGGGAAATTGTGTTGATGCTCAATAAAATCAGCAGCAAAATGCCAGTTGAGAAGCATTCTCAGAAGGATATTCTCTCATAATAGAAAGCCAGCATGATTCTTCTACAATAGGAAAGTGATCAAACTCTACATCGAGCTTCTGAAAGAAAGACTTAGAACAAAGCATATGTGAGAAGTTTGTGAAGCATTTCTGAAGTCATCCCTGTTCCCACAACACGCAGGCGCCGACTTCTATCTGCTCCGCACACTGCCCTTCTGAACCCCGTCACAAAGTCCTTGATGTTATCAAAGCAATTTGGGTCCGCTTTAATCATTGGGTAAATTGAGCTGCTCGTTTCTCTCCTCCCCTCCAACTCTCTCCTCCGATCTCGGACGGAATCCAATCACTCATAAGAGAGTCTATTGATTGATGTAATCTTATTGGGATGTGAGGTGAGGGGAAAAACACGATTGATTGCTTTTGTCTGTGACACATGTTGCTCTCGGCTAGCGATGCGTATCCTCTTTCATCTACTGTTTAATCTCTAAGAGGAGTTCTTAGAGACCCCCCGGCAGGCTCAGCCTCCCTCCCCCTGTCGTCTCGCTGGTTTCTCGGTGCAGGGTGAAAGCCCAGTGGCTCTGTTGCTTGATCTCTTCTCATCCTACCACTTAGAACTCTATTTCGGCCCGATGCTTCTTTTAAAGACTGATCCGGTCAGGTTCAGGGCAGGGGCCTTGGTCTGCACAGCTCGCTGATTGGAGAGATAACGCATGACAACTTCGTTTAATCAAAGCATGGTTTAATACCATAATGTACGATTCTAAATCTCCCTGGATAAAGCAAAGAGGATGTATTTAAGTTAAATTGGCTCCCGGCTGCAGTTTTACGGATCGTTATTACTGCAATCATCTTGCATTTTAAAGAGACACGGGCAATCGCCAACATCAGAATAATTCTTGGAACATTTAGGCTCAATTGGAAATTTCGAGAGGAGATAGCAAAGGGGCACAACAGAAAAATCACTCTGGAGATTTATATCAGTTCTCATTAAATGATAATGTGGCCTTGTTTGAGAGGATCAGAATACATTGATCGGTCCTCAACTACAGACATTCAGCAAAAGATTGAACAAAAGCAGGATAAAATAGAAGTATACTGAGGCAAAACCATAGTTAATGGCATTAATAGCGAGAATTGGACATAAAGTTTAACCATAAATACTAATAAACAGCCAATATGATGATACTAGGCATGTTGATGATAAGTAATTAATTAATACTGATTATTGGTCCCTAACCTAAAGTGTTCGGTAACTCTAAACTATAAATAAATTTATTTATTTAAAGAAATTAACACGTTTATTCAGCAAAAATGCACTAACATTATCAAAAGTGAAGGTAAAGTATGATTTTTCAAATATCATGTGACTGATCAGGATCAAATTATATATATAATATATATATATATATATATCTCATTTAAAAGTTATTTTACATTGCTTTGACAATATTTCACAATATACTGTTTTCTCAAATAAATGCAACTCCTGTATGTGAGAATAAATTATATGTGAGTCTTTAAATTATAATTTTTTAAATCACTGAAACATTTTTGAAAGGTATTGTAAAAAAAATAACATGCAAAACAGTAGCATAGCAACAACCTAAAAGAACCAACCTCTGAGTTTTTGGTCCCTATGGCTCGGGTCATTCCAGTCAGTCAGTGGGATTTTTTTCCCCCCAATTTCATCATTCTCTACAGTAGTCTACTCTAAAGTCTGATTGCATAGAAAAGTAGCAGCACACCTATAACAAGCTGCATGATTTCAGATCATGTCCACACAAATGATGCTGGATGCACATGTTAGGGGTGTGTTTAAAAGTATGAAGCATAGTAAAACTGGCCTTCAAACACCTTCAGGATCTAACGAAATGTCATTCGAGGACATCTAGAACTAGTTGAAAAAACAAAGTACAAAACAAGGCAACATGCAAGAATCGTTGCACTACTCCTGATAAGCTACTGCTAAAACACCCCTTTAATACCAAAATAAAGACAGAATTACTTCCTAAATGTTTGAACATTGTAATTAAAGGTTTTATGTTAAGGGATTAATCTGCATGGTAATTTCGACTGGCCCTTTTGTGGATTAACTTCCTGCGAGCAAGAGCAATTTCCACAGTGACCCCACTAAAAACCGCTTGGGTGGCAGAAACGCAAATCTCGAACAATAGTGATGTGTTTAACAGTAGCTACGGATGCTTGCGCACCAAAACACCAAGTAAACCTCAAGATGGTTACTTTGTCTTGTCCCTGCACAGCCTGTTATAATTTTGATAGAGTGATAAATTGACTATTTATTGGATTTACTCGGATCCAAAGTGTTACACACAAAACTCCTACCGCAACTCTTTAGTTCTTGGACCCGCTACTCTCACCCATATGGATGGAACAAACGCAGCAAATTTATCACTTGGGTCCAGCGCAATTACTTGGGGAGCCACCACGTGACAGGGATCAATATGGCACAAGAGACTCGGCCGTTGACTGCCGGCCATGACAAAGTGCCCCCGTGGCTTTTTGTGAATCCCTTGTATTGAGGGAGCAGATTATCAGCTTTTGTGAGCCTCCTCCTTTTTGATTTACTGTTGAGGTGGGAATGGTATTATTAAGAGGCCTTTGTTTTACAAGGAGGAGAGGCAACGAATGGGCTTATGGCTGAAGCTGCAGCGACCGACCGATGCACTGACAAAGTAACTCCTCTTTATTATCTCATTACCACATGGCTCACTCATTCATTTAGTCCGGTACTCAAAGCCAGGATGGCCGTCGGGGAGGCTAACTTCGAGCGGCACCAGACACCTGAGGGACGCTGTGTGTTTCTCCGAGTAGACAGCAGGGGGCCATGATGTGTTAACTTTTGCACAGTAGTGCCTCTATCTGCTGATGGTGGGATGCTTTGAACGACGTTGGTTAAGGTTAAAAGAAACATTCCTGGTTTGGTGAAAATTAAGTGTAACAGCACATGTGGTATGATGCTGATCAGCACAAGTCATTCGCATTTGTCCGAGGTTACAGCGAGGCACTTGCTATGTGTGTGAAGAGAGACAATTTGTAAACATTAAAACACTCCATTTCAATAGTATAGCCATAAATGTGCAACAATACATGTAAGCGTGCAAAACTACTAATCTAAAGTTTGTTGCCATAACAGTAAACCTAAAACAATCGATAAAAATGGTAAGAGTTTTATAGCTCAAATAATACGACAGTCTTAACATAAGAATAAATGTAAATGCTTTTATAAAATTCACATTTCTGCTTGTAAATCTTCGAAAAACTGGCCCTATGTTCATCCATTTTAAGTACCTTACATATATCTTTCACTTAATTTTTGCGCTTTTTCTGGAGGTTTGGGTTCAAAATTTTATCACTATTTTTTTTATAACAAAAATGTTAATTGACTTGTTTTAAACATAATAATGCTTTAAACCATAAATCAGATAAATAAACACAAATTTCAAAACAATACATTTTAGTGTAATATATATGAAAATATGTATAAGATTAAATTAACATTTTAGCGGGACAAATAGTGTGAACTTCATTAAGTTAAAAAATAAATAAATTAGAATAACAGCAGATACTGTTCTGTATTATATATGTAATTATATTGCAAATTAAAAAATGTAAAACAAATTGTGCTTCATTACCTAAAAAAATAAATAAATAAATAAATGCATTAATTTAAATAAATAAATAAATCTGAATAATAGCAGATTCTGTTCTGTAAAATAGTATTTTAGGGGGGAGTTTGGCTGTTTTTATCCACAGAATCCTACGGGCCCTCTGCTCTGGATCAATTCCAGGCAGTCTGGTTTGGCAACAATGCAGTTCACCGGCTTCTACCATGCTTTTGCTAATTAGTTAGGCACCTCTGGGCTGCGCAAGTCTTCTAACAAATGCACAAAGAGGGGGAGGCACTCGATCGCGAAGACCAGCGGTGCACAAACACACTGCAGTGAACTGGCTAGGATAAAAGACACTGTAGAAGCCGTAGCATAATACATTTTAGCTGCTTGGCCACTCTTCCCACACTCTGCAGCCCTTCCGCTTGCGTTTTCTGTTTTAGTAGTGGTTGAGAGTGCAAAAGGGGGAGAAAAAAAAGAGGTGAAGTCAGCAAAAACAAAATGCCGCCATTAAATCATCTCCCTGAATCCCGTGTCAGGTCTGTAATAGGAAAGGCGCTCATCATCGGAAAGGTTACTGCTCTTCCAGAACATCCTCCTCCCCCATTTTTCTGCTCCCCGGGTTCAGACCAGAACCGTTCGTCCCGCCGGACCCGTCGTACCAGACCACTGGACTGAGTATGAGGAATTGGGGTGCTCAGGTTTTGGTCATGCCAAACTGATTCTATCTTTCTGGTCCACAATAAGAGGCTCAGAGCTTTGGTGGGCTGCGGCCACAGAGATGCAGCTTGTTCCCGCCACCGTCGCCACTGTTGTATGAGCACAAATGCTATTCGCTTACTCCCAGACACACTGGGCTTTTTGTTATGCCGCTAACTAGATTTTCCCATGAAAGCCTCTCCTCTCTTTCCCTTCCTCTCGCTCTTTGTAGAGCTGGCTTGGCACGGAGAAGAGAGAGATGGCTGGTGGAAAAGAGGGAGAGAGACAGGAAGAGTGTGAGAGTGTGAGCAGATGAGATGTGCTAAACGGGAAAACAGCAATAAAGAGAAGGAAAAACATCAGGTGAAAGTAGCAGGAGAGAGAGTATTACACTAACTGAGATGTGTTACAGCCGCCTTATGTCTGCCGGGCTCTTTTTCATTTACGATCAAGGCTATGGACCATTCAAAGTCTGTTCACTGACTGTCTTTGTATGCATATCGCACACAAAAATGGCAGAAGCTGACTGAAATACTGACAGTTTTAATTGAAGGCTGACCAAAAAGGGTTTTTGAAAGCTGATACAGTATCTTAAAGGGTAAAACGCCTGACATAAAGCTGGGGCACCACAATTTAAAGTAAATGCAACACTGCTTCTCTGCATTTCTTTTCCACACTAATTTGTTTCCTAATATAGATTTAAAAAAAAAAAAAAGAATATTGTTGGTTCTATGATTGTAAGTCTGCTAAATGCATAAATGTGCACAGAAAAAAATACCATATTGAAAAAAATTGTAATAAAAAAATATTAAAAATATAACAAAAATTAAAAAAAAATCAGCCAATTTGTCAGCCTTGTTTTTTTCATTACATTTGTCTGCTTAACCCATCCCCAAATGACAGGAAACAAAACAAGCTCTGATTGGTTAGTTTGTTATTCTCATAAAGTTGACATACAATGGAAAATGGAAATTAAGGTCATTTTTTCTCCTATTTCTTCTTTAGCTATTGTGATGACATCCAACTGAAATTAAATTCTGGTCAGAATAAGAGTGGACAGCAGTGGCTGAAAGATCTCTAGCGATAAACAAAAGACAACCTGCAGAATCCATTAGCCCGGATCAACTGACTCATTCATCATGATGGCAATGAGGTGAAAAAGTCAAAAGTTTATTAAGGCTTGCATGATGCAACGCCTCTGTCCTATAAGACCGCACTCACGCGAAATGACACATGGTAACAAAATCACTGCATATACACAGGACACAAACACTCACGAATGCAACGTCATAATCTCAGCAAGTCACATTAATACATTAACTATGGGGTATATCTAAGAAATAAATTACCATGTCAGATATTTACATTAAATAAATACATCAAGTACAAAAAAAATAAAAAATTAAAATTCAAGTACAAATAAACTTTTCAATTCCAAAACATTTGGAACAAATAACTGCTGCACAGCTCATGCCAGAAAGAGCTCAATACTTTGCTAAACTGACATCACATGACTTTAACAGGCGACCTGTAATCTAAAAGGCTCCATCTTACAGCATTATCTCGGCAAAGCAGATGCAGTATGTGCCCCGACAAACACTTACACACACAGTATGCTGTGAGCTAGGTAAGACAGCTGTAGAAGAGACAGATAAAGCTGTGGCTGAAGATACAGTGGGGTGAGAGGTTAAAGGGCAGCTGAAGTCATCCAGAGAGGGAAAGAATCCCAAGGAAGGAAGTGTTGTGAGTAAGCAGTTTGAGAAGGCATGTGGCTGTTCCCAATAAAATGAAGGCAGAGGCCACAGGATATTGTCAAAGTGGGATGTTAGGCACCTGTCAGCCATCCTGCTAGGAATTAGGTAGTAATACGGTTAATAGTGCAATACACTGGAATGCAAATTAATGGGATGCAGTGTTTGAACAAAGCACTTTTGAGTGTGTTAGAAAACAGGATGACAGTCAAAGCAGATGCAAGCTAAAATACCAATACAATCTATGTTCACAATTAATTACTGTAACTTCAGAGTTTTAGTATTCTATGACTCTATTATTGGGCGAATCTTACTGTCAAGATCATTTACAGGTCACATTTCACCCGAAATTTCATGAAAAATAGAAAATTATAAAAGCAAAATATTGTAGCATATCGATTATATTTTTGTGACACTATTCATCAGATTTTGGCACATTATTACTTCTAATATAGATGGAAAATGTGTGAATACCATAAAAGTAATATTAAATATTAAAAACGGTGAAATATTCCTAGATATGTTCTTGTGAGATTCACGTTTATTACTGATGTGATACTAAGGAAATAACTATAATTTTAAGTACGCATATTATCATTTAGAGCTATGTTATGCTACCACAACAAGTAAAAAAAAAAAAAAGGTTTTACTGATTCTATCATCTAACCACTTTTAACCATATAATTCACACATCACAGGCAAAATAGAGCAGAGTCAAGAAACAAAAGCACTAAGCATTCATAATAAAAGCAAGACAGAAGACACAATTAGCTTTCAGAAGCACATTTGACTCAATCAACACAGCTGATCGAGCTATTTTGGAGCCAGTGTAAAAGCAAGAGAGAAAGAGAAAGTCCAGGAAAGCCTAAAGAAGGCCAGACAACAGCAAATCGCTTGCAAAGATGGTGAAACGGCCCAGAATCTGGCTTAATCCACAGAGCAAAAGGCCCAAAACCAGCGTCACTGTTTATGTACTCCACAAAGAATGACGCTATGTGCCTCCAAACTGGCTAACTGAGTATTCTGTCCATATAAAGTCCGTTTATAGAGTCCAATAAGGGTTGATCTCCCCCTCCCAGTGCAAACTGAATCAATTTTACGTTAGTCCACATATGATAGTCTTTTCGTCTTTCAGAATTTTTTTTCACTGGACCGTTGTTTAACCATGATAAAGTCCATGGCACGGTCCGCTTTGGGCAGAAGGGACCGTCGGAGGTGACGGTCGGAGGCGGCTCCTCCCCGACCCCAACGCCGCTCTTCAAACGAGTTAATTTCCCTCTCTCTCTCTCCCTGTCTCTCTCTCATCTGTCCTTTTCTAGGGGAGGAGGTGGTGCCCGGCTCTCACAACCTGTTCAATGCAAAGATAGAAAGAGTCAGGGCAACACACCTCACACCACAGCCGAGGCCAAACCGCAGCACACCCGAACTAGCCGCAAAATATCTCCTAAAAGCATTCAAAGTACTTGCAACCTGACGAGCCACTTTCCAATTACCCAAAAACAGCTTTGCGTCAGCAACTGTTTGGCACTTCTATTATGTCAGTGTCAATTAAAAGTCTCTTAGTCACGCTTGCGTATATTTTAGCGAAAACATAACGAGGTTACGGCACTGAAAAGCATGACGAGGAGGTGTTAAAGGAAGGAAAAAGACAGGATAATTGATCTGGATCTGACGCTTACGTTAAAATAATCCTGTTCGAAGGAACCTCATACCGGAGGCCAAGTGGTGACAGTAAATCAGACAGCTCATTACTGCCAAACCAAGTGAGCAAATAATACATGTGGCAGCCAAATAGAGAAGGCCCTGTGGAGCTACTGCTGCCTCCCACTCACACATGCATGGCAGAGTCCTTATAACAAAGCCTGAACTTTAATCACGAGGCGAATATAACCCCCCACCTCCCCCCCTCGACAGATCAAACACGCTCTCGCACGCGCAGATGCTTCAGAGACAAGCGGCGCGCGGGCTTTACCCACCTCACTAGGTTTTCATTGTCGCCGGGGCCCTTGCAGGTGGTGCACTCGGTCCGCGTGTCATCAGCTTTGGGCTTTTTCTGCAGAGTCGACTGCCTCTGTCTGCGCTCCCGCGGCGAGGGTTCCTATGGAAACGCAAGCTATTAGAGGCGACCGCCGTGTGTGTTTGAATGAAGCTGGTGAGTGGAGAGGGCTGAGATTGCAGTGTAAACATACACAAGCTGTCTTCCTTCATCACGCTCTCTAAATATTAGAGGTAGATGAGGTAGATAGACAGTCTTAAAGGAGTGTGGGGTGAGGAACGGGAAAGCTCACCTCGATCTTCTCCTCCTCGCAGATGGATGTTCTCTTTCTCTTCTGGCCTCTGGTTCTCTGGTCGAAGGGAAAATGAGATTTGGTCACAATACAGAACGCTGAACTTTTCCAGACTGTTGTAATATCAGATTACTGCATTTAAGGTTATTAGAATGCACATGGGAATTAAATGTTAAGAATTCTTGTTGTAATTATTTCAAATGGATTTTCACTTAAAAACCCACATAAACAATCCACAAAAAGGCGAACTAATGAAAAATGATGCAAGTATTGAAGTACAAGGAAAGTGAAGAAAAAACTGCTTTAAGCTTCGGCTTCAGAATTGACCTTTCGCAAAAGCCACACCCCCCTTAGTTACTGTTGCTAGCCCGTCAAGCTTACCGACAACGACCATAGA
>JAUCMS010000038.1:477472-488126 GCA_032357445.1 Enteromius radiatus
GAGATTAATCAAGGTTGGAGCAAAACTTTGCAGGACACCGGACCTCCAGGACCAGGATTGAGAAGCCCTGATCTAGAACATAAGATCTATTTGAGATAAACTGATACATATTTAAATTATTTCATTTTGCTGGAGAAAGAAACCTTACCATTTAACAATAAGTTTTTAGTTTTTTTTTTTAAGAAAACGTAAAAAAAAAAAAATGGCACATTAAAACTTTTGTTGAAAAGGTTGGCAGGGCAAATTAAAAACTAAACTACGGAAGAAAATATCCTTAGTGCTAAGCTGCCTGATGTAGCAAGCATGCATGACACCATGTCAAAAAAAAGAAAAGAAATTTAGAGCACAGAATACTTTAATTGCTTAATTTTTCAGACAAAGCTAATAACAAGGCCATTTGATCAAATGGTAACATCACAAGTCAAAGATGGAAGCACTGGGCCAACAAAAGCATTTTAATGCTGTCCCCTTAATTTCCTCAGGTTGCCAAGACAATTACTGTGCTGATCGGGTTACCATGACGCCTATTACACTCCGCAAACGTGCTCCATGCCACCAATAAGGGCGGCAATCAGCTCCTTCTCAACACTGCAGAGATAACGTTCTCGCTCCTAATACAGCAAACCAGCCCCCAGGCATTGGAGAAATGGAGAGAGAGACAAGCAAATAAAAGTTCAGGTACTTTGCATACTCGCCACAAAAGACCCAAACAGCAAAATGTGCAGAGAATGCTTAAGAGTGGCTTTTTTCAACCAGCAGGCTAAAACTTCTAGGTTTGTGGTGATAAACACAGCACAACTTGGGAGCCATAGATACTAAAGCTGAGGGGGGAAATTAAGGTGTGCAATTTCATGAGGTAAAACATGTTTATGTTTGCCAGAATCATCCACGTCACAAGAGTAAAAACAGGTGCATGTGAAGAGCACACATCACCTCTCACCAGTGCGACCAAATAAGAGGCTTTCCTACCCTCATCTTGCGGTAATTTTGAACCATGTGGTAATGGGTGCCATTACGAAGCCCAGCCTGACGTTTATTTTCTTAAAGAAAGGTATTATGGGAACACCGCTGGCAACAGTTGGGTACGTATTACTCACTGGGCTTTGAACCATGGGGCTGGAGCTCGCAATGATCAGTTCGCTGGTTTAACGGACTTACTGCTGAACCGTCAAGCAAATCTCCGATGTTCCTTTTGAACTCAGATACAAAGCTGGACCTGCTAAGCCACAGGGTGCTAGCTAATATGAGCTAAGCTGGAAAAAAGTGATGACTATAGGAGAGCTTCATAATCCCTGAGGAGAAGATTATCCTTGTCAGAAATGACGAGCTTGGCAGTTAAAAAGCAACCTGGGGAAGGGTGGTGACAAAATCAAGAGGAACGCTTTTAAGATTTAATGGAGGAAGGTTCAAGATTGGCTTCAGAATGAGTTAACAGGCTAGGTTGGTGTGTGTATGTGTCGAGTTTAACTGCATTCAGACAATGAGGCAAATACTGCTGCTATTGTGTGTGTGTGTGTGTGTTCTTCAACAATCTATTTGTTACGTGTTCAACTTCACTCTTATGATGTGCAAACAATCACGGGTGTGCAATAATTTATCTGTATACTATCCAAACGACGGTGAGGAGGTGTATTTGCATCTTTAAGAGCCAAAGGGAACACAATAACATCATTTTAGCTCCAACTTCAAGCTAATTATTCCTTGAAGAGATTGTGATACAAAAAAATTCTTTTTTTTTTTTTACAAGCAAAACATGCAATTACAGTCATCTTCAAACACCTACAACAGCAATGAAGTATCCAAAGTGTTTAAACTCTGCAGGTATTTTATGTTTTTGAAATAAACTAAAATAAATATGCTAACTTAGGTTGCAGTCATCAAAAATACATTAAAGGTATTTTTATCTATTTTAAAGATCATTATTTGGTGTATTTCAAAAACATAATATTTGTTAAATACTGTACATTATTGTTACTCCTCTAAGACCCTCCTTCCAAAATGCACAGTCTGCTCTGATTGGCCAGCTGACACAGAGCACTGTGACTGGCAGAATACCACAAGCACGCTGCAGAAATGTACAAACCTCCAGATTCAGGCTGAACTGGTGAAATTGATATTAATGTTAACCTCATTGACAAACTCAATGCGAAAGTTAATCTTTTGATTGATGGTTGTTCAAGTCGATGCAATAGCACCAATTGCTGTAAAATTGTGATTTCACATTTTGATTCTCTTAAACTCACTATTTCCTCACTTTCTCTCTTCCTGAAACTCGTACGAATGGGTGTTTATGTGAAAGTTTAGTTTATGTGTCTTAGGTTTATCCAATAAAGCCATATTTGTAATTGAAAAGAGAAGCATCTTGTGTTTTGTGCTTACAAGTTAATGTCTTAAACTGTTGATCTAGCTACTGTGCTTATTAAGTGTTTACACTATAATCTGGATTTTAATATCCAGCACAGAGTTGATGTTATACGGCTCGCTCAGTGATTCACAGACCGACTCAATGATCAGTAAAACAGAGATTCTGTTCAAATTCCATATAGAATCTTAAATGATTCTGATTTGATACCTTGTTTGAGCTAATTTGCCTACAATATGAATGCCGCTGTAAAGAAGAACATTTTGTAACAATGCAAAACTAAATGTAATGATATAAAATTCCTCACTGTTACTTTTGATCAATGTAACACATTCCTGCTCAATAAATATCTGTTTAAAAAAAAAAAATAAGTAAATCTTACTGACCCCAAGCATTTAAACTGTAGCGTTTTCTTTCATGAAAAAATGTAAATGAGCTAAATAATGAGTGGTCTTAAATTTCAAACAAGGTAGGCCAACTCCCAGAAAACTATGATATACTTGTGGCTATAAGCAGTGTATTTTAGATTGCAAGACTCTGTTCAAAAAGTCAAGTCAATTTTTTTTCAGGGGTAATCAACAACTGCAACTTTTACTCTGTTTCGAAGCCAGAATATAATATAAGCTTTAATATGAAGTCCTTTGACTCTTTCTGTCTTTGTCAAATGATTAATGAGTAAACGTTCAGTGCAGCGATATATTTCAATTATATTCACTCCGTCTCTTCCCTAAATGCTAATATTTTTCATCCAGGATGAAGTCGATTTATTCAATAGCTCAAATATTAGCCAAGTCAGCATGCAAAGCTGAATCACTGAGAGGAACAACAGAACCCATTCAGGGGGGCAAAGAAATGAATGAATAGGGCCAATTAGAGCCCAAAGACCTGGCAGAAGAGAAAGTGAGAGGGGGGAGATTAGGTAAAAGCTACAAATGGCAGCTGCCTTGATGTAAATCAGCAAAACTGATTCACAGTTACTAAAAAAAAAAAAAAAACCTTCTGAAAACCAGCACTCTCTCTTTCACAAAACAATACAATCATTTTCATAACTAGCAATGCGTGGAATAAATAATTTCCTCATTAAGAGGCGAGTGAAAAGGAAAAAAAAAAAGAAAAATAATTCAAGGTTCTATCAAACCAGATAATATTTTAATTTAATTTACTTGTTTAATTCTGTGAAGCTGGTTTTGTACTGGGATGAAACCAATGCGATTCAGCTGTTATTCAGCAAGGCACCTTTTTTAAGAACAAAAGCTTGATTTTGCTTAATAAATCGGTTTTATTCAGCAGTGTTTGAAATGCTTTGTTCCAAGTGTCAATGAAAGTCAAAAGTGTTTTCACTACTCTGCCATACAGTTATTGAACAAACTTAACTACCGCACATCATAAAACTACATTTCAGGCTGTCATTCCTTTACAACATTTCACAATCAGATACTTTTTATTTAAACCAAACAGTTCAAACACCCCTTCTGAAGCAGCCCAGGGTTAAGGGCATTTCTAAAAGCACAACAGTAAAATGTTTAGGTCCACATTGTTTCAAAAGAGTTTAATTCAGGACATATCTTGAGCAACCAAGACTTTAAATCATATTATTTTTAGCCATTCAGATGTGAACATGATTCTGTGTTTTGGATATTAGTTCTCCTGCACCACCCAGTTAAACTGAGATGACACTCAGTTTTGACTATATTTTGTGACAATGAGACTCATTCCAAGAACAATGGAAACTTATTTTTAATTTAGAGGCAAGAACAAACAACAGAAGAAATTGAAATACTTTTTCACCACACTGTAGCTTAAGTACGGTGACCGGGAGGCGACGTCTTCAGTTCACTTAGTTTTGTCGTGGCCTCAAGATGCTATGGTGAGGGAACGACATCCATTTCTCATTGCATAAACAAACCTGCGTGACCATAGCAACCCGGGATTAACAAAGATGTTTGAAACATTTTTATTACATTAAACATTTAATTTACTATTTGTAAATTTTTCATTTTCTATTATATTAACTTGTTAGGGCTATATTTTTATATGCATTTCATATATCTATTTCCGGAGTATAGGTGTATACCTAATTAACGTTTTGTATAGCTATTGCTAGAATACTTTATGATTGTAGACTGTTTATGCCTGTGCATGATGATAAATAAGCGAGTTTGTATTTCCAAATAAAAATGCGTGAAGGACTCATTCAATATTCAAACATTTAAACGGCATTTTAAATTCCAGTCCCCATAATCAAAGCTTTATTAGGCTACATTGTATTACATATATTTGTATTATATATTGTTGAATATAATAAAGCCAGAACGTTAATGAAAAATTATCAAAATAAAAAGGGGGGAGGGGATTATTACAAAGACAATGAGTTAATGGACATTTAATATCAATGTAATATTTATTTATGATAAACTTAATATAAATGTTCTTTAGCCTACATTGCATGCAATATAACAATTTATATAATAAAACAATAAATAAAAAAATCTTTATTTATATAGCGCTTAAAATAAAAAAGAAAAAATATGATATACATTTTATAATCCATCTCTGATAATCCCGGGTTGCTTTGGTCATGCAGGTTTGTTTACGCAATAAATCCATGGCCACGAGAAAAATATGTCATTCCCTCAACATAGCATCTCGAGGCCATGACATAATAGAACGTTCCCACGAGTTAATATGTCGTGGCCACAACAAAACTAAGTGAACCGAAGACGTCCCCTCCCTAAATAAAGAGCCAGATTACTTAAACTGTTAAGACTGGCTATTAGAGGTCTGCGCGGGGTTGTTTTTAGTCCCGCTCCCGCAAGGTTTTATTCCGCACCTGACCACTCCCGCTGTATATTCAGTCGCTGCCCTTTGTGCGATCTGAGATATTATATATACACATCACTCAAAGGGTCATTCAGATATGCTGTTCCAAAAAAACATCGGGAACACTATATTGTTAGACTTGTACCAAATTACACCACGTTTTATTTGGAAATTTATTCCCGCGCCACAAGAAATCTGGTCGGGTCCCGCGACTGTACCGCTGGAGCAGACCTCTAATGGCTATTGTAATATCAGAATCAGGTAAGACTACTACAATCATGCACTAGGTTACATTTTTAATTATAAAAATTAAACATGGGTTTACTATAAATAAAAAAGCAATAGTTAAACTTAAGTAACCACACATTAACATGGTTTTTCTGTACTAGCCATTCAGCTTCACCATGGCATTTGTGATTATACTTATTGTAATCAATCCGAATGACTATACGTAATGCATGCATACAGAGCGCGTGATCTCTTTGACACCAAGATGTACAAAACAGACCCTCTCACCCCTGTAATAAACACGGAGATGTTAGTCCTGTCTGAAATGGTACATGAAAATCGTGGCTGCCCACACATCCTATAAACTAACCTATATATAAAGCATTTGAAATTGTAAGAATCGAATCTCACACGTAGTTTAGAAAACTAGTCCCGTCAGTTTGGTACCTTGTAAACCCACAGGCAGACCATCTGAGGCAGAGACTATGCCACAACCAAGCCTAGGGTCACATGCATCGCAGGATTATTGTGATAATACAATCCACCTTGAAGGCAAGCTGAAACTTAAGACAGGAAGCAAGGGAACAGCGCTTACGGTCTGAGGACTGAAAGATCAGATAGAGCAAGGGAGAAACATGTTTTTAACCTTGAGCAAAATACTTAACCTGAATTAATTTAGCAATTACCCATCTGTACAAAAGGATAATGTGAGTTTTTCTGCCAGGTGCACCAGTGTGAAAATACACATGCAAAGTGGTTTCAATACATCCTGCTACACTCCGCATAGCAAATACCTTCAAGCAAAACTGTTTAACTTCTGGTGAGAAACCTATTCATAAAACTGAGGCAGTTCAGCACACAAAGCCTTTCACTGTGTTCCCAAAACATAGACCTATCACAAAAACTGTCATAACACAACATGATATAAAAGAGAAAAACAAAGCCATTATTCCTGTAACGAAATACACAGCTGAAAGCACAAGACAGACTAGTCTCCAATCATTTGTTTCAGTCTGGTTTGCACTACACCAAGTTTTAAGAGTGTGTCCAACTGAAACATGATAATGGAAGCACTTCTATTACTCCAACCTCCAAAATATATTAGATCTACATCAAATGTACACAGTTACAAATAACACTAGGTTACACTAGGAATCATTCCTATTTTTTTTTTTTAAATATGTTAAAGAATGACTCAGGTTTTTGTTTTGTTTTTTTAGAGAGATAATCAAATGCACTAAAGTTACTAAAACTGAATATTAAAAATCAATTAAAGCTAGATAGTAACAAAAACGTATAAAATGCAAAAAGCACAGAAAAAACATAGATCATAAACTAAAATTAAAATTCAAAATGAATATATAAAAAAATACAAATCACAATATTAGTTAAATTTATAGCTGTATATAAATAAAAATAACAGTGATCAAAAATCAATAGATTACAAGTTGGACTAACTTATTAACAACAACAAAGTGAGACAAAGCAGAAGACAACATTAAAAAAATAAATAAATAAATAAATCTCGGAGGACTAAATTTGACCAAAAAAAAAAAAAAACATTTAAGCAAGTAACCAACTTAAAAGAATTGCACATGTTTGGGGAAATAATTAACTTTACGGTCCAGAACTCATTAGGGTCTTACTGAAATCAATACCAGCAGCATGGTAATTGGTGTTCCAATGAGTGCAAAGCCATTACTGAACGATGTGATGCTTTTTACTGGGGAACGGTTTAATAAACTCACTCCACTGAATGACAGTGGCGACCATTACAACACAGCCGGTAAAATTCCTCTTTTTGTTTTAATGAACTACTAAAGGACATAAAAACAACAAATAAGTCGGAGGCAGAAAACAAGGATTCATAATTAGCCTGAATAGCCATTGCAGACCAGATCAAGTATGGTGGGGAGCGCCTCTTTTAACACTTCTCGGGTAATGACGAGCGTGCAAATTGAGTGCGTTAAGAGTTAGATGCTAATCAAAAGCATTGTGCGAGCGCTAGTTTGAGCTCAGACGGGAAATGCGTGTCAACTTCCAAAAGGCCCCGGTCTTCCTTTCAGCTCTGATCGAAGATGAGTCTCCATCTCGCTTCTCTCTGATAGAGTCTTTCCCTTTAGAGTTTGAGCGAGGCCATATGTGAGGTCAGAGCCTCCACAGACTGCCGAGCTTCAGAGTCAAGCTGCGAGACACTTGCACGCATCTAAGGATGACAGCTTGTCTCTTATCTCTGGTGCTGCTCTTGTGGGCCCTTTGCTCCATTACTTTATCATTCCACTTTTCCTGGCTCCTTTCCAAGAACATTTCCAAATCTCGCTGCCTGGTGGAGTTATCCAAATACTGCAACGTTAAGCAAAACTGCCACTTGAACTTTCTCTCGGTAAATAGGCAGATTAGAATCTAAATCCTTTGTTTCATCAGCCACCCATGCACCCCGCCGTTTGAGATGTGACATCCCATTTTTTACTGCGCCAGGCTCCTGAAAAACAGACTCTTTTCAATGCTTTTCAAAAGATTTGCAGAAGCAGCCTGACCCAAAATAGCTCACATGAAGAAACAACAGCCAGTTGGCGGACTGGGACAGCAAACTACCTGCAGGTCTGTATCCGAAGAGCACTAGAGAACCCGCACCTTATTCAGTGGCACTCGTGTAAAGGTCACCTTTTCGAACTGGTGCACAAATATCAAGTGAGCATTTGTGACACGGTCAGCCATGAGGGCCGCCCCACCTCCTGGACCAATCATGCCCTCTCCCAGAGGGAATAGTGGTACCATGAGCAGCTGGTATTAGCAGTTGGCAAGCGATTGGTCCAGGTCAAGAATTTTGCTCTGAAACAGCTGTCCAACCCCTTGGAAGCCGCTGCCATTCTATGTCCTGATGTAATCTATAGGAAAATATCATTCAAGTGAATACTGGATCAGTTCAAATAAATGTAACTCTGTTATAGAGTTAGACTAGAGATGGTTATGCCAAAAAAAGATATTTCTTTCTTCTGTGGAACACATGAGATACATACAACGGTAGTCACTAGTCATTAAACGTTGCATTTGGTTTCCAACATCACACTGTCAGTTTTAGAGATTGACAACCACATTTTCTTCAAAGATGTGAGTCTGGAAATGTCTTGTCCACACAGCAGCTAACAGTTGCGTTTAGAATTCTGTCTGTATGAACGTGTAACAGGAGTCAAGCCCATATTCCTTACCAGTAACCATAGCTACAGTGACCAAAGTAATATCAAAGATGGCAACTGGGATGGCTGACTGGGTGTAAAACTTCCAGATAAGGGGGCAGTCGTGGCCTAATGGATAGGGAGTTGGACTTGTAACTCAAACATCATGGGTTTGAGTCCGAGGTCCGGCAGGGATTGTGGGTGGGGGGAGTGAATAACCAGCGCTCTCTCCACTTTCAATACCACGACTGAGGTGAGACCCTTGAGCAAGGCACCGTTCCCCCAACTGCTCCCCGGGCGCCGCAGCAATGGCTGCCCACTGCTCCGGGTGTGTCTTCACGGTGTGTGTATGGTTGTTCTCTTCTCACTAGTGTGTGTGCACTTGGATGGGTTAAATGCAGAACACAAATTCCTAGTATGGGAACAACACAGTGTCAGAATTATGAACAATTTTGGTTTTTGGTTGACCCATCCTATAAACTAACCTATATATAAAGCATTTGAATGACAGTATTGAATAAAACGCTCATTAATTACCAACTGCAGGATGTAAGAAAAAAAAAACGGCAATGCTTTTTTTACCTACTTTAATACACCTTCCAAGTATTAAAATCAATTTACATTAACAATCTTTAACAATATTTGAGCTAAAAAGAATGACTTGTCAGAGGCTGGGCTGTAAAAAGGGGGTTTAAAAATAATTAATAAATTAAATAAAGATTCATTTTCAACACAAATACCCTTGTTGAGGTGCAATTTTATTTTAGAAACACTCTTTGTTCACAAGTCTGTGCGGGAATTTGCCAATTTTGTTGTAAAATGTTATACAACTTGAAGCAGTTGCTTGTAATTAACATACATAAATATAATAATAATAAAAAAGGTTGTATCACTATACTAAATATTTCTTATTAAATACTATTAGAAAATTATTTGAATTGATACTAAATTACTTAAAGCAGCTAAAATGTGATATATGTTGTTACAATTAAATCACTGCTACCATGATGTGAAGTATTAATCATAACACTTTTAAAAGCACTCAATTATTCCCACAGCAGGACTGAGAAAGCAAGAAGAAGAGAGTGAGAGGAGGAGGACTCAAACAGCTCATGAAGCAACAGAACAGCAGAACAGATTCTGCACTCCTCTAAAGGCCTCACTGCATTTTATACTTTCTATTTCACTCCTGAAGAGGAAAGCGAGAGTCGTTGCGTGTCTATGAATCTGAGAAGTGTGGGGCTCTGAGAGCTGACACTGCAACACTGCTCTTGGCACAGTAAAGCACTCCTGGATGCTTCAAGGTTGCCCTCTGATTCAGTGGCGCTAGGTTATGAAGTAGCTTGTTTCAGTGAGCTGACACTAAAGGGGAAGGAGTGAGTGCATGCATGCATGTGTGCGTGTGCTTGGAATGGATCCTTCACTGCTGTTTTATGTGTGTGTCATCTAACCAGGATGGCAGAGCCAGTGACAGATTTAACCATTTTCTAACTCAGACATGCTATCAGTTTGAAAGTGCAGCTTATTTGACTTAGATAACACCACTGACAGCTTCAGACTAAAAATGACCGAACGGCTCTTAGAATTAAATCTTTGTTGAAAAATTACAAAATTGGTTGATACAAAGTCCTGTAGAAATGCCATTGCTCACGCCACCTCATGTGTGCTGAATCTTTATGGTTCAAAAAAAATATTTCCCTTTGAATTTGAGGTTAGTATTCAAATGTATAGATTATTCTTCATCAGATTCAGCCTTCTGGGATCCACCGGTACATTCTGTAAGAACTAGGGGGTATAACATATGCTGTAGCATGAAGTACAGTACTATTACAATACATATCCATGATTTAGTATACTCATCCCAATATGTTTTGTTTTCAACCTCTAATTAACTAATGCGTCCTCACCAGATGATATCTAATAAGCAAGCAGGTAAATAAGTAGTCATTTAATACAGTCCCTGACAAAAGTCTTGTCGCTTGTGTACAAACTGACCTCAAGTGCCGCTGAAATATATTTCTAATCAAGATTTTTTTACAAGAAATGGCTCATTTTATTCCCAACAGCT
>JAUCMS010000038.1:501728-515986 GCA_032357445.1 Enteromius radiatus
TCTGAAGGAAAACGCACCCTTGATCAACCGAAATGCGTTTATGTTCGCGTGAATCATTCATGATCCAGCCTCACCTATAGAAGCAGTGAGTATAAGTCTTTTAATGAATCTTTGCCAGTCGCCTTTCCTAATAATGTGCTAATTAGCAAGTTTCACTATGAATATGGCTAAAAAAAGATCCTACCACTGTGCCTCGGAAAAAGGGGCGGAGTCAGCGGAGCTCGTGAAGATTTAAAGGGGAAGTACACAGAACGGAGTGATTTCAAAAGAGCTGTTTTTGACAGGGTAAAATGAGCGTTTTAAAAACTATATTTGAGAAATTTTAAAATAAACTATATTACAAACGTTCCATTAAGACCCTAAAGACTCATATTATAAGCTAGTGGAAAATTGGCTTTGTATGACCTTTATGTAAAATTAGGTCTAACTTCTAAATATCTAGAGACAGTTTTTCTATTCCATTTTTGTTATGCTCTGTATCTCATATTCTCAAATGCAAAAACATGTTGTGTTTGAACAGCCCCTAAAAGTGGTCCAAATGAATATTTGCTTTATGTGAAAAACAATATGAAAACTGAATCATTATTCACTAAAAATATTGATACCCAATAGCATTTCTAGACACATTCCTGAGAATTCATATAGTAATTCAAGTATTTCTGCTTTGTGAACAATTTCTTCTTTGGGATGATACCTTTTCAATGGATTCTGATCATAAAACATGTCTGAATGAACAGGTTCTTAGATTCAACTGTTCTGGACTCACTGACATGATTTGGTCACAACCAGTACGTGAGTGAGAATTTATCACATTGTGTTCCACAGAGGAAAGACTGGAAGATGAGGGTGAGTAAATGATTTGGTTATTTTTAGGTGAACTACCCCTTAACATGGGGTAACATGTTTGTGAGTCGGTGGTGAGTTCACTAGCTTTTATGTGTTATACTGTATATGATGTTATGCACATGTGTAGGTGATATGTTTAATGGCTGTGCATGTTTGGCTCCTATGAGCAGGTGCAAGTCTGTTTATCAGTTTGAGATTATCTATGTTGGCGCAGTAAATTACTCCACTCGTGTCCATGTGTAAGCGCATATATGTGACCTAGTGGACATTGTCTTCCTGGTAAATCTGGTCCCTCCTGCAGGCCTGTTTGTGAGCATGGGCTTATCAGCGTCGACCAGAGTCTCCCACATTCCCAGCCACCTCCTTTGCCTGAGAGGAAAATAAATTGCACCCATGCAGTTAATAAGAATGAGAAATATTGAGTGAGACTCACACAACCATTACAAAGAAGGAGAGAGGGAGAGAGAGAGAGAGAGATTTTGAAAGGTCTGAGATAAACTTAAGTGTCACAAACAATGTTTTTGGTCCATGAAACGAAACATCTCCCCATGCCTTCATTTTCTTCTATGGTTGGTCATAATGAACAACTAGATGCAGTTTCTTTGGCACCACCAAACTACACACACACATACGCTAACCTAGCTCCCCCTCCACCTACCAAAACAAACACTTATTTCCATCACATTACGCCGGAAGTGTCACGGGCGCATATTGAATTCCCTTCACCGGTGTGACTGTGTCTATGACAGGTAATTACATATTGAATGCTCTTTTTGTTCATTCGTTTCCTGGAGAGGGAAATCCATCTCTTGCATGGTGAGATTGTGTCAAGAAATTTCATTTTTTATTTTCAGGTTCAAACGTTACATGTGCTATCAGAGCCAAGTAGAGCTGGAACCACTATTCACTGATCTATCGTGAAATTGCATTAAATTACCATAGTTATTTTATTTACGATTTCAACATTATGCATAGTGCAAAATGCACTAAAATGAGCCATAAACAGCCATAGCACAAATGTTGAAATTCAGATTAGTCCGCTTTGTTTGTTTGTTTTGATGTATGTGTCTGGGTATTTGTATTTATGTTCGGTTATAAATATGTATATCCCCATTATTCCCCAAAGTATACTACTAGTACAACTTTACCTGGAAGCACTAAATAATGTTAAAGTTTTAGGTTTCTGGCATTGATTCTACACACAATAATGAAGTATGAAATAATGAAATAAGATTTCTCACAATTCTCACAATTAACTTAAATGATGTGCTTTAGAAATCAGATTTTAAATAAATAGTATATATGTACTGTATGTATTTGTGTTGCACCTGCATGCATCTAAATATCTGAGTGTGTGCTGTACTTCTGCCAGAGGATTCAGCAGAACGATGCATTGCTTCAGTGTGTTGGATTAAGGTTGGTTCTGCTTCCGTTTGGCTGGTGTGTGACAGCCCAGCAGGCACACACTGCATTCCCCTTACAGAAGACACTGCAGACTGTCTGTCTGCTGGAGAGCTAACGTGTGTGTCTTCAGTTGGATGCATGAAGTCCTTTATGTTGTTAGCATGCATTACTTACAGCACTGAACAATAATCTTCATCATTTGATAAATTATTTGCAATGACTACTTTTTTAGCGGATGAATGGATGGATATTTGACAAAATGTATTTTATGGTGTCCTTGTCACACATTACATGTACAGTATCATAGTAATAATGTATTAGGCACAATGCAACTAACCCTAAACCACATCCCTAATTTTAACCATAACAGTACATCAAGTTAATATTACTCAGTACTTAAATGTTTGTAATTATACTGTAACACTGTAAAAACAAATAATTAAGGTGTCCAATGTAATTACAAGTACTGAGTGAAATCAATTATCAACATTATTATTATTATACACTTCTAAAAATTAAGGTGCTTCACAATGCCATAGAATATGTATATATATGTATATATATATATATATATATATATATACTGTGTATATAGTATATATAATAACATAATCAAAATAACCCAAGTGCAAAAAGAGATTTAATAGAGACTTGTCTGTTTTTGCAAATAAACTCTTCATATAAAAAATCTTCATTATTAGAGTTACAAATAGAATTAGACAGGTTTATTTTAATTCAGTGTTAGATTTTGTTTTTTCTTTTTTTTTCTGTCACACCATAGGACACATGGATATGTCATATATATACTGTACAAATGTGGTTATATATTTATACAAAAGTGGTGTTTTAGTATTTTTTTCAATAATTCTTCATTTAAAACATTTTGCTTAATGTAGAAATGAAAATCCCAGATTTTCAATATGGCTGTAATTTATAGGCTTACACACAATGTTGTTGCAACATTCATCATTTATTATACTACACTGTTATAATAAATTCAGAGCACATGTTCTCCTGCAGTTTTCCTCAAAACCTGATTCATTTACACATGCCAGTCCATTACGTACCTGTTTCACTCCAATACATTTCATACGCCCCACATTTGATCTATACTTCACAGGGAAAAATATACACAAACGATCACTCACATCATTCGAATTGCCCTGCATCCATCACAGGCCCCCAGATCGCTGTTTGGCTCAAAGTGTGCTGTGAAATACTCATATTCATTTCCTCCTGATTATGTCAAGCTGATGGCAGTGATTACACACACATACACACACACACACGCTAGGGCTGCTCATTGCATAGAACATCATAAACAATTTACACGTCATTAGCTTTGTTTTGATCATATTTGTTTGACAAAGTGTCTAGCTGCGTGGCAGGCAGGCCTGTTATTTGCCATATCAAGAGGAAGAGCACAGGGAAAACAGCCTGTTGGGGTACGAGGCATTAGTTTGTGTGATTAATTAGCATGCATCTGTCTGCTTAAAATTCATATGGGCTCTGCGCGCTCTGAGTGGCGTTTACATTTTTAGAAGGAGTCTGTGTGTTTGTGTTAGTGTCTCTCATGTCAAATGTCAAATGCAAGAAGTATTAAACCATGTTCATTTTGTTTATACATGTTTTTCATTGTGTGTGGCTATTATGTGCATACTGTGTTCAAAGGAAGTGAAAATGTTGCCAGTTCCATGACAAATATGAGGGTTAAAAATTGCCTGCAGAGGGCACTGTACATTAGAGCAAAGAAATGGAGACTGCTGCCATCAAAACTCAAATAGAAATCAAAACTCGGAAGAATAGTTAAAGCTCTGATATATAACTGTAGCTCTTTTAACCAAATCTAACACTAAAAATGTGAATGTATCAAACATTACTTAAATTAAAGGTCATGTATGTCGTTTTGTCAGTGCTGAATATTTTCTTTTCCTAGTTTACAAAGACAAATAAGCCAAATTAGTATATTGTGTTTTTTCCCCAATGGGAAAAGGTTTAGCCCAGCTAACCCCTTCTGATTGAATACAGTAGCAACACTATTCAAATGCATGCAGCTGTTGTTGAGATCATTTGGACTGCTAAAAGATTTGGGCACCAAACACTGAGGGACCATCAAAATCATCTTATTAGGCACATTTCTGTACTAGTTTACACTATTTTAAAAACCATGTGAGGGTAATGCCCTAAGAGCACCCGCATGATTTCTTCTTTTACTTCTTCAAACCCTCTTAAATAAAAATAGTTAGACATCTTTGCACTCAGAAGTTGCTTCTCTGTGTAGTGGAAGGTGCTATGCATGCTAATGGTTTTTGATTGTTTGGTTTTTGGGATACAGATATATTATAAACAATATTCTTGCGTTAAAAATAGCTAGGTGCTATACAATTAAAATTTTTTTTTTTTAAGTTTTTACTTTTTTTTTTTATCTATGTGCACCCATATAGAAATTTATTATTTTGTAAAAATGACTAAAATTGATGATAACGAAAACAATTAAAATTTGTTTTAGCTAATTGCAAAAAACAAACAAACAAACAAACAAAAAAAACCTGAAATAAAATCTATATAAAATATTTAAAAAAATTGACCAGCTTATCAACAAGCCCTCCACCTTCCCCAGCTCCACCTGTATAGATCAGCTATGGGGTTTTTTATATAGCAGCAATAATATACAACAACAGCAATAAAAACAACTGTAGCAGCATCGCAAATCTATTCTGCTAACACCAAATCCATTAACATACTGTACCATACCATACCATGCTAAAATCTTCAGAGAGTTGTCATGATAAATATATGGGTAGGTGATAATTAAAAATTGGACTGTGTCTTATGGTGTGACAGTAAAACTGTAGGGGGGAAAAAACGTAACATACAAATAACATCAGAAAAATGTATCTTCATTCTTCAAGTTACAAATTGCAAGAGAGAGGTTTATCTACAAGCTTAGTGTTTTTGCTGTCACACCATAAAACACACTGATACATCAACCATACATATATGTACTATTTACTATAACAAAACCATTCAAATGTATTTCTGTTAATTGCAACAAATCCGAAATAACATAAAACACAAAATCTAAACAGTTTATGGTGCATCGTATAGGACCAGCTTAAAGGTATAGTTCACCCAAAAATTTTATTTATTTATTTATTTATTTTTTTAAAGGCTGTTTAGGTCAGTATTCCATAGTAGGAAAAATAAATACTACGGAAGTCATTAGTGATCCAAAACAGCCTGGTTACAAACCTTTTTCCAAAATATCTTACAGAACAAATAATTCATACAATTTAAAAAACTACTTGAGGATAGAATTTTCATTTTTAGATGAACTATTCCTTTAACACAGCAAGACTGGCTCATCCAACAGATGGGAAAGTAACTGGGAAACCTGTTTGTTAACAGTTGTTGTTTTCTTAATTCTACTGCAGAACAATATTAAACAACTTTACTATCAAGGGAATAAGAAGACATCTTCCATTATAAAAAAGCATGGTATGCCAGCATCTGGTATGAAAATAAAAATGCTAGTTATACCTTGAAAAGGCAAAACAGAAGTTTGCAGGGAAGCTGGGTAAATACAGATCTTGGTGGTAAACCTTTCTGAAGCCTGTACTTAAGCTATTCTGCTGGCATCCACCACCCCAATCAGGTAGCTGGCAGTGAGCTTAAAGCTGCACATTGTCAGAGTGAAGGCGGTTTGGGAATCTTTGTGCTGTGTTTGTGTTGACAGCGGGTCTCCAAGTGACTGTTCCCGGAGTGTGAATCCCCAGGCTGGCACTGACACAAAGCTAGTCCTGGATGAAAGGCTGAGGTTGCATTCTGGACCTGGCATTCCAGCCAAACAACCCCCAATACAGACTCGCCATTATTAAAAAAGAAAATAGTATTATGGGTGGTATCATGTGTCTTGATGTCATATGTACGTCATTTGTCTGTTTAATGTACTGTATGCGTTTTAATGCATATTTGTCATCTGTAATACATCACTTCTGCAACATTTATGATAAATACGTTACATGACATCAGCATAAATACTTATGATAGTTTGGGGCAAATAATGTACATTAAAGTAACTTGATATCAACGTTAAAAACCAGCAATAATAATTTCCATTTTGATTACATAATAATTGCAATATATACAGTATATGTCAAAGTTGAGCAATCTTTGTGCAATCCCTCAGGATAGCTGCTAATGGTGGATATTTTGATGAATTGAAAATTTAAGTATTTTGTATGGACTGTTTATCTAATAAAATATGTTTTCGTAGTTTGTGCTGTACCTTATCAGTGCAAAATTATCACAAAACCCTATTTTTCTAGGGTTTCAAGACTTTTGGAAGGTAGTGTGTGTGTGTATATATATATATGTGGGTGAGTGAGATACTTGCAATCTGTAAACATTAAAATACATGCCCCAATATCCACAAGTGTTGAAAAAATCTTACATTAAATGATTACAAGAGCTTTATAACTTAAATAACACGCATTTTATCAAAATATAATTAACATGATTTTACAAAATTATAAGTTTCACATTTGTAACCTTTTTTTAAAAGAAAATTTGGGACTAAAGTCTAAATTCGGTTTTGCGGTAATCAACGTTGTGCCACAAATGCTGTCAATTGAGCTTAACTTGTATTGAATGTTTAATTTGATTCCATAATGTATGACCCTAAAGGCATTAACAGACCTACAACAACCAACAGCCCATCACACACATGCTGCAAGCTTTACAGAATGAGGAAATGTCCTGTAAATGGTTGACATGCTAGGCTGCTTTAGCCGTCTAGCCGATTATCAGAGGTGATTTAGCAGCCCCTGTTCCTCTGCTGGCAAGGTGTGATCCTGGAATGAAATTCAAGGCATGGCAGCTATCACGCCGCTATCAGCGAACACCCCGGATCGGTGGTGGTGGGGGAGTCTGGGTGGCCTGGGGGGCGCTCAAGAGTGAAATTTTAGCCATCGACAAACACACGCCACCCGCGAGTAAATTAGCGGGGCAGGAGGGGAAATGACCTCGAGTGTTCGAGATGTCCGGCTGACGTGGAAGGAAACATCAGGGAGGAAAAACCTCGGAGGCCATATAAGCATTTTGCTCCGATTTATCTCCCACCCACCCTCGCTCCCTCCAAACTTGCCTTCAAAATGCCTGCAGGTAGAGAAGCGATTTCCAAATTGTATTTGAATAATTCCCCCTTCTAAAAAAGTCCCAGGAATATTAAACTAAAATCAGCAGAGATCAGAGAAAAGGGATTATGGCTGAGTAGTAATCAGAGCGTCTCTCTGCTGTGAGTTTTTTCCCTCTGTGCGTGAACTGAATCTGAATTGACACTGTATGGAAGATTTACATGTGGCTCATGTGGCTATTGTGTGATAGTGACAAGGGCAGATTTGGAAAGAAGGAAAAAAAAACACCTAGAAAGAAATTAAGCAAGAAATTAACAAACACCGATCCAATTAAACTGTCGTTGCAATACAGCCATTTAATGCAATGAATTGTTTTAAAGGAGACATATTATGCTAGCCTGGCTTCCGCGACTATAAAGCTCATAGGAGCTTAGTCTGGCCAAGCTGCCTTACAGGCTTAACCTGCGTGCATCAAATGCCTCTGTATATTACTGGACGAATCTACAACCAATCAGAACACTCATTCCGATGACGTATGCGTAGCGACGGAACCTGAAGACACCGTAACCAATTGTAGCTAGCTTCATTAAAGCAGTAGGAAAATGTCTTTACTTACTTTAATTACTTCTGCTCCGTTTTCAAAAAAAACCTGTCATGAAAATTTCTCAAAACAGTTTGTTGCTGCTCGGTAAACGCCAGCTTTGAAAGCCGTTATGGTTTCCGATCGCAGAACTACTACCTCATCGCGTTACACCCGCCTCTGTCGTGCTGGGGGGGAGGGGGTGCTTGTTTCTCATTGGTTCCCATTTTTTGGGGAACAGAAATGCTCTTTCGGCAGCTTGGCCAGACTGGCTTTGCTCGCGAAATTGAATGTAGCGTCACAGGAAGTATGGGTGGGCCCAGGCTAATATGCCACTTTTTACAAAATAATGTGTCTGTGAAGTCTCAGCTCAAAATACCCTATTACATCATTTTGAAAATGTCTAGTTTGAGTGGAAGCAGAAACGCTCTGATTTTCGTGCCTGTTTCTTTAATTGCAAATGAGCTTTTACGCCCCATCCCCTTTTCCAGAAAAGAGCTGCGCATTCCAGCTTGTATAACTGCTTAAAACTTCTATTTTGTTCTGACTATAATGTTTATCGAGCTGAGATCATATTTGTTTAAACATCTGATGTATGGGTTTCTGAGTGGATGCATCCAAAGCACACGGAAAAAAGAGTTTGTCACAGCACGTGAGTACTAAACTAAGTTCTCATTCATATACAAGTTCAGATTAAAAACACACAAGTTACAAACGTTACTCTTTTTCACGTTTCCTTGGTTGGTAGATGCACTGGGGACTTGATTATAGCATCTGAAACCTGTAAAAGTCAGATTTTTATGATATAGTATGTCACCTTTGAAATAATGTCTGAAGTTAAGCAAGCAACATGTAAGCAGCCATACATTCAAAAATGGCTAGATGGTGTGCAATGGAAAATGTCACAAGGCACCGGAAAACAGGGAGATGCAACTAACTGTATGTTTATTGTATTTATTTAACAAATTTTAATTTTTTTTTATAAAAACAAAAACCTTATTTTTTAGTGTCATTTAATGATTTACTCAATTGATACAGTAATATGCAATAAATTGTTATAATTGCAGGCTCTTAGAAAGTGCATATATATAATTTACAATATAATAAAAAATTATTTGAATTGAATTTTATAAATATTATATGATTATGGCTTCGAGAGACCTGGACAAATGATTAAAACATTCTGTGAAGCATTTCCATATTAAATAAGTCAAACAGAATTAATATATAGCTAGATAGATATATAAAATACTATCACCACAGCATAAGGGTTGCACATATAACTTGTCGTACACTTGTACACACACCACACCACAGTGTGTTCCCTTTGAACATCTCAATAAGTCTTATATAGTTGCTGAGCAGTGAAAGGCTCGCTATGCTGCTGAAAATTATTCAGAACTGAATTCATCTCGAAAAGCCAGATTGATCTATCAGAGCTGCACTGTTGACACGCTCTACACCGTGGCCTGTGCTTAAGATGCTAAACGCTTGCTCTCGGGGTGAGCATTTGTGCTGAAATAAGCAGCGCACCCTCCATCAGTATGAAGGAGTCTTTCTCCACCGTGCGCCCAAGTCATCCATAACAGGACAACCTCGGCAGCCGACCCAGGCAAGCAACCCTGGGAAAAGTTGAGCTAAAACAGTGTGTCTCTTTGAGCGATGGATAATGCATTCATTCAATCACAGGCTTGTCAGAGGAGCATCCCTCCCTAGATAAGAGTATGTTTGATTTCTTAAAGCCCGAGCACTGATTGGATAGGGGAATTGTTGTCTGTTGTGGGGGGATGCAAATGAGTATTTTACAATCTTCTCCATTGCTTCCTATTAATTTGTTTTGATTTTTCGTGTATTCCTCAGGGCCTGTAGCTCATTAGCAGTGATTAATCGGCGAGCGCCGCTGCTTTGGTGCCTCCATTTGCTGAGCCTCCATTTTGAGCCGGACCCCGTTCCAGAGTCTGACTCCACCAGCAATATGTTCAAAGTTAATTCAGCCTTCATCTTAAACGGAAAGCTCAAGGCATTGACCTGCATTATAACTTTTCTGAAAGGAATTAACAATGCTCAATAGGCTACTATGTTGAGAAACATTCATATTAAAGGAAACATGCTACATTATTGTGACTCCTTAAAAAAACAGTAGCATGTGTACGCATGGCCTTTCTTTCTGACATTTTCAGTCAAAGCTGAGAATTTTCTTTTTTTATCTTGAGTTAATGGGATTTTCTTTAATTGAAACCTTTTTACGTTTTCAATAAAGGGACAGTTGTCTCTTTAAGATTTGTAATGCTTTTGAAAGAAGGCTAGAATTTATTTGGTCAAAAATACAGGAAAAGGATTAATATTGTGAAATTTAGATTTAGATTTTACTATAATGTAAAAATGTAATTATTCCTATTCCTATATAATTATATAATTTGGATTAATATTGTGAAATATTATTACAATTATTTTACTATAATGTAAAAATATAATTATTCCTATTCCTATATAATTATATAATTTGCTGCTCAAAAAACATTTTTTTATTATTAAAAATGGCTTAATATTTTTATGGAAATACATAAAAAAAGTCATTAAAATGGTTATTTGGTAAATTAAAAGGTAAAAAGAACAGCATTTACTTTAAATTTAAATATTTCATATATATTTCATTTGCATTTTCAAATATTTCAATTTAACATTAATTATTATTAATAATAACAAAATCTTTCCTGTTTTTTTAAACTGTAAACAGATTTATTTTATCAAAGTCTTCCTCCATTTGCCAAACCCTGCCAGGAAAGGATGCCATAGTAACAAAGTAGGTTGGAACTTATCACAACACTGCAATATCTCCAAAGTGCTCTCTGCTTATGACAGATTCAGCCTTTCAAATCTGAAACATGCGGCTCTGTCCTCTTCAAAATCCACCTCAGTCCTGTGAAGCACAGCCACCGCTGCCTGTCTGCAACCACACACACACACACACACACTGAGAGAGAGAGAGAGAGAATGCTGAAGTGAAATAGAGGGAGGAGGAAAGTAAGGAGGAGAAGCAGGCGATTTTATTTGCTCTTTGGAGCAAACATGCACACCGCTTTATGATGAGAGTTAAATCGAGGAGGTTAATTGAAAAATGAGATAAACAAAGCCCCTGAAACGGTGCAGAGGAGATTGTGCCTGGCAGCTCAGATGGGCCACCCCTATTTTACCAGTGATGCTACTCCAGACTGCACCAGCCTGATAAAACCACACAGTTAATTGTCTTGCTGTTTCTTCAACTTAATTTTTCTCCAATTAGGAAAAAAAGGCAAGGAACTGTCTGGTATAGTCATTAGTATGCATGTACTTATATAGAGAATATGCAGTGGAGAGCTTTCATAGAACTGGTAGCAGGTGATGAATGCCATCTGCTTCTCTGCGACTGCTAATGTCATTTCTTACTGTTCCTTGAAATGTGCCAGATGATTTCTGCATGACAAAATCTAGGACATAGTGTCAAAGTTGAAACATATGCAACAAGTTTACCAATAACTTTTATACAAATCTTACTTTATATGTCTAAACATATTTTTCTTAAATACATACGGTACAAAAAATACAGTCTAAAATTCAGACACACAAAAATCTGGCACATTATTATTATTATTATTATTACATTGGAATGTAATACTACTACTACTAATTTAAACGTGTTTTATCATGTGACTGGCCACACGAACACCTGTAAACCACAACATACAGAAATAGAGGTACAAAAGCTTTCACTGGAATGGTACCTTTTTTTAAAGGCACACTTTTGTACTTACTAGGTTTAAAGTATACTTTAAGCACTAACATGTACCTTTAAAGTACCAAAACGGACTCTTTAGGTACAAACATTTTGAAAAGGTGCAGTGCCAGAACAAGATATATGCACTTTTATAATAACCTTTGTCTATTTTTGTAGCTGACACCTACTATTGTATGGAAAAAGAGTAGCTGGGACACTGTGCTAAATATATCTTTGTGTTCTACAGCTAAAGAAAAAAAATAAAAATTTTGTCATCATTTGCTCACCCTAATGTAAGGAACGTCATGAGAGTGAGTAAATGATGACAGTATGAATTCATGAACCTGGGTTCCACTGCGCTTGCTTTAGTGGCAGCATGCCATGACTGCGCAGAGATTGTATGCTCAGCTCATTTTCTGGACAATAATGTATACCTAAAATGAAATGAGGTGTGTCCTGCATGGCCTTTTCGAATCCTTAAAAGATTTGCTCTCAAAACAAAGCACATCTACTGTCACTGAGCACCCCTCCTTATTTTGGGGTGGGGTGGGAGTCGGTGGGATCCAGGGATAGTGAGCTTGGTATTTTAGTGTTAACTAATTAACATCCATCTTTCATGCTGTCTGGTTGAATGCGCTATGGGGGAGGAGAGAGAGGGAGCTAAATGCCATGACTTGTGCATGAATTTCAATTAGTCCAATCAGCCGTGATTTTCTTGCCGCTGTCAATAATATGTTGAATTGTGGGCTTATCTGTGTTTGCCATGCTGTTTGTGATTTTCTTTCCGATACCCAAAGGAGTGAACTGTGCTCTATCCTTGCAGCGTAAACTGAGGAGTCAGCAGGAATATGCTGTGTATTCTGGGTGACTTCTTACACACCATTTTAAAGTGGCTTATATGGTGTTGGAATTATCATTTGAAATTCAATATTGCCACTTAACTCTTCGGGAGTCTGTTGGGGAAGTGACTTATTGTGCAAAAAGGTGTGCGTTATGACAACATAGGGAATTATATTTGTCTTTTTGAGGCTAAACGTAGCTGTTTTTCCTCACAAACTCATGAAAACAGCAGGTCTATATTTAGCTAGCTAATAGCGGATGAAAAAAGTTCAGCACGGTAGCAAAGTCCTGAAAGTCCCGGTTCTCTCTCCAAACCTCCCCAGATTTAAAAGGACGCGTCATCTTCCTGTCTTTCTACAAATGCTCGAACATCAGAGGAACGTACAGTGAGCAATAAAAGAGGCTTTAGCATTCTCAAGCTCTTCCACTTAAAATAAAAATAACATCTTAATTTGAGATTCTGCAGCGCTACTTTGAAATCTCCTGCCTCACGGACACTGAGGAATGATTAGCATATGTTAGCATACGGGCTTGAAGCGACTAAGCAAGATATACATATATAAAGAAGCAGTTATTAGCGAATGAAAGCACAGTCTGATACATGCTCTGCTGTTCACTTCTTCATACTAGATGGACACAAACATGTCAGTGCAACTGGTACATGCAGTCATTTGCAGGTAACCACAACAAACTCTAAAGTCACATTGATGAAAAAACATATGCACGTGAATGTGAAGACAAATAGGAATCATTTATAGTTATGTAAAAATGTACATACAGTAAAAACAGTATTACAGTTTGAAATAACTTTTCGGTTTCAATTGATTTATTTTAAAATGTAATTTATTGCTGTAAGGTTATAACGGCACAATGCATTTTCAGCAGTCATTACTCCAGGTTTCAGTATCACACAATTCTTCAGAAATCATTTTACACTGTAATAAATAAATAAATCTATTCCAGTCTTTCTATTTTTTACTATTCATTTAAATTTTTAATTTAATGTGATACTTTCCATTTTAGTGAAATTTACAAGTAATCTCTTGCTAGCACATTTGATGATGAAAAAAAATCTTATCATCAGTGCTGCAAACATATTTATTATTATTATTATTATTATTTATTATTTATTTATTTATTTTTCTGTTTCAGCAGACACACAACATCATAAAACATTGGTATTTGGTTCAATTTTTGTTGCAACTTTGGGTGAATGTCAATTTAACATCAAATGTCAATATTAATTTGATGTCCAGTATCAACATCTTTGATATTTGTTGGTTTTAGGTTGTGTAAGCAAAATGCAACATTAATTCAGCATTAAATTTCCCTCAAATACTGATGTCTAGCTTATGTTCATTCTCAACCAAAATGCAACATCTCTTCAACGTCCTGTACAATGTCAACCTTCTGTTATATTGATATCCTGTGCCTGCACACAATATATATCAAAAAAAGATGTTACATTTATGTATTGCATATTTTTATTTGTAAAATAAATTATATGAATATTAATAAATACATGTAAATATTTTCTATATATATATATATATATATATATATGTATATAGTGTATGAATGTGTATTTATATTAGTGCTGGGCAATGATTAATCGCGATTAATAAAATAAAAGTTTTTCTTTACATAATATATTTGTATATACTGTGTATATTTATTAAGTATATATAAATACAAACAC
>JAUCMS010000038.1:566589-583318 GCA_032357445.1 Enteromius radiatus
CCGCTACCTCCGCCTTTGTGCAAGGAGGAACAGGAGGAGCACTGCCAGAGCCCTGCAAAATGACCTCCAGCAGGCCAAAAAATGTGCATGTGTCTGCTCAAACGGTCAGAAACAGATAATAGTACTATACCAGCGCTAGTACTTCAGTTGTGAAATGGAAAAACTGGTTCTTGTTCATATTGCAGTGCGAAATAGTGAAGCAGAGCTGCAATTTACAAGCAAAAAATGAAAAAGGTAATGGCACAGGCAAGATATTTGACAGTCTGGCGGGTGTGATGTCATCTCCATTGTGATCCAGCCTCCTCCCTTCCAGCTCCTGTGCAGTTTTAAAAATATCTCTCTGTTGGGCCATTGAGAATTTTTCACTTCTCATTGGGGCAGGACAGTAAACACCTCCCTCCATCTGTTCAATTATAAGAGAGATTTAACAGATTATGATTGCATTAACTGTGCTTATCGATTTCCAACATTTGCCACACTCCAAGGAGTCATGTGGCAAGCCCATGGCCAAATGTGAGTCAGAAATATGTCAAATACGAAAAAATAGGATTTTAACACCAATACCTGACGACACCAGTATGATGCTTTATAAAGAAACACTATCATTCATTCCATTTTAAGTGAAAATTTACAATTATAAGAAATGTTGGAACAGAACTGTTGGAATCTTTAAAGGGATGCAGAGCAAAGCAAAAATACCAAGCATACACCACAACTAGGCAAGACAGGAAGGCTGAGGGCTTCAGAAAAAGACACTGTCCTGTCTGAAGAGGGCATTCTCTGACTCAGCACAGTTTCTCATGAGCTCAGGGGAGTTCTACCTAATCAGATCATACTCTTAGAGAATGAGAGAGAGGAAGAGAGAGAGGACTCTCTTACTCTGAGAAGTCAAGGTCTGCAAAAATCTCTTGCTATGAACCTCTTAGCTTTCAGTAGGAATATAAATGCAGCACTAAAAGATGGAAACTCAATGCAGGGCATGTCCTGAAAATGAATGTGGGATTGGGTTGTCAAGCAGCAAAAGGCACCTTAAAACTCGTAACACCATTGTTACGAGTTTTGTTTTTTTTCGTTGTTTTTTTTTTGTTACAGATTCATTGGATCCACCTGTTATAAATCACAAACTGGATATTTAAGAGACCTGGATGCTTTGGGAAGTGGCCCTTCATTGGAGTTTGGCTGGGCCTTTTGCCATCTACAGTATTTTTATCTTTTGTAGTTTCTTTCTGTTAATTATGTGATTCTTTATTATTGCTTATTTTTTCTTCTTTTTGAACCCCTTTTTGAAGTTAATAAAAATCTGATATTTGGATTTAATATACTTTATACAGTATTTTGTTGCTTCCTTGAGCCAAGATGTTGGGGGCTCGTTCCCAAACCTTCATTATATTAATATATTATATTAAAAGAGCAGACATGTCAACCTTTCTCTTTTTGGGTTCCACAACAGAAAGTAATTCAGGATTGAAATGACAAGAGTTTGAGTAAATGATATCAGAATTTTAGCTTTTGCTCTACAAATTATTGCAATGCACAAATTTGGTTCACAAAATGTATCATCAATGGCTGCCACACTCTCATAAATAAAGGTACAAAAGCTGTCACTGGGGTGGTACTACCTATTAGGTTCAAATATAAACACTTAATGTACTAATATGTACCTTTAAGGTATCTAAATGGACGCTTTAGGTACAAACATGTACCTTTTGAAAATATACTGCCCCAATGACAGCTTTTGTACCTTTATTTTTGAGAGTGCACTAAACAAAGCAATACAAGGAAGCTAGGTTGTTTCTAACTACAAAGCAGGAATATTATAGCATGTAACTGAACATGAAAAGGCAGAGCGGGTGTCTTGGCCCTCTGTTGCTCTTTATTGCTGCTTCATAGCATGCCTTCTTTGAACAAAAAGTGACAAATTGTTTTTTCCTGATGTTCTGACATGACAAAGAAAATTCCAAATTGAATAACTTGAGTTGTTTTTCTCTGTGTGAGTCAAAGTGTGTTTGAGCCAAGCGAGTGTGCCTCTGTGTGTATGTGTGTGTGTAAAGTGGAAACGCTCACTGTAGGACAGATAGAAAGCCACTGTGAGTAATTGTTTCGCTCAGCCGTGGAGGCACATCCTGGTCCTTTGGAGATAAGCTGGAGTAAATCTCTCTGGATGTCCTGGAAGAGGCAGACGCTAGAGGAGAACAAACACAAGGCCACTGCCAAACGCTATTTGAACGCCCTCTTTAAGATGAGCAGGCCTGAAAAGGCCTTCCTTTTATTAATAAGGAGGGAAAGCCCTATTATAATGCTTTCAGCTGAGCTTTTGGCCCGTCATAGAGAAGTGACACATATTCATCAGTGGGGAAAACTGGAGAGCGAGACAAAGCAAGGTGACATACAGATGAAAAATCTGTGAATAAATGACAAAGAAGGAGAGAAAAAGAAAGTATGGTTTGTTCACAATAGCTACTAAATGACAGATATCGCGTGAGCAGTTCATTAAGATCCTGCAGCGGGTCAGTGACAAATATAAATGTACAGGATTTTATATCGTATATATATATATTACAAAGTAAAAAGGCCCATTAATAGAAAAGTTAGTTTCTTGCTCTACACACGCAACCTTTTAATTTTGGGTCTGTGCAATTTGTTTTTAATGGTTTTTTTTTTTTTATCTTAGTCGTCACATTTTGACGCTTGGTCAAGACCCTTTTGCGTCGCTTTATGATAATCAAGGTACCCCTTTTTAGTCACTTTTTAGTCACCGCGAAGGGTATGCCGACGCAATATATATATATATATATATATATATTTTATCGTCATAATTAAAAGACATATTGGGTAAAAACAATGGCATTATTGCATATATGTAGGGGTGTGTTTTGTCAATGTAAACAGTCAAAACAGTTTTATTTAAATGAAATTATTTAGACATTTATGAGCATGTAACCCAGCCCCTGCCCCTAAAACCTACCATCTGTCAATAAAACACAACATATAGCAGGCAGATACAACTACCGTCATAATTTATTTGAAAAATAAAGTCTTTTGATGCAAAACGATCGATTTGTGAGAGGAACAGATGCAGTCGCTGTCTCTGTCTTCCGTGTACTTCCTGTGCGCTGCTGCAGTCAGTGCGCAATTTCAAAAATATGCCAAGAATCCTTACATCAACGTTGGCTGTGAAATGTCACATCTTGTGTGGCTCTTGTGTGTCTCGTGATCGATTGCATCATGCTGTTGTAAAATACTATTGGCTCTTTTGTATCTCGTGACTGATTGCGTCATGCTACGGGACGGGAGTATGTTGAATGAGACGTGAGCGCGTTAACGGAGCGGGATCATTTTTAGTGATTAATATCTGGTGATTTACTCTCTCCTTTGCATAAAGACTTTGTATGGCTTCAGAAGACTTGGAATGTGACACCACTTGTTTGTAATGTATTATATTGCTTGTTAATGATTAGTTTGTGCAATAAATACCTGTGACTGCATTTGCCTGTGTGCGTTTTATATTGTTCAGAGGTGGGTAGGTTTAGGGTAGGAATAGGGTTCGGTGCTCAAATAAAATTAAACATGTATATATGCACGCAAACCATTACATTAAGCCAAACAACTGGAAACAACTGAGGACCCTTCACATCAAAAAGTGACGCAAAGGGGTCTTGACTAGGGCTGGGGGATTTAATGGTCGATTAATTCATGCGCATCTCATCAGTAAAGCCGGTTCATTTATTAGCTGTAAATCTCAATCAGCTGTTTTTAAAATGCACAGCAGTTGATACACAGAGCCATAGATCACTGAAGAGATACGCATGAATTAATCAACGATTAAATCCCCCAGCCTTAGTCTTGACCAAGCGTCAAAATGTGACTAGTTGGAGTGAGACTGTGTTGCCTGTAACGCCTGTAATACAGCCCTTTTAAGGATATGCTTTTGCCAGAAAAAAAAAAACAAAACAAAACAACGCATACTCACACTTTAAAAACCCAACTAGAGAGTTAAATAAAACATTGTTTTTTGACGTTTTCATCCAGCAGTGGAAATAGCCCTGAGAGACATTCTGATAACATCAAGGATATTACAAGTATCCGCCATCTTACATGAAAAGCCATTGAGAGAGAAAGAGTGGAGAGAGAGAGACAAATGGAAAGGGAGAGTTTTGATGTATTATTCTCTTCTAAGCTGTAAGACAGGTAAAGACCTCCTGTTATCAGGTCCAACCCACCTGCTAACAATAGGATAAAAATGTGGGTTTATATGCGAGGAGATCCACACAGAGCGACTGCTCTTCCAAAGCACAGGTCAGACACTGCTCCACCAAGCATGTTACGTCTTGACCTGTGAAATCAACACATTAGTCAGCTATTCCCACTGAGCATCTCCATTTTCAGAGGTCAAATGCCAAACTAAACATTCCAAGATTTATAGTATAAGCCATTTTAAAGCGCTACTCTGTAATCTTTCACCATTAGAATGTTTTCTACACAAAGAAATTGACCATGTCATATGAGTTAGAGTGAAAACTGATCACCCTAATGCAATGGGAGTCTGAATCTCATCTCTAATACGCTCCTGTATATTTGGAAATAATTAAGGGGCCGCCCTGAAGGGGCCACACAGAGTGCTGTTAAACTCCACCTGACCTTTACTATACTGATAATAACGGGAGCTGGAACAGGGCAGATACAAACAGAGTGGACAGACTCTCCATTTCCTGTCACCCTTATTCATGCCAGTGAACTTATTTGCTGCTCTGCATGGGCTGCCTGCAAGACAAAAGACCTCTGCCAACAGTCCTCTATAACCTGACTAAAAAAAAACACCTTGGGCTTTGAGGTCATAACACAGACACAAGGCAATCAAACACAACTGCTTACTGTTGTATATGTGTATGATAATACGAAATGTGTAAAAAGATTATCTATAAAAATCGTTCTTCATTTGGCAGACGCGTTTATCCAAAGTCACTTACAATTAAGGAAAGCAACATCCACTTCATCATAAGATGGCAATAAACACAAGCAACACCCTTTCTATAACTTTTCTATAATTCAAAGCAATAAAACCTAGAAAAGGAAGACTTGAATGCAACTGTATGCATTGCATATAAGCAAATAAGTAAGGTATTAAATTATCTCAGGTTTCAAAATTAATAACAAGGACGAATATGAAGAAATAAGAAAAAAATGCTGAAGTATCATGTGACACTACAGACCGGTGCAATGGAGTAATCAAAAATCAGCTTTGCCATTAAAGGGATTTATTAGGTTTTAAAATGTATTACAATAGGAACAAAATAAATAAATAAATACATTTGAATACTATTTTACAATAAGATTTCTTTTATTAAATAAGGTTGCTTTAGTAAGAAAATCAGCTTACACTCTGAATACACATGTGACCGGCATCTACTGCCGAGATAAATGCCAGTCCTGCCTTATTTTATGCAAAACCAAGTGCTCCAACTTTAATCCAAACCCACTTTTTTCTTTTTTTAATTAGCCATGTCATAAACCGAACATTACATTTTATGACTTGCCATCATCTTTGGGGGTCTGCTCATGAGATCTACCATGCATATCAAATTTAAACAAGCCATCACAAACTTGATCTGCATACAGATTTACCCATAAGATGCCAAACAAAGCCTCCGGTTATTTTTAGACCAACAAAAAAGCAGTACTTTGCACTTTTTTAAAGCAGGAAGACAAATGAGCACGAACTTGGCAGCATATGCCGAGGCCAGACTGACAAAAGAGCCTCATCTCTGAATGACTGAATGATCAGCCCTTTTTTGGCAGCGAATCTTTCATCCACAATATGAAAACCTAATCAGCTGGTCTGATTGCTGCAAGTGCCCTTTTGTGAAGTCTTTAATCTGGCGACTGTTTTAAGAAGTGCATAATTGATATTCTGTCCAGAATGGTCGTAATTTACAGCTGTGTGGATAATGAGCATCATCTGGCCTCTGCTGGGGGTGCGCGTGCCACCGTCTTAACCCGTGATGTGATGAACCCTTGATTGGTACGGCACAAAGCGCACTATTTTGACAAAACAGTTGCGAGGGAGAGACTAACAGGTTTCTTTATTTAACTCCCATCCTCATTTCCTCTGGCCCTAATTAAATAATCAGATGGACTGAGTGCTTGTTAATGATGTCATTGTCATGCTAATTGGGTGTTCCTTGTTACTCCATATAAACTGAATTTATGAAGAGCTGTGTGTCTTCTAGTTTCCAGCAGATTCCAGTTTCATCTTGTTTCATAATGAGAGGCTGGTGTATAATAATATGTGTTCTGGTTACATATGGTAAAGAAAAACTTTAGTGAGTGTTGATAATGTAGCATTTGTGTATTCTTTTTTTGTATTTTTACTGCCCAAATGGCTAAGAAAAACATACTAAGGAGGCCATCTTTAACACATTTGGCAAAATAGTAAGAGTAGCAAACAAGTAGGCTATATTATTTAAAATAAATAAGCAAAACAAGATGAACAGGTAAGAGATAATGGCATTTTGGGAAATGATCTGTTTGTGTGAAAGATTCTTTCATGCAGTGTGTACAGCTGTAAGCCAATGAAAACATCATGTAAAGTTTTAAATCTGAAAATGCACCGTATAAATAGTTATTGTCTCTCAGATGACAGACTAGAATCTGAGTAATTCAAAAGGAATCATATTAAAAGGAGTCCCAAGGCCTTTCATGTCGACGTCAAAATGAAACATTAGCATATTGCTAGCGCATTTGTTGGTCTTTTGGCGCTTGTCTGAATGAAAATGAAAATTCATTTTTTGCCACTTTTGTAACGTTAAAAGCTCACAAACACTGCTTTAAATGAAATCGATCCAATCACCAGAGGGATTTGGAAAAGTTACTTTCATAACCCATGACAGGGGCATTTTAATTTTTCTGAATTTCAATAATTCACTGTATTTCAACCTAAAATATGATATTAAAATCACTTAACTATAATAATGTGCCAGACATTGATGTTAATATATGCAGAGGATTAACCATACCAGCAACATATAAAAAAAGAAGAAAAAAAAAGAAGCTAATCTTGTCCATGGCCCTGACGTCAGTTAAATGAAAATGGGTTAAGATGTGTTACTAGCATGAACTATGCATCTGTAGCTTGCTTCAGTGTATATACTAAAGCTTAATGCTTTGATTTTATGGTTTTAAATAATGTTATTGTATTCCATAACAATCATCTCATAAACAAAAATATGGATATTTAAAGGTAAAACCAAAATAAAGTCAAAACCCTCTTTCACTCTGGAAGTTTCAAAGAGGCAAGCTATTCTATCAAAAAAAAAAAAAAAACAGAAAAAAGATTCACTCTTCGAAGCAGAAAAGAGAGCTGGGGGTGTTAATTTCATGGGGTAAGTCTTAAATTGAGCTCCATAATTTTCTCCCTGAGTAGATTACAGAAAGGTCTCACTATCCTCAGGTAAGACAGACTAACCTTCCCCTCCCCCGTCGCTGAGAGTGGACCCATCCAGCCCGAGGACGATACCAATCACATCAGCAGAACGCTTTGAAAAATTGGCTCAGTTACAGCAGAGCTTGTTGACTGCTTTCAGCTGGGAGCACATACTGGAGATGAGCCATCCGTTCCCCACGGGCCAGACACCAGTTTTGACAAGCTGGGCTTCTCAGATCCCCAAATAAAAGTCTGAGATGATATCTGTAAAAAAAAAAAAAGTGAGGAAAGAAACAGTAATGAATGTAAAGTTGGCAAGCACATATATTCATCCTGACTAAAGTTTTACAGAACAACAGAACATTTTACAGAGCATACTTGTTGATGAGGCACAGAAGATAAAAAATAATAAAAATGGACATTTGCTGAGAGTCACAAGTGACAAAAGACTGAAAATGAGACTTTGTGCTCAAAGTCCTTCCAGGAAGGTGCTAACTGATAAGCCTGCTTAGCTACCACTTTAAGTCTTAATTACTGTTAAGAAAATCAAAAGGAAATGGAAACCATTTATAATATTTTATATTCTAATTTCTATATTCAAGGGTTATATACATTTGTCATTGTTATTTATACTATTCACATTGAAGAAAGACTGCTGTTTATTTAAATGATAGCGCTGCATTCCAATTTGCATATTATCCACCCTAAAAAGTATTCAAAATTAGAGTTAGTGCAATGAGTATGGAAATTTCCCAATGGAAATTAGCAGTGCCAAGTCATGCAGACCCTAACGGCTAATTTTACCTACAACCCATTGTAACTGAATTGAGTTCAGAACTGCAAACACAAAAAAAGACAAATGCAGATGTTCAAGACTGATGTTTAAGTATAGAGGTTTACATAATGCAACAACATTGTGAACTTTTATAAAGATGTGTTTGACCAATAACTTCTAAATGCATTTGTTTATAAATATGTGGAGAGGTTTTTTGTTTTGTTTTTTTTTGTATGAAAGACCTACAACTGGCAGATTAACATGCAACTTCTTTTTCTCCAACACAGTAGGCTGTAGTGTATATTAAATTAACTGAAATGTGATCACTGACAAGCCTATTTACAGTGACAGGATGCAATTAAATGTACGCACAATTTCTCAATTTCTTACATTTAAGCAGTAAATTCAAATAGCATTGATATTTTAAACGATTTGGGGAAAATATACTTTAAATATAAAAAGAAGCTGACAGTATGTGGTTGCCAGTAACTGCATGAGTGAGTCAATGAGTCATTCATTCAACCTATTTGTTCAAATAACAGATATATTCAGTAACAAAACACTGTTTTGCTTAGAGTTTGGTTTGGTTTGAAACTGTGACACTTATATAAGTTTATAATAAAAACAGTTCTGGGTTGTCTAGCTAGTTTACTGAAGACCTTGTCACGCAACAGCTTTTAGGCAGAAAGTTAGTCATAGTTATATATTAGTACAAGCCAGAAATGAAAAATGACAGCTCCCCGCTATACAAAGTCAGTGAAGAGCGTTGAATTGTTTTTCCCCTGGTGAGCGTGGTTTATAGATTATGACACGTGTCTGCTATAACTTGAATTTGGAGGGATAGACCAAGGCCTTGTTTAAACTGCTACAGCTACACTACTCTGGTGTTTTCCACCCTCACAAACAATCTATGGTTGTACATGTATGAATGGTCATGTGACATGCGTTTTAGGTGGTGAAGTGTAAAGGGAGATGCAATGGAATGAAACACTGTTTTAAAACTAAAACACACCAGTGTAAACGGGGCCTAAATCATGTGAAAATGTGATCTCTAAATGTTCTCGTGCTATAGTCTAATAATAATAATAATAATAATAATATAGTGTATTTGTGTTTTTGTTTGGTTTTGGGATTTACTCAGTGTCAAATCACATATTGTTTAAACAACAATTACAATATTATTGTGGTATGTCCAAAAACTTGCTATACAATTAAAACGATGTACCCCAGGGCATAATATAAGTAGGCAAATTGGGACAGAACACAGGTGTTACATTGCCAACCAAGATTCTTCATGTTGAAAAAAATGTACGTATACACACACACAATTTCTGACAAAGACAAGAGTTAACGACTACCCAAATGGCCAGTAGGAGTTCACTGTGCACCTGAAGGCAACATTATAGCACATGAGCATCGCTTACGCAAACATACACATCACATTGTGTCTACCTAGAGGAAAGCTGGGACAATTTCTGCAGTCTGCAAGTTCCTCAAGGGTTATAATTTCTAATTAAATTTTTTCATCTAAACCTCATTTGAAAAGGTAGAGCTGAGGTCCCTGCATTATAATTGAATCTGAAATTGCCAACAACACAGTTTGGCTTACTTCCCCTAAAAAAAAAAAAACGATGGCATCATTTGTTTCACGTCCATTAGCACAAATTCACTTTTTTCCTCTCTCCTTTATTTCATTTTATTTTATTTTATTAATTTCTCATGTTCGTTTTCAGCATCCTAATTAATTTGATTTTGTTTTCTCCCACTACAGAGGACCCTGGAAATTAATGATGTGGAACCACAATGTTGTTGAGACGCTGATGGGCCTCGTCTTCATGTTGTGAAATTTCTGTCATTAGACAAAGCGCCTGGTGACTGGAAAGTTTGTGCTGCTGGTGTCGGGGTCTGTGCCCAGGGGTTACGTTCTGTCTGCATAATTGATTAGACCACCAGAGGGTCGCCAAAATGATAATGATAGCAACAAAAACCTTTTATTTGCATTTTTATGATTCATATTCAAACAGAAGTATCTTCTGAACACTGGCATGGAAACGTGCACTTAGAATAAATATGCATAATGTCAGTGACATTGAAAAAGTGAAGATTTAAGCAAGAAGATCTTTGTCATTTGGAAGCCAGCATAACACAATGTGTGTTTAACGAGATTGATTAGATAAAGTGAAGGGGGTAGATAGTGAACGAAAGACAAAGAGATAGGAAAAAAAGGAAAGGAGAGAAGAAAAGAGACCTAGTGAGCTTTTCAATACTCCATCGCACTCTGGAAATGAGTCTATGAGTGTGCGTCATATATTTGCACTTTAATACGTTGTTACTCTGTGGGACCGAATAGAGCATTTGCAAGTTAATAAGCAGCTCTACGGTCTTTTCACAGTCCAATCTCTTGGCCTTTATTCCAGACACAAGAACAGGGGGATACAGGGAGATTTCCTCACCTCATAATGCTCTTCACTTGTTTTATTTGACATGACATCCGCTCGAATCAGGTCTGTCACAATTCAATTCCCCTACTTATATTTATGCATTTGGCTTCGTAACTTCACAACAGCACAATATCTGTGTGCTTAATCAACATCTCGGATTTATTACATCACCTGCCAGGCAGTCTTCCCATTCATCTGATTCGTTTCGGTTACAGTTGTGGGTGAAGTTTGTATATAAGAGGTTTGTGCCTTTGCATGTTCTTAAAGGGACAGTCCACAAAAAAAAGAAAAGTAAGTTACTCAACCACGTCACTCCAAACTCGTATGCATTTCTTTTTTATGTGAGGAAAGAAAAAAACTAACGATAGTGACCAAACTGCTTCTCATTGTATTAGCTGTGCAGACAATGGAAGTCAATGGGAACTGTAGCTGCTTGGTTGCCAACAATTTAAAAATTTTACAATGTCATCTTTTGACAGAATCGTTGTTGGATTACCCCTCTAGAGCTACTTAATTTGAAAGATTTGCATTTTTTATGTGAAGCATGAGTGGACCACTGGCATGATGACATTTTTGTACAGTTTTATTAGTCTTGTCCAAAAGTACACAGAAAATGCAATTAAAACAGATTTGAATACATCTCTTCCAGGACAGGAAAAAAAATGTCAGGGTACTATAATTCTCCTGATATCATAATTAGTGTGTAATAATTAAAAAAAAAATTGAAATTCTTTACTAAGTAGTTTGGCATAGTCTTAATACTTCTTTAAAAATCTGTACTGTTTATTAATATTTGAAATATTTGAAAAAAAGAAAAGAAAAGAAAAGAAAAAAATGTGTCCGCCAAATCAAAACTACTCAGCTTAGCTTGAAAGGTTGTAAAATACCACAAAAAAATAATAATAAATATATATATATAAAATAATGGTTAAGATAAGTATATATATATTAAATAATGTATAAAAATCTAATCAAATATATCTGAAACACAAATACCATCTAGATCATTTCTGCTCTCTAATAAACTCCCTCTATATGTACTCAGGCCTCCAAACATTAATCAATCCATGATTAATGACACATAGCACATCAATAGATCAAATTACCTGGTGTGTGATGAAGTCAAACGTACAGGTGTTTATGACTGCCTTTCTCCCTCTCTCTTAAACACACACAAACAAACTCACTCCGGCAGGAAAACGGACCACTTGGGTCCCAGTTCCCAGCTCTAATAGCCAGCGATGACGGATGGGCATCATTTAACTGGATGTATCAGCGTGCTGCCTGCATGGCCCAGCTGTGAGACACTAAACCAATTAGAGGGGGGTAATTAATCTGGGCCAGGGAGCACCCCTGCCACTGCAGAGTCATACACACAGAAAGTACCCACAGGAAAACTCAATGCGAGGCCTCCCGTGGGATCTCTCCACTTATTAAATCACATCTGAACACATATTGTAGGGTTAAGCAGACAGAAAGGGAACAGGAGCAAAAGAAAAAGAATACAGCATTTTAACAGGTGCACCAGCTGTTTTCATTAAATGTGTATATAAATCAGCAATATTTGGCCTTTTTCATTACATAAACTTTTTATATAATAAATAAATAGAATAGTAAATATTTAGCAAGTAATATATGTTTGTCAAATATACAAATTATATAAAATATAATAACATCATAATACAAAAATTTATGGCAAATTATTGCTGTTTTAAAAGTTCTTGAAACGCATTCTTCGAGTGCCATGAACCAATCAGCATTGCTATTATGGCATATATAGTCACATTTACGGTTCAGGCGATATGATCAACACAGCCTGCAAACTTTTGAAAAGCTGTAATGCACCAGCTTCCTTGACATCTAGTACTCTTGGTATTTTTTATACTGTCAGAGAACTTTATTTCCCAGTATTTAAAAAAGCTAGTCAAAAAATGTCTTCTTCAAGAAATAAAAAATAAATATGTGAAAAATACTTCTTATTTAAAGTTCGAGATTCAACTTTTCTTCCTGAAGTGCATGACAAGCTGGCATTTAGTATTAATAGGGCAACTAACGTACATCGTGCATCACGCAAAGATAAATGGCAAAGGATGAACGCTGCTAAAGGAGCAGGCAGTGTAATGCCATTAGTGTTGGAGAGACATGGGCAGGGATCAGACACGTGGTGTGAGTTGTGGCACTGCTCGTCTTCTCCACCGGGTGCATTTGTCACATGTACCACTCCGCAGCACAGTGGATTAGATGTTTGCCTTGGATCATTAAGTTTAGCTCAAATCCTGACAGGACAGACAAGCGTTTCATCCATGTCAAACCACACTGATGCTGTAGAGAGTGAGAAAGGCGGGGGGGTGGGGAAGGTGGGGGTTCAGGCAGAGAGGCAGTGAAAAAGACAGAGGTAGGAGTGGAAGAGACCAACAAGGTCTTCAATACCTGATGAAAGCCACCAATTAGCATTTACAATGCCATGCGACTCATTTCTGTGGAGAAGAAGAAACATAATATTATGACAACACTGATTGGCTAACGGCACCACAAGAATAAACACAGCCATAAACATCTAGCCACATTCATGAGACAAAGAAAAAAAAATAAAACTTCTGTAGAGAGAAAAATATCCATATATCAAATGTAATAATGTGTGTGCAAAGGAAGTTTCCTTACTTTATTAAAGTAAAACCAGTCTCCTCTTCACTTATATCGAAATCCTCCTACATTTTTTCTTTACAAATACTTTTGGTTTGTGCTTCTAATTCATGACTGGCGTTTTGTTTTGTTCTCTCTCCACGTTAATCACTAATCATGCAATGCAATGCCTCTTACGTCATCCGCTTGAACAGCTTCCGCAAACCACAGTCAGACAGTTACATGAAGTGGAAGAGAAGTGTTTATTACAATTTAAATATGGATATATTTCTTGTAAAGTATGGATTCGCCACAGTAGGCCTGTTTTATTATGGATGCACATGCTTTGTTTGACGTGTCTTGGACACCCACCAACTACAAACATAGCACTTGGAATAGCCAGGACAATTTTTTTATAATTCTGACTGAATTCGTCTGAAAGAAGAAAATCATATACACATAGGATGCCTAAAGGGTGAGTATATCACAGGTTAATTTTCATTTTTGGGTGAACTAGTGTGCTAGCTAGCTATTGTTTACTTAAACTATTACAAATCATTTAAACTAAAATACATTTTGATATTCTGTGGATACATACATAAATACATAATGCTGGAAAAGATGAAAATAATATTATAAAAGTATAGGCCTATACATAATGCTTACATAACAGGGTTACATCTGTAAAATCTTTCATAGAAAATGCCGAATTCATTTAAATGTAGACACATTTATCACAGTTTACATCGGAATGGATGTGAATAGATTAAGACGTTTTTTGCAGTCAGATGGTGTAGTTACCGTATCCTCCTACAGGGGCTAACCAATCAATGCTGACTGGAAACTCTAAACGGAATATAACAGGGACATACATTCAGAGAAGTTTTGTGTTTCTAACTCTGCAGAGAAGAGGATCATGGGACGTGAGAGCTGGGGCATCAGTGGCAATTAATGCAAGTGGAATCTCAGACAAGGAAGCTAATGAGTTTTAATATACATGCAGGTGAGGAAAAGGGGAGGCACTGAAGCCCTTAATGAACCCATGACAGCCTAATTAGCCACAATTTACAATTCCCGGATTCTAATCAGAGGCACTGAAATGCTGCCGCAGATCTTTGTATGAATGAGTCTTTTTAAACGCTCCAATCTGTTGCATGGTATTTGATTGATAATTGCAGTTTTTTTTCCTCCTTCTTTTCCATTACTCTGGCTCTGCTTCAGAGGCAAGTGCCCAGATCGGACTGTGGAATAATGGTAGATGTCTAGCTATTTATAAATCAACTCTGAATTTGTACTTTTACATTTTGGTATGAGTAATGCAGCACAGCTATCATTGTTTTGAGAGTAGGTAAGCTGACAGATGATCATGTAGATACGGTGAAACTCTACCTTGAGCACATGTAATGCTTGAAAGTTGAGTTTCACACATTTAAAGACCCATGAGATGTTCCAGTGCTGATGTATTTCCAAATGAAACAGGATGCTGGGGTGGAATGTAATAAAAACTGCCTCTTTATTTATTTATTTGTTTATTCAATAGCCAATAGGTTTTAGTTTATTTCATGGGCTTTGAAATGGGCAACTTGATATTGCTTAAATTTGCATACACTAGTATGCACTAATTACTAACAGTATTGATCACTAACATTTTTGTTCATTATAAATGTAAGAGGAAAAAAATATATATTTTCAATTGCTATCTGCACGTTTATGTCACTTTTTTTGTTCTGTCAACTATTTTTGATAACATATTTGTTTCAAATCATAAATCCAGAAAATGTACAACACACTGCACAAAATAAGACATTTTATAGAGCCCTATTATTGTAAAAATTTATAAAATAGTATTTTTTTATTGCTCAAACGGATTTCATAGGGCCCTGAAATTATTATTTTTGTTAAACTTTCCATAACATTTCTGATGCATTGTATACATTTCATTATTTCAACGAATTAGCCTGATTGATTACTAAAATTTCATTCTAACCATTAAAACAGTACAGAATAAAATAAGAAAATAAAAAGACCCTAGATTACAGACATGGACCCCAAAACTCATATTTTGATGTTATGCAGCTGTATATTTATGAAATATGGAAGAATATTTAATGTTTTACACAGATAAATACACAGGTCAAATAAAAGAACTTACATTATTCATGAATTCTAGTGTCCAGAGAGTTTGTATTGACTGAGGAGATAAAGAGTAAACAGAGTGTCAGCAGCTACATGGTGTAGGCTACCCAAAGTATGAAATAAACAGTGACTGACCAGCAGTGCCAGTTCTGAAGGCACACAGAGGACACTCAAGCCCACTCACATATCTGCTGTCTGGAACATTCATTACACAAACATTATTAGACAAACCTCCCTATAGGTTGTGCTGCTTCCGGTTTGTTAACTATGGAGCTGTTTTACTCAAGATGCCTTAAAAATAGATATAGACTTGCATACAAAGTCCTTCACATATGCAGATTGATATTCAGGTAGAGCTGCAATAAACTATTATTTAATTATTAAAGATTGATTCATCTGATCAGTTATTTCACCAATTAATAAGTGGGCATAGATTGATTATTCATATTTTGTATAGAGTTATAGACCGTTTCAACAATAACATGAACAAGCGTTAATGTGCATGCGTGCTTTTGTGGTCCTAATCTAACCTCTGGAAGACATTCAAATAATCAATTACAACAACTAAGTCCTTCTAGAGTAGATTCTTTTTTTGATAACAAGCTAAATATGTTCGCTACGTGAATCAGACCGATTTATTAAAATCGCAAACTCATTCTCTGCCAGCAGGAGATTCTTTAAGCACGAGAAACGAGAGGTAACGGCTGTAGACAAAGCAGCTCTGAGCTTACAAACGCTGCCTTATATGCAAGATGAAATGAAAATGACATTTTCTAAAGACAGAAATACAGGGGTATAAAAACACACACGCCTCAGTGTAATTTTTAAACGTGTACCACGTGATAAACATATTTATCAAGTAAATGATTAAAACGTTGACTCATCGATTCGAGTCACCACATGGCATTTTAGTTTAAATTATTGCATAGTTGTGGTGGTAGCTCGTAAAGAAATTTCAGACTGAGATCTAATGATTGCAATAGGCTTTTATATACTTGCTGTGTATATCTAATAACTTTTCCGTACAGATTATAACATTTTGATATCCTACAGAGTCTAGCTAATCCCTTATACGTTATAGTCTCTAACGTCAGTCACCAACACAGCACAAATTGATGCAGCATCATACTGCATAAACAGAAAGCTATAACCACAAAATATGACCATTGTTTCGAGATTCACGCTGCGTTTGAAATCGCATACTACTTGAGTAGGTGCTACATTTGAATTTAACGTACTGCCCGACCATTAAAGTGCTTATTGCAGGTTAGAGACTCCAGTGAGTCAATGTATAGAAAAATAATGTAGGAACTAGATTTTCTATAAAATATACTT
>JAUCMS010000038.1:583418-594356 GCA_032357445.1 Enteromius radiatus
ACCTCCACAAACACAATAACTTACCATGACGATGATAAATTGAACTACGAAAACTACTGAAAACACACTGATTCACAACAACATAATTTGTGCCTTCGTGTCGTATAAAACACTTTCAAATCCTTCATTAATGGTTCATATGGCATTTTCATACAAGGATATATATTTATTTGGAATTTTTTTTAACCTGCAATATGCACTTTAAAACAGTAGGTTCTATATAGTGCGAATGAGAGTGGTATGAATGGAATTCGGACGTAGGCTACTACATCTGCTATGCTGATGTTGTCATGTGTCGTCACAACAGCGTGAAAATGTAAAGAAAAAAATAGTGCTCAATAATGATTAAACAACCCTTTGGAACATTTGGAAACTATATAGTAGAAAAGTATGCGATTTTGGACGTAGCGTCAGTTTTTCTGTTGAACAAAACAAGCAGGCCATAACCCGCTGAAACAATACTAAAGCTGATTGGCTTAAACCCTATCTGACTGTATAATGATTGTTTTGGGTTGAAGCAAATACGTTGCATTGTATAATATCTTATATTGTTTTGCTTATTCTGTGTATTTAATTTGCTTCATATACGGCTTTTTTTTGTTCTCATAATATAGGCTAGCTCTCTTTTTAAATTTGTTTAATGGAAGTTATATTAATTTACATTATAACTTGTAGCTTGACAAGCAAGCTTCTAAATAGCCTTTTAAAATCCTCTGTACAGTATATTCTAAAGCAATGTTTTCCAGGCCAAATAGACTGAGCATTGTTTCTCTGATTCTGGAAGATTAGGGACAATCAGGATTAAATGTGCAAAGACTCATATCAGTCCTAACTTACAGGACAAAGTTTGCAATATGATGTTTGCTACATCATACTGCATCAGTTCATCTCTGTTGCTTCATTAACTCTGACTTTACTCTCTCTCTCTCTCTTATTCAGACCAGTATGCTGGTACATTTCATTCCCCAGCAAATTGACCCAGGGCACAATTTATTGTACGCAATTTGGGACATACTTTTGAAGGGATGGTAACTCAAACGCTAACAAGATATGATCAAAGGGACTAGAACACAAACATGTGGCTCCTAGTTCCTACATCAGTTGCGTGCATTGATACACACAGGTTGTGGCCTAGAGACTTCATAATTACTCTAGTAATTTGACTGTGAGAGTGGAAATTGCACATTAATTGGAAGGTGATAAATTGATCAGTGCACAATTAACAGTACATCATTTGGGACACCGCTTGGATTGGGGCGAGAACTTACACACTAACAAGACATGATCAAAGCCAAGAGGCTGGACACAAATGATACTGATTTAGTTCTTGGCCTTATGATGTGTATCAAATAATTTCACTGCCAAAGGGGAAATCATATCACGATTGCACAATATAGTAGTAGTCCTTACAAAATTGTACAGTGGTATATATGTTTGTTTTTGACTGATTCTTTCTCTTCTGTCTACCCAGATGATTTATGTGTCATTAAGACACTAAAATCTTTGTTTGGCTCCACTCTAGACAATTCTGGGCATATTTTGTGCCTTTAGTCATTTACAAAGCACCATTCTGGCATCGCCACCAAAGCATGTGCAGAGTTTCACAGCACCGTTCTGCAATCTGTCCAAACAACGGATAAACCCATTTTACACTGCAATTCATTATTGCAGACGGTGAAACTTCACTTTCTTTCTTTTTTTTTTTTTGGTCCTCAAACAGTCACCACAGGTAATTGTTGAGGATTCCAATGGTTCAGATGTTTAATCGGGTTGGTTTTCATCACCGGTCAGGGCCGCCTAAAATCTAATCTCATCAAGGAGATTAAACATGGCTATTTAAATCAAATCCATTCATATATGCTTGAGGATGATCTCAAACTTCAATCAAAGTTTGATGCTTTTTATCATCATCTTGCTCTCAATGGGATTTCAGATCCTTCACGTGGAGCTTGACAAGAGCCTCTCACCTGCCTCAGATGAGATAAGATTAATATGAGTCTATTTCAGTAGGATTTTAATAAGTCAATCTTAACCATCTTTACACAGAAAATGAAAGATAAAGGTCAGGGATTAGTGTAGATACAGTGTAAAGGTCAAAGCTTTACAATCAAAAATAACCCACGACTGCTTTATCTAAAAGAATCTTTCTTGACGTTGGTAACATAAACAGAAAATTACTGAGCAGAAGCACGAGGTTTGAGAAAACCAATAATCCAGTGACATGACATGTTTGAAATGAGTATTTCGAGGCATGATAATTGCCTAGACAAAACAAACAGTTCTGATTTATACAACCTTTTCACCTTCACCGCCAAGTTTTATTACCGCGGTACTCAAAAACATCCTTTAAAAAACGACTGCTCTCCTTGTACAGTTGTAATATAAAAGGGTGATATAACATATAATTTCCTTTTCTAACATAGAGGACCACAGCGAATGTCAAAAATGTTATGGTCCTACACATCAGAAAGTGGATTATTACTAATCATAACTCCATTTAAAAGGCATAATTAACACTATGCTAAACACTACTGTTGAAATTACGTACTGAACCAGTGCCTGCTGAAGTCTACAAACAACAAACAAATGCAATTTGCTTGTAGGTTAGTACTTATTAAGTCTTTGTATGAAATTACTTGACATTATAATTTAGTCACCCTATAATTTCAATTCAAAGGCCAAATTGCAGATATGAATTCTGTTGCCATAGCAGCAATAACCATGGGGACAATTTCTTTTGTGTGCCGAAGGATTTATCTGCCATATCAGTGTGCAGTATTATTATAAATTTAATTAAGAGGAACAGAGCATCTATACAATCTCTATTTGTTATTAATATTATTATTATTTAGTTATAGTATTTAATTTTCTATATTACTATATAACTATATTTTCATACATTTCCATTCAGCAGATGATTATATACCATTCAAGGTATATATATATATGTGTGAATAAATCATTCGGTTTTGTCTTCATGAAAACGCATTTGAAAGTTAACACAAATGCATAAACAGTTATTACAAGTAATTCTGTGAAGAATTATAATTTTGCCTCCCTTTGGTCAAAGACATTGAATTAATAATTGGAAATGTAACTAACTTTTCGGCTAGCTATTGCCAATTAAAATACTAGACAAGAATAATGTATCACAAGTGAAACAAATTGAAAATAAATGACTCCTTCAGGAACGTGTACATCAATATAAATTATTTCATTCAAAAGGCATTGCAGGCTAAGGCCTAACGTAAAGACAGAATTCACCAGGGTTGTGTATATGCTAAGTTACCTGTTGTGGTTGGATGAGACTGTCAAGAGTGAGAATTAGAGGCAGAGTTTCGACGCTGTCAGTGCGTGATTAAAGAGACGAGGCCTAAATTGCCTTTGAACTTGCGCTGTTACCAGCTTGCTCGCCATGAAGGGCACACTGAACACCACACGTACACACCGCCATGATGTCAGACTTGTAATGTAATTACAAGCCCATCTGTCTCTCATCGCTTGACAAGCACAAAATGTCCAATTATGGTTTCATTTAAATTCTAATTAGTTCGGCCCAATTTCACAGGCTCCGGAGCGGGGGAGGGGAGGGTGCGGTTTTTCTGTGCTGGTGTCGGGAAGATGCATGTTTGAGTCAGTGATGGAGAATCAGGAAACTCTCTGCAAGTTAACTGATGGAACATTCGTGTTGGTTTGGATCAAACCAGGGGCGATATCTTCTGTGAACATTGGCATCATGCACCAGTGTCATATTTCATTCTGAATACAACCAAATAAAGCTCTTTCACTTCATATTTTGTGGAACTGAATGAAGTTTCTTATGCTTATTGTGGCTGCATTTATTGGATTTAAATTGGATTTAATTTTAATATTATATATATAGTTAGCATAACTGTTGCAAGTAAACGTCTCGGCTACGTATGTAACTCTTGTTCCCTGAAGAAGGGAACGGAGACGTCACGTCGGATATTCGTCGGTCATACCGACTCGGAGTGACCGACTGAAAAGGAACATACATTTTATATCTTAAAATGTTTTTAAAATGTGATTTTATATATATATATATATATATATATATATATATATATACTACTGATGCACACCGTGCTACATTGTCAAGGGGAACAAGAGATTGTTACAGTTATCTATCTTTCAAATATACATAGATTCGCTACATTATTTACATTAACACGCACATTATTTAACGTCTTCCTAAGCAAAAACCTGTTCATCTCAATTTTTTATATTTTGAATATAACTCCAACTTGATTCATCTGAAAGAAGAAAGCCATATACACATAGGATGCTTCAAAGGTGAGTAAAAGAGGCTAATTTTAATTAAAGTCTATTAATAAAGTACCTGAAAAAGATGTACTCTATGAACAATACATTAAATTACTTTAAAAAAAGACAAAATCAATAAGAAATAAATCAATAAAACAAACTAATGAAACTGTAACTAAATATGGTCCAATGCTGTGTCTCAAGTCAAGTGAATGAATCATCTTATAACAGGCATCCAATACTGACTTCCAGAAAAGGGGAATAACCAGTGACATTTGAGATTACAACTAAAACAGCAAGCCCCACCCCACGACTGACAAAAATAAAAGTGTTTGCGCAAGCAGGTGAGAGAAGATTGAGCGCAGGAATGATCGTGTGCGCCAGCATCAGTGGTGCGCTCGCTTATTAACGGCATAGTAGACCTTCCTCTATTTAAAAGTCATGGTGCTTCTGTGAATTCTGGTACTTATTTCTCTGCCAACTATAACTGGCAGCATTAATTGTTTGTCTGACAAGGCAAAATTTCCTAAAAAATCAGTTCAAAAAGAGCACTTTTGAACAAATAATTACAATGTGTATTGCTGCATATGTTAAAAAAAATCATTTTCATCACAAAGGATAAACAAATCAGTGAAAAACAAGAAACAGCCCTTGAAGAACTAAAATGGCAGGGCGTTCTTTATGTTTTACCTTGTGTTCATCTGTTTATCCTTGACTGGGTATCTGCGTGCATTCGGATGCGAATCAGAACTCATCAGAGAGTAAATATTGTCACTCTTTGAACGCCAGGGAAGCTCCTTAATACCCAATAGCTGTTGATTTCTCTCCCTTTCCCTCCATCTGTCTAGGCAGACCGTCACGTGTTAAGTAGAGACAGGGATGTAGGATCAGTGCTGCTAACTGTGGGCCCTGTGCTCTGTTTGGTCCATGATTAGCTCCTAATCAGCCAAGAACAAACTGATTATTAGCTTGGCGCCACTTGACAGTCTTCAGGGAATATGTTCGCTCTCTCTCGCTCCCTTTCTGTCTCTCTCGTTCTCTCTATCCATCGTTTCTCTAGGTTGATTAGACAAGTCGGACACTCCTTTATGTGCACAATAGTTCTGGCGGAACGCTGAAGCCTCTTACGGTGCAAGCGCTGCTCCTCTCCTCTCACCTCCTCTTAATGATTGGAACAGCATCTCCCCTGATTGCACCCTGGGTCTGATTACTGCTGCCTCGCAGCTGGGCTGACTCACAAATGTCATTCTGAACATCCTCATTCTTTCTCTCTCTTTCCAGAATCTTCATAGCCAGGCCTGAATGGACTTTGCGAGCTCTGCCAATTTCCGCAGGCTTTGGATGCCTGTAGTTAATCTAAATAATCTTGTTTGGTTTTGAAATAGTTTGGCTATTTGAAAATGCTTTTGATAATGCTTGAAAATTATTATAAATAATCCCTCCAAAGTAAGCATGGAGATAAGAAAAGAAAAGTCTGTGCCTGATAGTTAACTTAGGCTGTCAGAATTATTTAACCTCAAAACACTAGGATTTATTGGTGGTTTACAAAGTCTACAATTGACCTTAGTCAGGTCAGATGCCATGTTGAATTGTTAAAGCACAGCACACTCCGCTAAATGATCTGTTCTTCTGATTCTCAAGTTGTTTTATGACGATACTTTCTCAATTCAATATGAATAGATAACAAGGCAAGAAAAACATGACCTGTCATCTTCATTAGATGCTATCTTCCAGCTTAAACCAGAAAATGGCCAGCATAAACCAGCTCAAACCAGCATCCCAGCTTCAAAACATACCTAACCAGGGGTGCGTTTCCCAAAAGCATGGTTAGTCTACAATGGTCGCAAGTTTCATCGTTACCTAAACAAAAATAGTAAATTAGTCAATATGTGTCATGTTCCAAACAGTAGTATCTTGGAGATCTCTAATTAGTTTAATAGCATAAGTTATTCCTCCACCAAATGCGTGTGACGTCATTAACAATGGTCCTATGTTGCTGAACTAATGTGGTTCAAACAACGGAGATGCAACCGTGTTCGGGAAACAGTCATGTGTTGCTAGTTCGTTTTCAAAACAATGCATCGTACTATGATGATTAATCAGCGAGCTGCATCGTTATTCGGGAAACGCAACCCAGTATATGCAGGGTTTGTTTTGTTTTTTTTCAACAGGGAAGGAAGTTGAAATGGAATGGCACCTTCAACAAATGCATTTTCATATCATTTTAGCATTTGTTAACACTATCGGGTAGGTTTAGGGTTGGGTTTGGTGTCTGGGATATTTCTAACACGATATAGATACAGATGACGCTCCTTGAATATTTGAATTATGAACCACCACAGTATGTACTTGAAGCAACTTAATAAAAACACAATAATACATGCCTGTGCCAACATAACAAAATTGTACCAGGTTAACATACTGAATGCATTTTAGCGCTACTCCAGACTACTCTACTAGATGAAACGTTGCACAATATATACATGCACATCTCATCAGTAAAGCCGGTTCTTTATTTGAAAACAGGTGATGGAGATTTAACACTAAGAACCGGCTTTACTGCTGAAACAGCTTAGGTTTGCATTTTTTGTGCTTAAGCCTTGTCTGTGAAACAGGGGGATAAAGAAGTAACTTTAATCTGATTATAAGCATTATACAATGTAATATACTCTAATTACAAGTACTAGAATCTGATTATGTATTCCAGTTTACATGTAATCAGTTACTATCCAGCTCTGTGAACACATCTAGAGATAAATAGGGTTTTAATGCTAATTAAAAACCCTAGAAATATCAGGTTCTAGTTGCAATTTTTATACCTAGAATAGAATTTTCAATTTTCCAATGTCTGTAAGTTAAGTCAAGTCACTTTTATTTATATAGAGCTTTTAACAATACAGATCGTAGCAAAGCACTGAACATTATCAAATAGGAGAACAAAGTGATGGTAATGTATAATGAAGAGAATTAAACTATTTATTTATCAAATTCAGAGACGGTCTCTAGTCAAGACGACGATAATCACTAGAAATCAGGTGTCCCAACTAAGCAAGCCAGAGGCGACCGCGGCTTGGAACCAAAACCCCATCCATGAGAGAATGGGGAAAAAAACCTTGTGAGAACCAGGCTTAGTTGGGGCCAGTTCTCCTCTGGCCGGACGCCCAGCACCTAATTTCCAGTTCAATTTCAATTGTACTGTAGACTGTACTGCAGACTTTGTATAGTGTTTTTAAAAATATATTTTCAACTAATCGTGATGTCACGATGTCATGAACAGTCATGGAGATTCATGTAAATCAAAAAGTATGGAACCCTGAATAAATAACAAATCTTGCCCCCAGCGGTAAAACCAACCAAGCTGCACAAACAAACTGTGTTTAACAGTGAAAGTACAGTCCACGAGAGGAATGATGTTCCTTTCAGGCACAGGTCTTTCAGAGGGCAGGTCAACATCCTTATCGATCCATTCCACACAGTGGGCTGTATCCTTGGAGGGTTTTGCAGTCTTACATGCCTCACACACCTCACACACCTTGAATGATGTATCAGACTCGCACAGGCAGGTTGCAGACCAAAGGCACACAGTTACCGTGGTGATTAATTAGGTGCTTGGATGGTGATGTAGAGAGTATGAAGGAACAAGGTGTAACAAAAGAGGTCAATAAGCTGCTGAAGTATAAATGACCAAGCATAGCGCAAGGTTTTAGCTGAATTTTTGGTTCCATAAAAAATGTTTCACTGAACATTTCTTAAAAGAACCATTTTTTTTCTTACTTTGAGGAACATTTTAATAATCTGAAGGACCTTTTTCACTATTTTGTGCAACTGGAAAACAAAATTTAGTTATTTTCCTTGAAGTTCTGCTTGAAGAACATTTAATTAAGTTGAGAGGTCCAGTTATTTGCATTTGGAGAAAGATAGCGAGAGACGATAAAAAAAGACTCTAAATCCATCATCATTAAAAATACCTCCAATCTGAGGTTTGAAGCACACCTTTTTCTAATTAGAGAGAGGGCTCAAGAAAATGAAATCTCAATCTCATAAAGGTTAAACTTTATTCTCTGTTTGGCAGAGAGATGAGAGAGGTGAGTGAATCCCTCTGTGCTCTTTTATTACCAGACAGACTGATGCACTGATGAGTCGAGTCACAAAGATTAATCAGAACGATTCCCCAAAGCTAATATTCTCCAACTCAGCTAATGTATTAATGCTCAAGTCACAATTTAATTGCAGTGAAGAATTCAACTACTTTGCATGTCCAGGAATACTGTATAATCAATACAATGCAAACTAATTTTAGTTCAGATATTTTGCTAAATATACCCCAACATTTGGCATGTAATCTAAACTTAATTTTTTTTACATAAAAAAAAAAAATATATATATATATATATGACTTTTTTTCTTATAATAAAGTAATAGCATTTTATTAATACAACTAAATATTATTTTCACATTTCTTTTGACAAATTTGCAGAAATAACACTTTAAAATTGTGATTTATTTATACATTTTGACAGACAATTTTTACTAATAGCTTAAAATTAAAAGTTGTAACTAAATATAAGAGATTTAAACAATGCTACATTAGAAAGGTATAGCTTGCTAGCTTAACAAACAAAGACATTTTTTATATACCAATGTTAACAAAGATATAATAAATAATACTGTAAACAAATTGTCAAATAATGTAATTGCTCATTGTTAGTTAATATTATTAGTGGGCTTTAATATATTACTAATAGTAATTTTAAATATATTAATAAATATAACTAAAAGCAGTCGTTCAATAACAATTTACAAATAGTTGCTAACCATTTTGAGTTTTAATATTTTGGAAGATATAAAGGTAGTAATGCTTTGTTGCCATGGACAACTACCAGAATCAAGCATTCCAGAGAGCCATGAGATAATCTTTTGTAAATTTACAGCAAATTAACTGCAATTAACTGTGTTTTTTTCATGCAAAAAAAATAAAAAATAAATAAATAAAATTGATTATAGCCCTACGAATACATACAGTGCCAATTATCCAATAATTAATTGCTTCAAACAAGTGAACACTGGTGAAAATCCAAATGCTGTTCATTCACCATCGAAGAACTTTAATGAAGAGCCTGAAATATTTCAGCACTTACAGAGGAACCAATGTCAGCCTGTCTTTGATAAGCATTTAGCAACAGAATGTAATTATAATCTATTCATACAATGAGAGCTTTATTTGCTTTGTTTCTGGGCATCACATTACAGCGTGGATTTTTCCAATATGTGTTAATTATGCAAAGAAACAGACTAAGAGCCGCCTGCAGCCAGAAATCAACGACTACTTAAAGCCGAACGCATTTTAATCTGTGGCACGTCTTGAATGCCGGGCTGATCCTCCTCAGCCTCGGTTCTTTGCCTGCAGTGTCTGAGATCCTTGCAGGCTTTGGGCCCTGTTCCCTCCAAGTGACTTCCTGTATCTCATTTCCTCCTGAAGCGAGAGTGGCTTTGGCAAACGCAAATACAGTTAATCAGATGATGGGGATTTTTCATTTCCTGTCATGCCAGTCTGGCTGCAGAACATGCATCCATATTAATAGGCTGGAAGTGATGATTCAATAACTTAATTCCAGAGTAATAGAGAAAGAAAGCCCTTACATCTTTGTCCAGCATCTTAGACGACGCATCTGTGATCTGCTGCTTCTAGCTCACGTTTCAGAGTATTTTAAAAGCTCAAACTGGTTTAACTGGACCACGTTGCATAAACTTAGTATTAATAAGATGAACTAAAAAGTTTTAAGCTGCTCATGGCTCATGGGATATCAAAAATGGTTTTTCAGATTATTGAAAATGTAAAAAAAAACCTGTGTAAATGGTGTGGAGAACATCTGAAAGTTTGTTTTCTTGTTTTCGGCTCAAGCTCCGATAAACCTCCAGGGTCTTGAGAAATGCTTAGAAGATGAGTATGAATGGCAAGATACATAAATTAGGTTGGAGTTGAGCAAACGGAGTGATGGAAAACAGTTAAAGGGATAGTTCTTTCGCAATTCATATATCCTACTTCATCCTTCTGGAATGGCATCCATGTACAACAATTAGGAGAAATCCGGTTATGACATTTTAAATATGGATATTTTTCTTACAAAAATACAGGAGGCCTTTATTCACCCCCTGGGTCCATGTGAGGCACTTTCTTTTATAGATGGATGCATTTTATTGGACTTTTGGACTGTTGAATGAAAACAGCAACCCACTGCTATTATCAATTTGGGAGAGCAAGGACAGTTTTAAATTTAACTCTGAATGGTTTCTTCTAAAAAATGAAAGTCATACAGCCCTAGGATGCCCTGATGGTGAGTAAATCATGGGCTATATTTCAATTTTGGGTGAACTGTCCATGTAAACGAAAAATGAATTGACTGTGACTGAAATGAATTAACACTTAATAATCATTTTAGTCTTGTGGGCAATTAGTTTTAATCTAAAAACTAAAAAAAGCTTTGCAGTCCATTTATGTACACAACAACAGCGTTTGGGGCCCTGAAAACCCAAACTTTTGAAAACTTAAGCCATATTGTCTCTAAAAAACCCTCAAATACATTATGGGCCGGTTTCCCGTACAGGAATTAGATTAAGCCAGGACTAGACCTTTGCTAATTTAGGACATTTAAG
>JAUCMS010000038.1:594456-618538 GCA_032357445.1 Enteromius radiatus
TCCCTTTAAATACAAGACCAGCATTCAAACTACGTCAGAGCGTCCAAGTAATCTCTGTACAGCGTCGTTGGCAGGGCGGCCAGGGCGAATTTTGACTCTCTCGCCGGCGGCGGTGTGAACGCACAGTTAGTCTCTTGTGCATTTACTGTATGCAGTATACCTCAGCTAAGCTAAAAAATATCATTCCCATAATTGTAATTTATGGGCAGATATTATGCTAATTGTGGATAAGTGTGATTACAAGTGACTCAAATGTATTAACACAAATGTTTAACTACTGAATACAAGTTGGAGGTGCGTTATCAGGAAGGTCGCTCCCTTTTATGTGCAAATTACTCTGAACCGACCTATATAAATACCATTGTTTGTATACGCTATCAATCGAAAAAAAAAAAAAACGAGTCTCAAGTTTCAGAGGAAACGGTTTCACTAACTGCTGATATATGTAAACTGAGCAGTGGCTGAGATGAAAATAATACACGTATGCCGGATAGTGCCTTATTTCACTGCAACTACTAGCATCAAGAGGCATGTGATCAAATAAGCACTTTCTGTTTCTCCATCAGGGATGGGAGGGGAAAACTCACACAGTGAAAAGAGGGGAAAAAAACAGATGCAAGGAAAACACAGTGTACTCAGCAGGATCTGGCAGCATCCAGCTGTCTGTTTTCTGGATATAAATGGCTGAAATTATTAGTATCACTGTCCGCTGTTAAATGGGTTATTCACAGGACCCTCATGCTAGCTGGCTTCCTCTAGATATCTGAGAATCATCTGTCACTGAGTACAAAAAGAATGTTAAACAAAACAAAGTGCAAAAGAAAAATGTTTGGATGAATATTGCACTGTCCCATATTTCACTTTGCAACATTAATGACATTTTATTTAATATCATTTTATTTATCGCAAGTAATCACATCAGTTTTTGTTTACATTTTATGTTTCCATTTGTATACAATATAGATAAACACAGTATACACTCATGTTATGTAAACAAAAACGTATTATAGATGAGATTAATCATTTGACAGCACAAATAAAACCTTGAGGTGCTCAAACTGGTAGACAAATAAATGCAGACACACCTAAGCACATTTTCAAATCACTGCAGGCTTTGACCTTTCTAATACTTTCCTCTTTCTTATGCTATGCTCCAGGCATTTTACACTACATTCACATAGACCAGATCCATACACAGGCACCATATTTATCCAAAGCAATTCATAAATAGGCAACACACAATTATATTAGCATGAGACCCAACAAGACAATGTCAAAACTAAGAAATCAGAAACAACCAAAATACAAGTGTGCAAAAGTAACATGGACGCAACCAGCATTTAAAATGACTCAAATATTCTTTCAAAATACAAGACACAACAACAACAAAAAAAGTGTGGCCTAAACGAAGTCTCATAAAAACAGTCAAACATGACGTGTATGTTTTTTGTTTATTTATTTATTTATTTTTATTTAGACATGTTAGCTTGATGTTAGCTCTGTAGCTGTCTGTCTTGGGTTAGCACCACCTTTCGTATCAATGCGCTTTGCGGCTTTCACGGCAGTTACAGAAACACTAGGGGGAGGGGGGAGCTTGATCGCATTGAGCACCTTTAAGAACAATATATTTAAGAACAAGTATAGTTCAAATTTATTCACATATTTGCTGACATATCGCTTAAAGGTTACTGATATTAAATATATATAATTAAACTATTTATTTGGAATTATACTTGTGCACAATGCAAGAGTTTTAATGTCACTGTTGATGGGTACTGTATGATAATAAATAATATCTTTAATCTTTAAACGCAATATTTAATGGGTGCTTAAAGTCAAACATACTGTAAAAGGATAGTTGACCCAAAAATGAAAATTCTCATTCTCAATATCTTCTTTTGTGTTCTGAAGATAAGCAAAGGTCTTGCGGGTTTGGAACAACATGATGGTGAGTAATTAATGACAGAAATTTCATTTTTGGGTGAACTATCCCTTTAAGTACAGTATATCTTTAGTTGGACTTCGGCACTATACTTCTACACAATTAAAGTGCATTAAGTACAAAATTAGTTGTTACAATTTAGCGGACTTTAATTATACCAGTTTAATATTCCAAAAGTAGAGCTGTAAGGGATTTCTATTAAGTACATAAATATGTAAATTTATTTGTAGTATACTTAGCATGAAATAAGTGATGTTGCTAAACTAATTTCGGGAGGAGCGCGTACGAATAATCAGTCGCAGCTTGGTTCACTTTCTAATTATCTCGTTAGCCACTCCAGTCCAAACTTATCCTCGTTCTAGCATCCCTCCTCCTCCTCCCCTTCTCCACCTCGTCTCGCGTATTCCTATGCGGGGGGCAAGCAGGGTTCGAGCCGGTCCCCGAGTCCTATCCCTGTTAGTTTATGCCACTAGCATAGCTAGAGCTCCCAGCTCGCCCCCAGACAGCATCCTTTATTACTAGGAAGCGCAAACTCGTGAAATGTATATTTCTACTACTTTCTATATTTCTAACTACATTTATCTTTCAAAAGGGACAATAGGTGAAATGTACAGAATACACATTATACACATTATTTACAATATATTGTGAATTTTCCTACAGATGAAAATGAATTTAACTTTGCCTAGGCTCTGCTTATCTTTCTTTTTTCCTGTCGCTTTTACTAATCACCACTCCTTTATCCTGTAGCCTGCAGAGTAGAGCCAAAGCCTGCTTTAGACCCGTTTCTCTTCAATCCTTCCTTCTCCAGCAAAGCACACTGCTGTGCAGTAAACCACTCTGCCACAATCACTTTGCCTTTATAATATCCAATTAACCACATGAAGCTTGAGAAAAAGGCCTACAGTGTTTACATCTGAAGGCAAGGCAGATGCATATGCTGACCACATACAGCTTTATATAAAGCATGAGACTCTGTTACTATGCTGTGGCACTTCAGAACATGCTGCTGCTTTTTGATGTGGATGTGCCTGTGAGGCTATAGATTCAACAGCATAAATATCAGTTAATAACTTTCAAGATACACCACTTTAAAAGCAAGTTATCAGTCTATGCATATGATTAACTTATGCATGACATAATTGCAGATAAGCACTATGCAGATATGTTTTAAAGATTGACAAAAATCTGTAAATTAATTTTTAATCTTAAACTTACGATCTTAAAGCATCATAGAGCTCAATGAAGAAACTAATTATGATGTTAATTCTGAATTATGATTATTAAATTAGAAATGTGAATGCTATACTACAGACTATAAAGTATTATTTAAAAAAATAATAATAATTTGCAGGATGTTATTTATTTATTTGTTTGTTTATTAATTGGTTATGTTTTTTAAGAGTAACCATTTTGAATAAATACTTAAAATTTTATATCATCAAAAAAATTTTTAAAACATTTTCATAATATTACTGTTTTACAAAAAAACATTATATATGCATACATAAATATGCAATACATTAAATATCATAATGTCATGAAATATGAGAGAATTTAATATTCTGTCATTGGTAGTCTATACATTTTTTATATACCATCACATTAGTTTTACAGGGGATATGAGTTATAAATAGAGCATGAATAGCAGTTAATTACTGTAGCATTGCATCAGACTGTACTTCACATGAGAAATAAGTCAGTTTTCATTATTTGTCATAAATGAGAGTGAATGCAGTGCTGCCATTCCAGTGGTCATAACCTCAGACTGCTGATTAAGGCCTCGCTGACACTTAATCTGAAATTGATGTGTTGCCGCTACACTGAGCTAAACTCCCTCTGTGGTTTTTACACTGCAAATACACAAGCGTTCTATTTCATCCATGATAGTCGATATGTTTTTTTCACAGACACATATACGACAGTGAGATAAGCTTAAACCCATCTGCCAGTGGTCCTCTCACTTTAATTACACTGGTCTCCAGCCAGTTGTATTCATTTCCAGAAAGTGTAAATTTCCTTAATGTGAAACACCCCATAACCACAGAGACTGAGGAAGCTTAATGAACCTCAGGAATTACAGCCGCTATGGCTGTAGAGTTACCTGCTCATACTGATATTACGCACAGGCTACTGTCCCCTGCGAGACAGTTCAAGGAAAAGCAAAGCAGATGAAATAGTTTCAATATGCAAAAACGTCTCCTCCAGGCATAAATAGGTAGAAAAGCATTATATCGTTATCTGCTAAAAAATGAAGCACTGAAGTCATTACGGTGCCACCAATGGAGTAACATTTTAATAAACTAATGTTCTCCCTCCTGCTTCTCATTGGATTTTAATGTCCACAAGTCACTACAATAATAAAATCTACCCCCGAAGTAACACAAACACAGTCCCAAATAAGAAAACACACACACACAAAATGCTAAAAATTGTTTTGGAAACCAGTTAATGCAATTTAGCATTTAACAAGTCCCTAGTGAAGATTAATACATACATAAATAAATAATAACTGCGTAATGGGAATTCACAAAATATAATTAATATGGTTAATTAATAAATGCTAAATAATGTGTAATCCTCTATAATAACTTAACCTTCTAAACTTTGAGGTGCACTTTTTTGCGCAATAAACTACTATTGTGTAGCACTGATTGTGCTAAAGTGGAATTATTGCAAGAATACTTTAGACATTAAAACACATTTCAGGCTTAATATAAAAAAACATGCATTGTGCAAAAGTTGAGCAATATGTCAGTAAATATGTTAATTGATTCGAACTATACTTACTTTAAACATACATGCACAAAAAAATTACCCCAAATGTTGCCCCAACTAGGAAAAGACAGTTGTCTGAACAATGTTGTTGAAATTTTAAGGCTTTGTGAGTTCCCAGCATGCAATGCAGCATGGGTAAATTATGCAGCGTAACTGTGTTAGCTGAACAAAAAAAAGAGACATGTGACTTGGGTTGAGTGATCAGCTTGGTCCAAAGTTGAATAAACTCAAAATAAAAGCTGTGCAATTTCAAGATGCCTTGAAATTTTAGTGAACTTTTCCTTTTTTTTTTTTTTTTTTTTTTAGCCATAAGAAACAACAACAACAACGATTCAGATTAGTTAAAACATCTTTACAATATTTGTACAAGTTATATTATTATTATTTTTTAATTATAACTTTATCTTTACTTTTTTTAGGTGCAGGTTCTTCATAATTCATAATTCAGTTTTTAATCACCGTTGTCCCTTAAAGGTGCTAAAAGAGATGACTTCTAAATTGCTATGGATAACCAAATGATTACTGAATTACAAAATAAGGAAGCCATAGTCCACTGAAATCACAGGGGAAATCTTTTGCTCTATTCATAACCTCTGATTCGGTAATTACAGCAGATCAATCTTTGACACAATTAAGTGTCAGAATCCAATAGAAAATGTTTCTAGATAGAAGAAATCAATCTCTGCGTAACTATCTGACACTGATGACAGGCCATTTCCATCAAACAGATAGTAAATAAAATGCTAAGTGAGAGGTGCGGGTGATATAACATGAAAAATATCAATTTGCAAACATCTCCTCTCAGTGTTGACTGTCCCCTCGTCGAACGACAGAGGGAGGCACAGAGAGAGAGACGAAGAAGAGAGATGCTTTGACGGGCTGTCATAGAACAATGTGTCAACTCCATGGCTGCTCTCCATTGATGCTAATTACAGGTGACAGGGCTAAGTACAAGGCTTTACACATGATAACGATGGCTCTAGAGAAGTTCTTCATGGTCTCCTTTACAGCCAGGCTGACAGCCGCCATTATGAATGCTGGGATTTTGTCAGGTTTCACTGATGAAGATGGCCACTCAAAGAAAAAGAGAAGAAAAGGACATACTTACAGTATTGCCTGAGATGAGCATATACAGCCTGTCATTTCATCAGGGTACTGAAAAAGAAAGCTTTATTTAATATTTTGATGTGTGCTATTGTTTAGTTTGATGTATAAATTAAAAAAATAATAACACTGCTTCATCTAAGTTCATTTAAACACTTGTGACAAAATAGCATTGCCACCTATATTTCTATACCATGTAATGTTAAAATCAGTTATAAACAACAAAATCATTCAGTTAAGGAGAATGGAAAAATACCTGTTAGAAATTAGCCTAAAAATAATAAATAAATAAATAATTGCTCATAACACTACAATATTTTACATTTATGTTGCTTGCAAAAAAATTAAATCTAACTAAATAAATTAATTAATTAATAAAAAAATCAAAACACACCATTAATATTGAATTTATACGTAGCAAATGCAGTTGTGAAAGTACTTGCAGATGTATTTGTCCCCTTGACTTACTTGACTTAATCCTTTAGACTCCTAGTGGAGCATAGGGCCGCAACAACACCACGCCAACAAACTCTGTTTGGAGCCATTTTCTTCAGCTGGATCCACGTCATTCCGGCGGCCTTCGCTTCGCTCTCGACAGATCTTCTCCACGTCTGTTTGGGTCTCCCCACTTTCCTTTTTCCTTGCGGGTTCCAATCTAACGCTTGCCTTGTGACATTATCGGCTGGTTTCCGAAGTATGTGGCCTATCCAGCCCCATTTTCTCTTTTTGATTTGTCCCCTTACTATTTACTAATGAACCAAAATTAGATCAAATGGAGATATTATTACTTTACTCTCCACATAATCTTAAATGTGCTATGAAATTAGTATGTTTTCAAAAGATTTTCATTTCTGGGTGAACATTAAAAAAACCTCCTAAAGCTTTTTGTTCATATTTTGCCAGTCCCTGAGCTCATTTTTTACAAATGGCATGGATATGCAGGGCATTGATATCTGAACTGAGCACAGTGAGCGAGAGCATGGAAGTATGACCAGCCAAGCAGAGGACAAATTTAGCAGCTACAAAAGCAATATGCCATATAAACAAGCATAAGGCAAAACACAGGTGTATATGATGTAGCTGTACTGCATCAGTGTTATCAGTCAAAGTCAATGCTGCTCCAGTTACCAGGGAGAAAAACGTGGGTGCACAACCCGTGTTTGACAACCGATGACCAAAGAAGGCTTAGAAGTAGTTCTGACAGGTGTGTCAGGTCATTTGTACAGAAGAGAAATCTTTGCTGAGAGGTTGTTCTCCGGACAAGATCTGTAATATGAGAATGTTCATGTAAAAGTGCTCTTTAGTTAAAAAGAATATAGCTGACCAAAAAAGTAATTAAATTTGGTCACTCTCAGGCCAACCAAGATATAGATGAACTTACAAACATGCAGACTGTCACTTCCCATGACATTAATTCATGAACTAGAGTGCTTCAAAATGTCATAGAATAACCTTTTGTCTAAATGGTTCCATAAAGAACCTTTAACATCTGAAGAGCCTTTCTGTTTCACGAAAGAAGGTTCTTCAGATGATAGACAGTTTCAACAACAACATATACAAACGTTACTGCATATGCGTGCTTTTGTGGCCCTAACATAAATTCTGGTAGACATCCCAATGGAATCAAAAACATCTAAGTCTTCTAGAGTACATTTTTCTTTTAATTATTTATGTATTTATTGATAACAAGAATTAGCTGCGTAAATCAGACAGATTTATTAAAAATGCTAATTCATTCTCTGCCAGCAGGGGGTGCTGTAAGCATGAGAAATGGAGGTTTTCCGGTAATGTCTGAAAGCAGCTCTGAGCTTACAAACGCTGGCCTACATGCAGTATGAAATCAAAATGACATTTTCTAAAGACAATCTTCCTTTAGAAATACAGTGATATAAAAATATCCACGCATCAGATTGATTTTTAATTTTTAGTCATACAAAGCCAATTTTCCACAAGCTAATATGATTCTTTAGGGTCTTAATGGAAAGTCTGTAATATAGTTTGTTTTAAAATTTCTCAAAGATAGTGTAAAAAACGCCCATTTTACCCTGTCAAAAACAGCTCTTTTGAAATCACTCTGTTCTGTGTACTTCCCCTTTAAATCTTCACGAGCTCCGCTGACTCCGCCCCTCTTTTCCGAGGCCCTAACAGATGATGTTTTTTAGCCTATTCATAGTGAACTTGCTAATTAGCACATTATTAGGAAATGCGATGTGCAAAAATTCATTAAAAGACATTATACTCACTCCTTCTGTAGGTGAGGCTGGATCATGAATGATTCGCGCGAACATAAACGCATTTCGGTTGATCAAAGGCACGTTTTCCTTCAGAACCAAGCTTAACGTAAATCTTCCGTGTCTTCAGTCACTCAGATGTCTGGGGTAAATGACTACTGCTATGTTCATTAATACATTCAACAACAAAACACCTCAATCGCTTAGGAGTCTTGCTTGTGTCTGCTTCTCGGTCCGATAATGGCTCACTTAGGGCGGGTTTGACTGACTGAGGTAAGACACCAGTTCAGTCTGTATGACACGCGGCTGTCTATCAACTATTGTGGGAGTGGCCTCTGTCGGTGTGACGCCACACCCACATGCATTTTGAGAATGGCTTGATTTCAGAAGGGGTACCTTATTTTATAAAATGAAAACAAAACTACTGGTGGAGCTTTATCATTGTAGGGTGGTTTTGTACACACACTCCCAACACACATTTCAGTCCTAATAGCTTGAAAAAGTGCATGGGGCACCAGATGACCCATTTAAACATGCATTATGTGCTCAACAAAGCCTTTTGGAAAATCGGTCAGTTTTGATATCATGGCAGGTCGCCACAAATCAATAAATGTATGAGAAACACCCACAGCACAATAACCTGAGACCAACTTCAATACTCACCATTAGCTGTGTTGCGAAACTAACCAGACAAGCCCGTGCGCCCGATTAAATCGTATATAAAAAAGTTAAAAGAGATGGTTCTTTAAAGAACCTTTGACTGAATGGTTCTCTGTGGAGCCAAAAAAATGGTTGTTCTATGGCTTTGGCATTTAGAGTGATTACTGTATTTTTGTTATGGTTTAACAGTTGTTTGCACCTGTTCACTCAGATCCATTGGTGAAAGAGTTATGTAATGCTAATTCTGTTCCAGTGAAGAAACAAAGCCATCTACTTCTTGGATGGAAGGTTTTTATTTTGGGGTGAACTTTTCCTGAAGCTTTTTTTATCTAAAAAATAAAAACTTCATTGCTTAGAGGATGTTCTTTCACAAGTCGACTTAAAGTCAATACTTGTTACCGTCATACAGTACAGTACATTTTGCTCAGATAATACATTTATAATGTAGCTTTGCCCATTATTACTTAGATGTTTTGATAAGGTGTTATTAAGTTGTTTTATGCATAATAAAAGTAAAAAGGTCTTTAAAGAAGAACACTAATTAGATTGTACCTCATTATGTTATCAATGTTTATGCCAAACAAAATACATAATCTAACTACACTTAACTCGGGCCAAGATAATTTAGAAATTGCACTCTTTGTAGCACTAATTAAAATTAGACAGCCAACAAATCCATTTATCTTTAATTGAATCTTCTTAAGTGTGCTGGTCCTTTTGCCTCTTGCCCCACTAAAAAAAATTTTGGTTGTGTCACCAAAAGAGCTGAAAGCTTCAGGCGGGAACACAGGGAATATTAGCATTTATAGGGTTTGCTCAACACCTGGCTCTAATAAGCAACTTATGCAGTCCCATTCTTTTTGTTTTTATTTGCGTATGATGGAGAAATTAGTTCCTGTCCATCAAACCCAATGGAGCTGTCACAACCAATGAAGTAGTCCATTTGTTAGTGGACATACTTGCACACTGCATTCTACACCACTAGTAAAACAGGGGGGTGAGGTGGGCTATAAATCAATATACATTGGACACAGTCCACTTCCCACCCCAGCAGTTGTCTAGAGCTGTACTTTGTGAAATCAACCGATGGGAAAAAAAAGTCACAACAACCCAAAATAAGTTGCTGGATGTGTTTCAGCATGAGAAGGTCCATCACGTGTCATTACACTGAAATGATTGACAGGGCCTCTTAAATCGGCCTAACGTGATCCGATTATAAATTGAAATAAACATAAAGATAAAAAGCAGTTATCAAACATTGATTGGTAAATTCTGACTGTTGTACATTTCTCATCATCTTGCTACGAATGCATCTAGCTGGGTCAGCAATTACTTTTTGGCATGCCTGGCAACTCTTTTTGTTCATGGACATTAAATTTGTTTCAATAATATTCCTAAGTAAATGACGGCAGAAATAGATGGTGAACATTAATATGCATTTCACTCCCTGCCCTTCTTGCAAAGCTTGTCACTTTGTTTCTGATGTGCCTGGCCACAAATATTACTTAGTGCAGCTATTTTTATAAAAACTTTCTATTTGCCAAAGTAAATGACATAATCAGGATGGGTATTTAGGGTATTTTTGAGAAAACCTTCTCAATGCATCTCTTGAATTTTTAGTTGGATTTGACAGTTTGTAGTTGGGCTCTGTTGAGAAATATTGGTTAATTATTCTGACTTTTGAAATTTGCCTCTTGCTAAGAATGCCTCTAGCCACTCTTTGACTTTTTGGCAGTGCCTAACAACTCGCTTTGTTCATAGACATCTAAGAAAAAAATAAAGAAAAATTAATGAAACCATACAAATAAGCATTAAATATTATTATTAATTAAGTTTAAAATATATTTCAGTGCTTAACATTCCTCATTATCTGAAATATAAATAAGATGCTAAAATTCTTATCTATACTTCCAGTTAGTGTAACTGATGACACTTTGGTGAAACAAAGAATTTGCATTGCACTGAATGACAAAAACTCCACTTCACCTTATATTGCAGGCAATCAGCTGCCACCTATTAAACATGAGCACTAACGACAACACTTATGTATCTCACAAAAACAAACAAACAATAAATAAATACAAATAAATAAAGTGGGGGATATACAACATGAAAAGGTGAAATTATTAAATGTTTAATAGAAATAAACTCACTTTAACACACACAATAAACTGATGCAGCACCACATGTTTTAACACCTTTTGATGATGTCACAGGCCGTCAAATCAATTTATTTATTTTTAACATATTTATAATTTCACAATGGCTGCTTTCCTGTTACACTAAATGACCTCTACCAAACTGCATTTGGATCAAATGTTTTCATAACTTAAAATAAAAAATAAATAAATAAATAAAAGTTTGTTTAAAAACAAGGGATAATTTTAATTTTAGAACATTGTATTACCCACAACAGTATACTACCCAGAATATTTGAAACATGAAAGTAGACATGAATTTAAATGTTTATAAAATTTGTCAATTTAGTTTAATGTCTTGTCTTTGACCCAAAGGCGTATTCTCTTAGAGATTAATATTGTGAGAGGGATCTAATCTTTTCATAGCCGCTGAATACACATCTTCAGCCCAGCAGTGATTCGGTCTGACTCAGCTGTTGATGATTGGAAAGTCTTCTTGATAGATCACATGACAGTCAGACAACCAGGAAAAAGTTGTAATTTCCTCTCTTGAGCATCTTGCCAAGCCAATCTCTGTCCCGTTCCCATCAGTATTGCACCCTTTACATTTTAACTGCTTACTTAGACAAAGGTGAAAAATACAGAGCCACATTTCACCTCACCGAGTATCTTTTTCCCCCAGTCAAAAGACATCTAATTGCTAATCTATAATCCTTTTAATATGCTCTTGCCTTTTTTCGATTGATCCTCTGCCAGGCGGAACAGCATGGCTGGGGGCTACATTAATCTTATTAAGGGTGGGTTTAGGATGGTGCTGCAAATCCAAACACCGCTTTTACCCACACTATATTGCATGCCCCTCTCTCTCTTCCTTTCTTTACCTATCCTCGATACATCTCAATGCCAGACTCACCTTGCTTTTGTTTATCAGTGACAAACTTGACAAGCCCAGGTACAAAAGGGCTTTGTTGAGTGATGTTTTTTTCATTAACATTTATGTATTATTATGTATTTAGGTATTTCTCTTTCTTTCTCTCTGTCGCACATCATCATGTTCTTTCTAACCTCTTTCTATTCAGACAGCCCACTTGCTCAACTGTAATGTAGCCCTTCACTTTCTAAGATTGATCTAGAGGTCAAGTTACACTTAACTTATATTATTAAGGTCTGTTATGAAGGTCTTTGTTTGAGAATTTTTTTGTCCAACTTTGAAGCTACTTTTTTAAAATATTTGTAGTAACTTTGATAAACCTGAATGCAGTCATGCTTTACTCTTCTTAATTAATTAGTTACAGTGCCAAACTGCTACTAAGAAAAAGTATTTGACAATGCTGAGGCTAATTAAGGGTGCATCTTTTAAAATATAAACTGATACAGTATGTTGTTGGTTTATTTTAACAATCAGAGAAGTTATTATTTGGCACAAAAATAATGCATCTCAACAAGGGTGAAAGCATTAAACTAGAAGAAATGTACTACAAATGCAACAAAGAAAAACTATAAACACTCTAATTGGGCTCAACTGCTTACAAATAAATTTCGGGAGGAGCACGCGCAGGTATCAATCACCCGCTCATCACTAATCATCTATTCACCTAATCATTCAGGGCCGCCCGCCGAGCCCCGAGTCTTCTCCTCGGCCGGCACGCCAAACTCGCCTTGCTTATTATTTTGTTACCGGCAAGTTCGAACTCGTGAATTGAAAAAAGTAGCTTGAAGATGTAAATCATTTTGAAAGTTAGACTATTGTACATAGGATACAATTAAAGCTTTAGGTTTAACAAAGGAAACATTGTAAATAACAGCATTTAGGAAATTGGTGTTTGTTTGGACATGAATTAATAGCTGTTCAGGTAAGGTCATTCACTGCACTGTGCAGTTTACTCAAGATTATGTGATAGCTGATATTACCTGATATATCTTCAGAAATGTGCCACTCTGTTCACGTAAACTTGTTTAGTATAGATACAGTGAAACAATGTGAAATCTTCAAAATGTTCCTTTTTTCCTCACACCGTGGTTTAGAGTGAAGTAGTCTTTTCCCCTCTGGACCACTTCATTACCTCTAATCCAGAGAACCAGCTGAGGAAAAGACAAGTGCAGCCATGTGGCAAACATTTCTGCATAAGGGATCAGCAAATCCTTGAAAACAATGTCCATGCTCTATTCAAGTGCTCAAAATCTTCTTTCAGTACGGATTTGTTTTACAGTAGGTTGCTGATCTGTGTAGACTAAAAAAACTTTCAACAGTTTAATTTGGTAAGAATGTAAAATTATCTGAAGTGCTTTAACAAATGTTTCCTGGTGCAGTAAACTATGTAAGCTGCTCTGGCACTTCTGCTAGACTATTTTGGTGCGCTCAGGCCTTCCAAGAATACTTATATAAAAGTTAAGAAGTTAATGTTCATTATTTATTCATACAATGTCACATTTTCAAGAAGAAAGGAGTTAATAGAAGTTAGCTTCTGTTATTTACAGTTACATGGTATAAAGGTTATGTTCAGTTATAAATGAGTGAAATACAGCATGTAAAATCAGTCTTGCAAACCACATTCAATACTTGCTTTTCTTGATTTTCAAATTGACAAAGGCAGAACTCTGACCTCATAAAATAGTGAATTAGACACGCCCCTTTTTAGCTATATTTAGGCTATACCTGCCCTACAGATGCTAGATAAGCTATTTTGAAGTTCCTTCTCCTTCAAGTGATGAAAAACTTATTTTTGTTTGTCACCTTTTGACCTCTTTATTGTTAATTTGAATGTACTGTTTGAACCAACACATATTTTACGAGGTGGCTAATTCATAAATTTGCCAGATCGGGTTGGTTTGAACACATTCCTCCAAATTCTTAAAATAATAAATACAGTAATTAATATAAGAAAGTCAAAATGGAACTTCTAATTGTTTTATTAATATTTTAAATGACCCCTTTTCTGACCACAAAATAAATCCAGCTATGTTATTAAATGTATTTTCTCTCTTTCTTAGAACCATTAACAACCAAGTATATGAGATAAGCCTGGATGTTTATATGGGAAAGACATTAATCTCTGTCATGTCGTAAAGTGCAGAACAAGTCGTTTCTAAAGCCAAATTTGAATAAACTCTTATATTTAAAAAGACCAACATAAAATTGATTCTCAATGATAAACTAACCAGTGTTTGCAGGTGAAATATTGAAAAATGTAGAAAAATAGCTCCAAATTACAAGCTAATTTTGATTTAAAATTTAAATCTTTGCACTGTTATATTGTCTGGTAATCACTTTTATAGTTGTAACACAACTCAAAAGAAGCAGAAAGTGGCTGAAACTTTCTGGAAATATCAGTAGTGTTTGAAAATGTAGGAAAATGTTGTATTGTGTCTCAAATGACACCTTCATGCATAATGCCTAATGTGGCGTGCTAACCTTCTGGCTGCTGGAGAGGGAGATGAATCCAGACAGCATGCAGAAATGGTAATGGAGGTGCTTTAGCAAAGGTTACCATCTCTCCACAGACCCAGCCTGGGCCGCTCCCTCACCTTCTTCGTAAAAATCAAAGGAAATGTTACATCTGAATAAGCTGTAAATGCACAGAAAGTTCACACGGGTGACCCGCAGTGCTGCAATGAAAGCCAGGAACGCATTTTGGTAGAGAACCCTGAATGTGTTTACAGACATGAAATGTGTTTGATTTGTCATTAGGAGTGCAGACTCATAAATTGCGCTCAAAAATGTTTTATCTATAAAAGCTAAAAAATGAAGACAAAAGAAGACTATTAATTTGTTTATGCTAGATATTCTTCTGTCGTAACAGCCCATATTTTATGTTCTTTTCTCACGTTTAATAAACAAAAAGCGCAATGGCTATTTTGAAATTCCATCGCTGTCCTGAAACGCCCCCTTTCTAGTAATTTAATAGTGTGTGTGTGGGGGGGGGATGGACGGGGGACGCGCCCAGCACTGTGGCAAACTTTCGGGAAATGATGAGTAACAATTTTAAGGAGGAGCAGTAATGGCGCGTTCGCTAGCAGTAGCAGAGATTCAGGAGTGATTAATGAAAACAAATTTTTCATGGCAATTAAAATGATTAAAGCCGGAGGGCCTTTTTGCTGTTACCCTGAATTGCTCCAGGAACAAGGCGGCAACAAAGCTGCGAACCAAAATTGCATTAGTAGTGGAGGAGAACTGTATTAAAATGCAAATGTACAGCTGTTAATAGTTCTTCAAAAACCAATAATCCCCCACAGTCAGTCATGTGTCAGACTGGTTAATGGAAAAATATCCCAGAGGCACACAGGGTCCTTTTCCATTCCGCTTCTGATTAAAACAGAAATTCTGCAGAGGCAAAAGCAGAGCTCGGAGTGGGATGGGATCGACTGGGATGGCTTAATGTTGGGCAGGAGACCAAAACCCATTGTTCGGAATTTCCCTGACTTTAAGGCATGCTTTGTCCCCCCTGGGACGGCTGTGAAGTGCTAAGCAGGGAAAGAAAGCTACTAAATCTGATCTGGAGGTATTAAAGCTATTTATCATGAAGGTGTTTAGCGCATAATCTGTATCGAGCAACATCTGAATTAAATACACATGATAGTCAGGGCCCTCTGTGTGACGGAAATGGGCTGAGCCGAAAGACAGCGTGGGGCGCGGGCGTCATAATTGAATAAATACTGCGTTTGGTTATCCTGTCACTTAATTATGATTCTGCCGCGGGTTGTGTTATAAAGATCGAAGCGTTCTGACCCACCAGAGGGAGAAATGCTGTTCTGTCTCTCATTCCTGCGCAGGAGGGGAGCTGCCAATGGACCAAACAAGTTGATTAAGAACATTATCATTTAATAGGTTTTGGGGAACCGGCAACAACAAGCAAAATATATAACTTTTTTTTTTTTAATCTTTGCATAACATAATGGATTTTACTTTCTTTTTTTTAATTTCACATCTTTTTAATTTTTCAATCTTAGCAAAGCCATTTCAAAGTCCCAAACTGTTATAAAACATGTTAAAAATATTACTATAATGCTTAATATTCTTTGTTAAGATGAAAGACAGTTCACACATCCTCATCTGTTATGTTGATTTAAAAGAGAAAATTTAAGGCAACTTCAGACAGCTCTAAAATGAGTCTGTCTGCAAAACCCCTGTAGACAGGTGATGAAGACACAAACCTAGCACCCTCTTTAATTACTGATAAGTTGTGAGCCAGTTAAAGTCTATGGATTGTTCCCGCCGGAGGCCCTAATCACTTTAAAGCAGACCTCTGATCCTAACTGCTGCATTGGAGTGTTTCACTGTGGCAGTGAAACAGACACTATCGGTCTGCTGGTCTCACCCAATCCCATTTTCTGCTGCTGAGACATCTACAAATGAAAGATCACCCTGCTACTGCTGGGAAAGGGGGAGTAGAGATAATAAAAGAGATTAAAATTGAAGTTTAGTTTTAAATAGGCTTAAATATATTCATGCTTTATTCATTCTCTGATGCTTAACAAGATAAGCGTGTAAAAAAATAAGAAAAAGATTTTCATATCATATTCTGAGAACCAAACAATAACAAAGACTCCACCTGATAAAACTTTCAGTATTTTATTCATTTGTACATCTCCATCCCCTTGTTCCCCCTGAAAGTAAACATGATCATACAGATGTTAAGTACTTCTAATATATATTTTTGACAGTTTTACAGCCCCTGTACAAGAGCATGGATTTCATGGAGTTCACATCTACATCAGCAACATCAGTTTCTTAGTCCAAAGAACCGAGAACAAGCATATATGGGATTGGGAGCTGAGAGAGAGAGAGAGAGAGAGAGAGAGAGTGGGGTTTTGGGTTAACAGACAATGAGTGAAGGCATATACAGAAGCAGCTCCATCAGGATCAACTATTTACAATACAAACCATTCATACAAATTAGGCTCTAGATATAGAATTCATTACATTACAGTGTATTATAAGTGACAATGAGCAAGCCCTCCAACCATTCCTGGATCTTATTAAACTACAGGACGCAGCTTGCGCCGAACAATCCGCAATTATTACAGTACAGCTTCTTTGTAATAGGTAGAAAACATGCCTGTAGTTAAGGCCTGCTCATAACCAGCAGAACAAAGCCATTCTCCTCATCTTTGGGCCTTTGGGCTGGGAGGAATAACTCAAGAACGTGTGGGGACTCCAGGGCTGTTCAAAAGTTTGTAGGTGGAGGGAACATTGAGATTCTGATCACGAATTATTCTCCTGCGACATCACTTCTGAGGCGAGCTACCAGCTAAACGAAAAAAGTCTACTGTATCTACACCTGTGTGGCCTTTTGGCAGTTCTAATAAACATGTACGTACTTGTACAAATCAGCTAGAAGAACAAATATCCTGAAAATCAAACACTTGCACAATTCTAAATTAAAAAGGAACCTTACAAGACAAAATTTAAAAGTTACATGGTCATACAAGAAACACTCCAGTGGTAAAATAATATTTTAAAAAAACGATATAAACAATAAATTCAAAATAAGATGTGCTGTAACTTAAAGGAGACCAAGGTTATGCCCTCAAATAAACGTTTTGTGTGGTACTTGTGCAAATAGCCAAATTTTTCTCTTGCAAAGTCGATTTAATAGATCCAGGCCATGAGCGCATGGTGTGGGCGGTTCGGGGAACATGTGTTTGTTGTGGATGGAAAGAGAGAGCTCCATCCTTTGCCTCTCGTTGTCCTTCGTGTAGGTGACGTCAGCGGCTACCTTCAGCCGGAAGGGAAGTAAGGAGTATCGCTGTGGTAATTATAATCTGGGCAGACTTTCTGCACTAGCTTGTAGTCGGTGCTGTAGAAGGAGATGTAAATGCAAATGACTTTGAAGGGCTTCGAGCAGAGCCAGGATACATGGCTTTGCGTCTGCTCCTGGTAACATGTCTTGGACGGGTCGAAGTTGCAGAGCGTGTTCTTGGAGCCCCTCTCCACCTTCTCATACTCGATGCGGCAGTTGAAGGACTTGGAATCCTTGGAGTCAATGACCGACTGCTGGGCCGTCAAGTCAAACTCCACGATTTTGCTGGGTGGGACCAGGCTGACAGACACGTTGCCCTGGCCCGTGGAGTTATGGCGGAAGAAGACGCTGAAGGTACCGTTGCCGTGATCGACAATCTTTCCGGTGATCAGGAGGTTGAGCTTAACCGTTTTGATGTTGGAATGGAAATCTCCCCAGCCGAACATCTTCTTGAACTTGCCCGTCTTTACCATCGGCCGCCGTTTGGCTCGAGGCCTGGAGTCCTGCAGGTCCGTGGTATTCCTCAGCCAGTCCCACAGATCCTGCTCTGAGTAAGGCTCCGGAGTGTCATAGTGCAGGTCCAGGGCTGTTGCGTTTTCCTTCCCATGGAGAGTCTGTGATAGAAGTCGACTGATGGACAAGTCCTTACTGCTTTCTGTCCATATATGCTTTAGTGTCGACTTGGGGCTCCCTGATTTGAGCAGCTCCGACTTCCCTGGGATAGAACCGTGGGCACTTGAAACCTAAGGAAGCAAGATGAAGAGAGGACATTATTGAGCCGTCTTAACCTTAAAGAGCTACAGAAGACGCATAATGCAAAGCAAGTGAGCATTTCATCCAGTGCCGCTTGACAGGAAAAAGGAATTAAGTGGATATTACACTTGATTCGGGAGATATTGACCCCTCACCCCCACACAATCATGTAGTCTCCTACTCAACAGACAGATCAAATGGATTAGGATGAGGAGGGAAAAAAGATAATCGATCGAGCCTGCAAGCTTCAATTTGCAACGTGTTAGCTGACAGGAGCCGTCTGGGAAATGGAACGGAGCATGGCGAATGAGAAAAAGAATACAACGAACAAACCCGCCACGTCGTGCGGTCGGGGAGGGGATCTCCGCTGGCCCTCCCTGATAATACCGGTGACTATTCTTTGAGTAAAGAGCAGACTATTAACCAGCCAGTGCTCCTTGAATTGATGATTGATGAACCACTGGGTTCTCTCCATTTAGTGCAGATGAGTGGAATTAGGTCCATACAGGGCCTGGCGGAGCGCCGTGACATTGATTGCCTGATTTCTACTGTAAGACCTGACAGCAGATCCGTCTTGCGGTGGTTTTTGCATCTCGAGGGCTACCCCTGGGATCGATAGTTAGAAAATAAGGTCTCGCTACCAATCTGCCCGACCCTTCGGACAGAATTGCCTCACAGCATGCATGAGAGCGAGGGCGATGCGGGTCCATTTTAAACACAGAGCTGGGTGGGAGGTGGGCCACGTGGCTCGCTTAAGGATTTCATGTGGTGAACCTGAAAGGTAATCGATATCTGACTTGAAGAGTGGTTCAAAATGCAAATTAAGAGAAGTTTAACTTAAAAACTTGGGTATTGCACAATAGCAGTCTGCTAGTGTTCAGAACTCAGATTAAACATTTGTTTTGAATAAAATCACACAACTCAACATGCACCTGACAAGCACCCACGCTAGTGATGAAGAACCCCGGGAAGAGAGTTCAAATATGTTTCCAATGAAATTAGGGATCATTACTCTTCCTCATGTGTGGAGTAAGAGGCCTTGCCCTGTACTAAAAGAGAGTAATATGTTTTGTGCTCTGGGAGCATGATTAAAGACAAGTTATTATTTATTAATGGCTAATTGCTGAAGGGGCAATACAAACATTCCAAGGCTGAGCAAGTTTCAAGGAGCTATTTGTGTGAAGTTCAGTGCAGCCTGACCAACTGGGAGGGCACTTGCATTGATAAATGGATCTTTATAGTGCTTGTTTTAGCAAAATATTGAGAGAAAAACATGTTTTCATGTTAATGTATTCATCATCCAATATATTATAGTGTAATGCAATAAAACACATGCAAAACATTTTAACAAGTGTCCTGGATTATGTAACATTCAGCTAGTCATGATCATAGTAATATTAATACTACTACTATAACAATAATAAAAAATAATTTTAAATCAATTTAACTGGTTTGTATTATTTTAATTTGTAATCTGTTCTTTTATATTTATCTTTATATATAATATATATAATTTACCAATCAGAATAAAGCATTTCAGTTACACATTGTAATCGAGTCATTAATGTTAGAATTTTAGCTCTTACATTTATAAACAGCCATTTAAAAGGTAAAGGTGGATCCTGAGACTTGCATTCAACAACTGAGAAACAAACAGTGTCTAACTCTTTGCCTATGGCTAGTCTGTATTTGTCCACCTTTGGCGACCTTAAAAAGCTCACACGTGGACAGCACTGGCCAGGAGACAGTTCTCCTGGGCATAAAGCCTGCGCACATAGCGAATGTCTGAACGCAAGCCTCTCTCTGTCCAGTCTGTCTTGCCATGATGGGCTTGGATCCAGCCCGACTGCTGGAGCTTCACGGAGCCAGCTGCAGTGCTCACCTGAGGCAACAGTGCATCTGGTAAACACATTCAGGGGGGAATCACGGCCAAGCCCTTCCCACCTCACCCACTGACAGCCGGCCAGCCAGGCACAAACAGCTGGGCTCCCCCAGGCACTGCACTGCATCAGGTCAGCAAGAGCAGCATGTGTACACCAATCTGTGTGCCTGGTGTGAGTCTTAATGAGTCTGCCTGCTTTAAGAACTTCAAGGCTGCCAGATCAGATCATATTGGTTACATTCGTAATCCTAACAGCAAGCCGAACAACATCAAACATTATAAATATTACAAGGCTTTTCACAAATGCAAACATTGTTCATTCCAACAATACAGGATTCAGAACATGCTGTTCATCAACACGGAGAGTGTGCATTAAGATGTTTTTAAAATCATCCAGTTGGAGGGTTGTGCAAATGGCTATTCTGGACTCTTTAACTAACAGTAACATTTATATATAACAGTCAAATACATACACATTTAGTAAATATTTAAAAATATGTACATGTTTATTTACTTATATATTAAATGTGCGTATGTATATATATATATATTAAATAGAACATATTTTTCTTAAATATACACATGCATGTTTTTAAAGTCAGCAACCTTCCAACTTATGTTATTAAGAATAATAAACATTCAATGGTGTGCCAAAGTCTAACAGAAAATTACACACTGCAACATGGAGAGCAAAAAATGTAGTGAGCAGTTTAACACCACTGACTGCATTTAACCTTGAAATACATGCTCTCTGACTGCACTGCAGTACCAACTAACGGCAAGAATCAGCCCCTGCTTGCTTAACATAAGCCAGAGCTGCATTTGGTCCTAATTAATGATAGCAGATTATATGGAATAATTATGCAGGGTAATTCTGAAAATGCAATTATGTTATTGCCACACATTTGTGTTTCTATTTGAATGTTAATTTGCACTAATTAAGGTATTAATATGCATCAATAAGTCAACTACAGTGTTAGCTAGCATATTATTGACACATTGATTACATTGCCAAGGCTGTTAATTTACTGTATTAAGTGAAACATTACAATGTTCTTGTTCTCAGCGTTTTTGCAGGTGTCCATATCTTTAAAACTGGCCCATTAAAAGGAAACAATTATATATATATATATATATATATATATACTGTATATATCATAATCGGCCTTGGCTTCAGGGGGTGAAATGATCAAGATCAAAAAAAGAAAAAAAGTTATTTTATATTACTGAACAATGTAGATTGAATGTGTGTATATGTGTGTGTGTGTGTGTGTATATATATATAAAATTATTTTATATTATTACATTATATTATATAGAGTTTTACTTATATACTCAAAATTCCCTATTGATGTCTGCATTATGGAGGGCAAGTACTCCTGCTGTGTGTTGTAACTTCCTTTCATAGTCGTATTGTCTTTTTGAAAGAGCTAGCGTACGAAACAGCAGGTGAACTAAAGGTCAGCCTTTAATGACCATTGTTATAATAGCTTTTGTAAAACAACGGTAGGAAGAGAATGAGCAGAGGGAGTAGATAAAACCCAGAGTCGAGGAAAAACTGTCTCAACTGTGACCCTGAGAGCACATTTCACCACTTACCTTGAGACTACAGAAATACACTAAACGCGAAGTGAGGGGAGAATTACAAAAACATGTCCGCCTGAGATAAACGTCCCGGTGAAAACACGGCCCTTATCAATAAAACCGCTAAGTCTAGGCCGAACCCTCCACCGCACAAAACAATATGCCATAAAAATGTTCAGCGGATCATTCCGGTGCCTCACTTTAACAACGTCCCAAACAACGTTTACAGCCTGGGAGATGAGATAAAACACTGCAAATCTTCTTCCTTCTCAGCAATTCACTGCCATCCACAACCTAGACACTTAAACAAGGCACCTCATGCTGCGGCCGTCCTGAGAGAAATGAAAAGGAAAGGCAAAAATGAAGATGGATTTCAACTAAATCCACTTCTGCTAACAAAGCACTGGCAGGCTTTGCAACCCCCCCTTTTTGTGCTGCCTGCTGTTTGCGTTTGGTTTGTAGGAGTGTGAGGCATTGCACAGGCCCATTAGCGGCATAACTAAGCACTGTGCTTTAGGATGGGCCGCTGGGGCAGAGGCACGCTTGCTGCAAGAGTTGGACAGCTGCTAAGCAGCCATGGAATATCAGGCTGTGACCATGCACTAGAACTGCCTAATGGTGTCATAAGAAGACCGTTAGACGCACCATTAAAGCAGGCTGTCACGCTCGTTGTGTACAGCAGCCAGTGTGTTTGTAACAACGCCCATGGACTCCCCTGACACAGTCAAGTAGGTATTGCAACAGAAGTGTAACACACAGACTGTACAGAAACCGTTATGTATTAGATGCCCAGTGTGAAATGCATTTCCTGCATTTCCTACCAATATGAAAGAACCAAATGAGAATATTAAAATGCATGTCTGTTTTCGAATCACAGGAACTCGTTTGAAAACAATGGCAGCAGAATATGATCTTTGTTAATAGGGGTCTTTATACAAATTTAAAAAAAAAAGAAATGTCAGTTTTCAGATTCATTGACAGTAGGTAAACATGCTTTGTGAGCAAAGCATGATTCAAATGATACACTCAATACTCAATTAAAAATATTCAAAAAGCATTCAAAGCTGCTGTCTGTTGATTCATATTTGACAAATTATCTTGATCTTCATACGCATATGCCATATTGACTGTGCTAAGACTTTTATTTGTTTTCTTTTATTTATTTTCTTTTGGTCACTACAGGTGAAATTCACCAAATGCAAGAACAAAAAAGGGCACTTGTTAATGGAAGTGCAAAGATAGTGATGTAATTTCCCCATTATCTTCAGATGATATGTTCCCATGACAATGAATGCAGCATGATGTCTGTCAGTAGATGTCGCTGTTTTAATATCATAAATGTATTTTTATCATTGTTAGCATAACTGTTGCAAATACATGTAAACATACATTTTCAGACATCCCAACCTGCGAAAACTCATTTTATATTTAAAAGAATTATGCTAATATGTGCAAACTAATATGAATTAACTTTTTGTTTATATATACAGTGTGTATACCGTATATATATATATATATATATATATATATATTTAAATTAGTTTGCAGTCCCTGAATGAATCTGCTGACGCAAATCATCATCACATGATGCTTTAAGACGCGTTGTCATGGAAACATCCCAGCTGAAGATAATGAGGAAATTACATTGCTCCACATGCAAAAACTGGCCATTGAGATTCTTTATGGAATGTTTTTCTTTTTTGTTCGCTTGTTTTTTTAAACATGCTGCTTCTCATTCTTACCCTGAAATGATCAGTTTCTTTAAGGGCAACTTATGTAAGGCTTGCCAGTAAACAATGACTGTTATGATTGGTTACAAAACACCATCTCCAGTCAAATGTATGAACAAACTAATTATTCTCTGACATGGTCCGATGGTAAACCATTAACTTATTCCTGGTGCTGAGGTCCATTTTAAATCTACACAGAGATGTAAATGAGCTGTTTAAACTGGACTCATCAAGGTGAACATTCTTCCATTGTGACTCTTCCATTTGTCCTGTTTTCAGGAGTAGCTCAAGTGCATGGACTGTGTCACAAATTGAAAAGGCGTCTGTATACTATAGACAGCATCAGTGATTATAATGACTTTTATTTCTTTTATTTCTTTTATTTCTTCTGGTGTGATATGCTCAGAAAATCTGAGCATATCACACCAGTCCTCAGGTCCCTACACTGGCTTCCTGTGATACATAGAATTGATTTTAAAGCACTTTTACTAGTTTATAAATCACTCAATGGCCTAGGACCAAAATACATTGCAGATATGC